>OY986436.1:197567629-197850129 GCA_963920525.1 Dichetophora obliterata | reverse complement strand
ATATAATATAATATAATATAATATAATATAATATAATATAATATAATATAATATAATATAATATAATATAATATAATATAATATAATATAATATAATATAATATAATATAATATAATATAATATAATATAATATAATATAATATAATATAATATAATATAATATAATATAATATAATATAATATAATATAATATAATATAATATAATATAATATAATATAATATAATATAATATAATATAATATAATATAATATAATATAATATAATATAATATAATATAATATAATATAATATAATATAATATAATATAATATAATATAATATAATATAATATAATATAATATAATATAATATAATATAATATAATATAATATAATATAATATAATATAATATAATATAATATAATATAATATAATATAATATAATATAATATAATATAATATAATATAATATAATATAATATAATATAATATAATATAATATAATATAATATAATATAATATAATATAATATAATATAATATAATATAATATAATATAATATAATATAATATAATATAATATAATATAATATAATATAATATAATATAATATAATATAATATAATATAATATAATATAATATAATATAATATAATATAATATAATATAATATAATATAATATAATATAATATAATATAATATAATATAATATAATATAATATAATATAATATAATATAATATAATATAATATAATATAATATAATATAATATAATATAATATAATATAATATAATATAATATAATATAATATAATATAATATAATATAATATAATATAATATAATATAATATAATATAATATAATATAATATAATATAATATAATATAATATAATATAATATAATATAATATAATATAATATAATATAATATAATATAATATAATATAATATAATATAATATAATATAATATAATATAATATAATATAATATAATATAATATAATATAATATAATATAATATAATATAATATAATAATATATAAACTTAGTTTAATTATTTTAAAAAGTATTAAAAGTATTTTAAATATATTGAAAAAGTATTACAAAGCACATATAAAATATGAATTTAGTAGTTAAATACTAAGAGCATGCAGATACTTAAACTAAAGCTTTAAAATGTATGATAAAATTATTAAATAAATTAAATAAAAAGTATTACTTCATAACTATCAGCAAGAATAGTTTCGTTTAATTTTATTTATGCAGCCGTGGCAGTCATCTTAACATGTGTCTTGCACGTTGTTAGAGAAAAAAAGTTGCAAGTTGTTAGTTCGTTTCATTTTACAGACCTGAACATGAATGAGTAAACAAAACGAACTAAAAGACCTATTGAACTAAAAAGATATAACGAGCTAACATACCTAACGATCTAAAACACCAAAGAACTATAAGACCTAACGAACTAACAACATGAACGAGTGCACGAAACGAACTAAGAGCGAACGAACTAACTGAACTAAAAGAACTATATGAACGAACTAGTTCAGTAAACTCAACTGAACTAAAAAGAGCGATCTTTTTAGTGAACTAAAATGCCCAAGCCTAATGACTATTTGCGAATTTGATGAAAGGGTGCGTTGACATCTTCACCAGTGATTGGCGAGATCATTGAATATAGACGCGACATGTTATTGTTTTTGGTCATTCGCTTGTTGTTGCCATTCGCGGAAGAGTATTTTTTTCACCCTAAAATGTGTTATCATGCGTAATATTGAATGTGTTTTTGTTATTTTCATTCGAGATAAATTAGTTTGGTTTTGCTTATAATTCTGAGGGTGTTGACCAGTTTGAAGGATTTTTTGGAGTATTTTGCATTTTAATTGATAGTGATGAGCAGTTGGAGGAATGCTGATTTAGGAGGCAGGTAAATGAACTCAAGAACTTGTTTTGTTTTAAGGAAAACTAAATTTTATTCAATAAATAATGTAGGCAGTTTTAATAGAAATTTAGGAATCATAATAATAATCACTAAAAACAGATTAAAAAGTTCAAAATTTTTTTAGTATTTAAAATATGAGTAACACAATTATAAGTCATACTCAAGAGTTTGAACAAAATTCACGAAAAAAATAGGCCACGCTAAAAATATTTGATTTGCATTAAGTATAAATTCACATTTAAAGCGATTAGTTTGGTAAATAGTGTAGAATTTTATTGATTTATTATACCCGCTTAGTTTAGAAAAAAAACCCATTATGAATAAATAAAATGGTATGAATACCCTTGTTTATACATATTGTCAGAGTTTCTTTGAAATTTTGCATTTTTCTTCAACCTAAGCAGACTTTATGTCTCATCATTTGTGGTGGTCAAAAACTAACAAGACACAGTAGAAATCAATAAAAGATAAGTCAAAGCTAAAAATATAACCAAAAGGAATGTACAATTTTTTAGCACCTAACCAGGGGGAGAATTTTTTTAAAATAAATTCCACGAATGAATATTAAAAAAACGCTACCTTCACAAATTTAAAAAAAAAAAAAATGCAAACAACCGGCAACACCAGACAAGTCTGCGTCGGCGCAGTGCTTCTCGACTTTGTTGTTGTTCTTGTTATTCATTCGCTTATTTGTTGTCATTTAAAAATTTAATTTAGCCTTTTTTGTTGCTCCTACAATCATTGATGTTGTTGTATGAAGTGCAAAATGTTTGCACTTGGAGTTCAAGTACAGGTTAAGTTGTTGTTGTTGTTGTTTTGTTGCCAACATAAGCAAACAGCAGCAGCGAATACTGAGAGGATTTTTGTTTTGTTTTGCACCAATTGTTGCCGCAATATTTCGGTGCAGTTGACAAAATTAAAGATTTGGCACCGGCGATAATTCACTGTTTCGACAGACAGACGTTGGCAGCATCAGCTAGTGTCGGAAACGTTGTTTTGCAAGACACCTTCGAGTCAGCCGCATTGAAGTTTTAAAGTTTTTTTTTAAGGTTGGTCACATTGGGAAGGTGCAAAAAGGGTCTCCTCTCATTTGCCTTGTTGTTGCCGTTGTTGTAACTTTTGAGTGGTAGGTAGGTTGAATTTAAGGGTCGGCTGCAGTTTTCAATTTTATTTTTTGAATCAATTTGAAAAATCTCTGTTGTGAGAAATTTGAATATTTATTGGTAGGGAACGTGCTGGCATTTTGTTGTTGCAGGTTTTTTTTTTGCTGTTGCACAAGTGATGAGGACAGATATAATGCTTGGATTGAGAGTTGGAATTTTTGGTGAGGTGCTGATTAACTTATGTAGGCATTGCAAAAAAAAAAACAAAAAAAAAATATTAATCTGAAGGTGCATTTGGGAAATTATTCGAGGATAAAGATTTTTTGGTTATTTAATAAACTGACAAATCTGTGGTCACAAGGAATAATGACTAAACTCAAAATATCGTAAAAAAGCGATATGGATTTCACTTAATTGCCATTTTATGGAAGTATGCAGATATCCATTTCTTGCCCAAAATTGATCATCACTTATGTCTGCACATATTTTATTTGTAACGGTTCATATATTTCAAAAAAATGGGTCGTAGTTCGTGCAATTAAAATATCGTTTTTTACGATACTTTGAGTTTAGTCGTAATTCCTTGTGACCACAGAAATTACATATTTTAATTGTTTGACTACGTTCTGAGGTTAGTCTTCTGCAATTTAAATTTAAATAGTATCGCCTGTGACCGAAATTCGACCAACCTTCTGAAATTTCAATCGTCTTTTTCTAGTTCTGAGGCATGACCTTTAGGCCGGGTCGATTTGTGGGGAGGCAAAAAAATCGCCCATTGCTCAGTGAAAATCGTATTCTAGGGACCAAAATAAGAAACTTTGCCCGAAGAACTATACCTCTAAAACAATTTCTAATGCCCCAACTTTTGACTTTTGTCCCGTAGGGTCAAATTTTGAAAATGTATGACCGACCCCCACTAACTTTGGTGGGCCGATCCACCCATGCCAGTGGCACACCCCCTGAACCCCCTGGGGGTTCCCCATACAAACGGTGATTTTTTGAAATGTTCCTCGGGCAAAGTTTCTTATCTTGATCCCTAGAATACGATTTTTACTGAGCAATGGGCGATTTTTAAATCGACCCGTCTAATGACCTTGCTTTAAGAAAATGTGCTGTACTAAGAAAATGCCAAGTTTCAAATTATAGCAACAATTTTGATATAAAAAAAGTCGAAATTTTTTTAAAAATATCTGTAAAAACATTACCCATAAAAGCTTTCGTACACCGTTATTTTTCATAACCAGGGCTTTTCATACAAAAATACGTTGTACTGAGAAAAGCTATAGTTTTCAAGATATCGCCATAACTTTGATGTCAAAATAAAGGGAATTTTTTCGAATTTATTATTTATAAGAAATTTCACCACCACAATATATATTCACACATGTTACATATAAAAATGCTTATTGTAGGGTATTCGAAAGAGATAGCGAAGAAACGTTTTTTGTACATTGTATATGTCGAAAATTTCCTCTTACACCATGTTCTTCCATTTTTTTGTAGTTTAGGTTTTACTTAAGAAATATTTTTTAAACGCTAATATTTCAGGTCAAAGGTCACAAAAATATTCAGTGAACTCCTACACCCTACTCTTATTTATTTAAAAAAATTTATCAAAATCGGTTCAGAAACACGGAAGAACAGTTTCTTCCACACATATTTCTATATAAATACCACAATGGCTTAAAACATAGATTGGTGTATGTATAAATATAAATTTTTTTCACTGACATTTTTTTTAAGCTGTAGAACTTTGTAAAAAATATAAAAACAACATTTTGAAAAATTTAATTTTCAATTAAAAAATCATTAGGCTTGCTCATGATTTTCGATGATAGAAACTGTTTATTGAATTGTGTGCCAAACTCAAATAATTTCTGCAAGTAAATGGTATGTCATAAGAAAGAATGTAAAAAAAGAAAATTTAATAAGAAAAAAAATTACAACAAAAAAACATTTGGCCTATTTTTTTGAGCAAAAACTGAATATTTTAGAGGTTTATTTAAAACAATATAAATCATTGAAGTCGTGAGATAACGGTACATTTTTTCTTATTTCTTCAAAGTCATTTAATTGATCTTGTAGACAACAAAAATTTGATGAAAAACGATTGCAAAATCAAAACTTAAAATTTCAATCCTTTTTTTCTCATTCTGAGGCGATGACCTTTAATCTACATTAAATCTACATTCTTTGAGATATCTGAGTAAATTTGATGTTATCATAACGGGAATTTTTTAACATACTATCCGTAAAAAATATTACAAAGAAAACTTTCGAATACCGTTATATTTCTGAACCAACGACTTTTCATACAAAAATGCATTGTACTGAAAACATATATAGTTTTCGAGATATCACAATTATTTTTATGTCAAAATAATGGACATTTTTTAAAATTTACTATTTTTTAAGAAATTTCTCCATCACAATATATATTCACACTTGTAACATAAAAAAATGATTATTGTAGGGTATACGCAAGAGATGGCAAAAAATGTCTGAGATATTTTTTGCACATCTTATCAATGTCTAAAATTTTATTTTACATCGTGTTTTTCTATCTCTTACAGTTTAGCTTTTATTTAAGAAATGCTCTTCTTATGCTCATTTTTCAGTTCGAAGGTCACTTACACAAAATATAAGCATACTGTGCAGCTAGACCTTTCATCTGATACCTCGTTTACTATTCTACCTCTTCTTAGCCCAGAGATTCCTAACTAAAATTAGTATAAAATTTCAACGTTAATATTTCGGGTCAGAGGTCATCAATTACAAATCTAACATGATTGGGCACATCTATGGTGCAGTACCTTTCGAATGATGAACGTTTCAATGCTCTTATTCTAAAATAAATATAAAAAAGTGTACGACAACAAATGATGTTTGCGTATTAATACATACATATATAAGAAGATAATGTATATATGCAGCTAAGGAAATTGCTTAAAACAGAGATTTGTGTATATAACTTTGGAGTGGTTTCTTGAGCTGTAGAACTTTGTAAAAAGTGTAAAAAAGTTTTGAAAAATTAAATTTTCATCAAAAAAATCAAAGGGGGTTTTAATAGGGTAGCTTATGAATTTCGATTATAGAAATTGTTTTTTTAAATTGTGTGTCAAAAGAAGGCAATTTTTGCAAATAAATTATCTGTCACATGAAAAAGTGTGAAAAAAGAAAATGTAATAAGAAAAAAAAAATTACAACAAAAAAAGTTTGTCTTATTTTTTGAGCAAAACCTAAATATTTTAGAGTTTTTTTTTTAAATAATATAAAACATTGAATTGATGGGATAACGGCTAATCTTTTCCTATTTCTCCAAAGTCATTTAATTGATCTTTCAGACAAAGAAAATTTGTTGAAAATCGATTAAAAAATGGCTGAGATATTTGCTTGCAAGGTCAAAACTTGATATTTCAATAGTTTTTTCTCATTCTGAGGCGATGGCCTTGCTTCAAGGAAATACGTTGTACTGAGTAGATATAAATTTTTCGATACATCTAAATAATTTTAATGTCATTTTAAGGGGATTTTTTTTAACATACTATCCGTGGAAAAATATCAACAAGAAAGCTTTCGTATACCGTTATATTTCTCAACCAACGACTTTTCATACAAAAATACGTTGTACTGAGAACATCTATAGTTTTCGAGATATCGCTATAATTTTTATGTCAAAAAAAAAAAACGGAAAATTTTCAGACTTTACTATTTGTAAAAAATTTCACCATCACTATATATATGCACTCTTGTTGTATAAAAAAATGCTTATGGAATTCGTAGGAATTATTTTTTGCACACCTTATCAATGTCTAAAATTCCCTCTTATATTATATTCTTCCATCTGTTGCAGTTTAGCTTTTATTGAAGCGAAGCTTTATACGCCTCGTTTTGTGATTTGCTTGAGTGAAATCTGAAAAACGACACTTTTTTCCCATACACCTTTTTCTTAGAATTGTTGTTGTTTTCTTACTTGCGTCTATTACAACAAGAGGATATAAAATTAAAAATATTTGTTTGCAAGCGTGAGGATCGAACTCGCGCCTTCCGATCGAGAGTTCTACACACTAACCACTACTCCAAACCAACCATTTCTGATATGGTGTGATACAAGGCTGTTAATTGCGCTCACATTTTGAGCGAAAGTGAGCGCGCTCAAATGTGAACTCGCTCAACTTTACAAAATAAATAAGCGCGCTCACTTTCTGAGCGGCGCTCACTTTTGAAGAAATTCTTTTTAAACCAAATAAAATATAATACTTTAATAGAGGTAATGAAAGCAAAAGTTCTCAGTCTTTGTTTTTTTACAAAACTTTTACCTTTGTATTTATTATTTTTACATAATAACTGCATCTCAATTTTGTCGAGTATGCTGCAACGTTAGTTTTGCTGACAATCGTAATTTTTGGCATGAAAATGAAAATTCGTCACGCCATAATTAGTGGCAAAAATAGTCAAAATGACGATAAATCGTCAATGCTCACAACACTGTTTACTTTCAAAAGTGAGCGCGCTCAAAAAATTTTTGTATAAAAGTGAGCGCGCTCAAAAAGTGAGCAGCTCAAAATGTGAGCGCGCTCAAAATATGAGCGACTCACTTTTTTGAAAAAGTGAGTGATTAACAGCCTTGGTGTGATTCATTCAATATTAACTGAAGCTATGTTGCAGTAGATGACAGGAATTTATTAAAGGGATTGCTCATTAGCTGCCCTACATATTCTATTGTGAATGCGTGAAGCTATAATGCAGCAGATCACAATTATCGATCAAATACTACGTTTCTATGGCGAGTTAAGTCGAGGTTGACTCGGGATTAACTTCCCATGGAAACGCGAGTTGAGTTGAATTTCGTTAAATCCACGAAACTCCGCAAAACTTATTAGATTTAACTGAGTTAGATTGGATGCGTTCGGAATATAAAACAGTTGCTCAACTGTTGAGTGAGGTTTTCTTGATTATTTGTTATTTTATTTTATTTCTGCCACTGCGTTGACATAAAATGTAACAAACCGTTCAGCAGGCACACAAAGTAGCGGAAACTAATACTGATCAAAGACTCAATATGTTTAGTAAATTTTGCACCTTCTGAACGCACACATTTATACTAAGAAAAAATGGCGAATAGAATGGCAGAAGTTCAACTTGACTCAATGTTGTACATGGAAACACTTTCGAGCTAGAAACGCCATTATGTCAACTTGAAGAACACCCAACCTAGGACCAACTCGCCATGGAAACGTAGTAAAAAGCATTTTGCATTAGCTATCCAAACAACAAAAGCAGCAAAGTTCCATTGAACGGGTGGATTTGAATTGCAAATTCAGGCATGAATGCTCATAGGCACTTAAGGCAAGGATGGTGGTCTAGCGCTCGAAAATTTAAGGCATTTTTAGTGTTTTTTTAAAAAGTTAAAATATTGAACAACGATATTTAAATTTTTAAGGTGTATGTAACTTTCATTCATCATAAAAAAATATTTTTTTTAATATAAAAAGTTGTTGATCTTGTTCAAAATGGCGGTCAATGAGACGCTCTCAAGGAAATGGGGCATGGGTAATGTTACCAACTATACTTACTTTGTAAGTATCATACTTATTTTCAGCTTCATATACTTACTAAAATTCCATGCTTATAAGTATACTTACTTTTAAGATTTATACTTATTCATGCTTACTTTTCAGCTCTGGTTGCACTTTTGCTTGCAAAAGCATAAAAAGTTTGGAAATTGGAGTCAACAGCGTTAAAAATATAGACACTGGAGTCAATTTTATTTGTAAAAAATAATATTGAATACAGCTGTGTCGAATGTTACAAAATCTTAAAGGCAAGACTTGAGATATTAAACAACATTTCCAGCCAAGACAAATACGATTCCAAGCAAAAAGAAAACAAACCAGTTAATGTAGCACGTCAATTCAGTGACAGTGAGGGTGAATAATGATAAATTTGCTTTGATCTGTGTATACATTTTAGGCTGAGTTGATTTGTATGGAGGTAAAAAATTTGATGTTGCCTGGGCGATTTTCGGATCGGGCATGAAAAATTATAAAAAAATGAGGGGGCCATACGGGTGCAATTTACTCTATCACATCTTCAATTTTGTGAATTTTTTCTTTAGAAATTTTTTTCCAAAATTTTTTGTATATAAACGTGCACAGATAGAACAATACTGATGCCAGAAATGAAATCCTCGTATCCGATTCAACCTAAAACCGGTCTCTCATTTATAAGTTTTTAAACAAAAATTTATCGTAAAAAATTCCTAAAGAAAAAAATTCACAAAATTCAAGGATTTTGACCATCACGGCTGAACCACAAAAGCTATCCACCTTATATTCACATGTGTTTGTGTGGTCCTCCAAAATTTTTTTCTTTTTTAGATCCCCCTAGGTGGCGCTGTGGTCGATTTTTAGCGGTTTATAACTACAATTTTTTTTTTAAATTGACCACAGCGCCACATAAACAAAAACAAAAAACGATAAATTTTTGTATTAATACGTATCAATGTGAGACCGGTTTTAAGTTGATTCTGGCATCAGTTTTGTTCTAGCTGTGCACGTTTATATACAAAAGTTTTTGGAAAAAAATTTCTAAAGAAAAAATTCACAAAATTGAAGATGTGATAGGGTAAAGTGCACCTCTATCGCCCCCTTTTTTTTAATAACTTTTCATGCCCGATCCGATAATCGCCCAGGCAACATAGGCTTGCAAATCGACCCCGCCTTATTCATTTGAATCGGATTTTTTTTTTATTTTTATTTCACTACTTTGAAAGTACGTATTACTTTTAACTTTTTGTTATGCTTTTGCTTGTTTTTAAACTATTTTATATATATGAAATATACCCACCGAACCATATGCGAATGTTTTGCGTAAAGTGATAGTTTTGAGCAGGGAACGAAAATAAACCGAACGATATTTTAATGTGCCTCGCATGGCATGAATTTCCGTTCGGTTGCGTATATGTCAGTGCAGACGAAAATAAATGTTATTATTCTGTATCGTTCAACAGCATGGCATACACTACATTATAATTATGTTTGCATACTCTCTACTCAACACATTCGGCATACGATATTTTTTACGTAGGCTATTCTCTCTCATTTTGGGTCTCAGAATCAGTGTTGCCAACACTTTTTCATATGTATAAAATTATATATATAATGTAAAAAATGTATTTTCAACCAACTCTTGGATATTTAACTCTATTTGTGCAAAAATTCCCTCATCATCAGATGAATCGTAATATTTATATACAGACACGGGGTTTTGAAATATTAAATTTCAAGAAGCCTTCTGGTATGTCACAGCAATAGCAAAATACATGTTTTAAATCTTTTTCAATAAACACTATATCACATTACGCATATGCAATTCTATTTTTTTTTTCATGCTCTGTTTTTACAGTGTTCATTGCGCTTTTTACTTACCTTTCCATTCTATGTTATTAAATACACATATAGGTTTTTATTTTGTGTAAATGAAAATTTCAATTTGCAAATATTTTATTCATAAGAATGCGCTAACATTAAAACCTTAACAGATCGGAACAAACAATTTTTCTATTGTTTCTTAAAAAAAAAGCCGGCAACACACTTAAAAACAAGCATTGAAAACTTTAAATAATTATTTTTAAAAAAATATTCACTTTTCAAAACAAGCTAGAAAAAGCTAGAAGATTAGGGTTGTCAATTCGGTGACCAGCGTGTAGATTGACTCGTAGAAGATTTACATTTACTATTTAGATCGCTTTCAGAAAAGAACAAAAAAGCTTGAGTGTCTCCTTAATGCTCTGTTAACTATTTGCCCAACGTCTAATACTAGCGAACGCGTTTTTTCTGTGTCAACTATTATTAAAAATAAAGTGAAATGATTTTTTATATCAAATATTTAATATCTAATTGAAAAATACCATACTTATACTTGCTAATATTTTGAGTTAAGATAGATACACGTTAAATTACTTACAAACGGTTTTTTCTTTTATTTTGGATTAAATTTAAAAAGCTGTCATTTTCACTATTGTAATTTTTTTAAATAACATGGAAATAACAGTAGTAAATGCAGTTTACTTATGTTTTTTTAAACTGCAAAAATTATTACATTATTATTATTATAAATAATAAATTATTATTATATTTACTTGTCATTGAAATCCATTTGTGAAAAAAAGACCGAAATATATCATAGACAGATACACCCAAAACCTCAAGATAAATTCCGAAAAAATATGTTAGCTTATAATATTGCTAACTTGGCAACTCTGAGCAGAAGCAATAATTTTTTCCCGCTGGTAAGACTTTGTGTGTTCCAAATAAAAGAAGTATACTTTAATAAAACTGCTTGCTTTTTTAAAGTTCAAACCTTAGCTGGGAAATTTCGATCACGACTAGTAATCAATTACATTATATTTAAAAAATAGTTGTAATGATAAAACAATTCTTATGCAAAAAAAATTCTATTAGTAATTGATTAAGATTACAAATAACCAAAAAATAATCACGATTACTTTAGATTATGCCAAATAAAGTATGCAATAAAAAAATCGAAGTACTTTGAAATAGGACTGTCATCTACATCGTAAGAAGAAATTAAGAGGTTATGTAATGAGTTAATTTACCACTGGGATGACGCTAACACTGTCGAATTGTTTTTGTTTTATTGCATCATTATTCTCTATTCATAGCATTGAGAATCAGGAAGAGTTGCACAGTGGTGTGAACGCGGAATCAAATAGTTTTCTAGTGACATTTTTGTTATAACCCTTAAGCCTTTAAGGTGATATTAAAATTAAAACAATTGGATGCGCACCTGCTTAAAAGAAACCATGAGGGTAAATAAATGCTAATATTATTTTTGACAGAGCAGAGTGATAGCTTAAATTAAAAAATTTAATTCCTTATGAATTGAAATTGTATTTTGCTTACAATCTTAAAGTTAATATTAACATTTAAAATAATTGGCTGCGAACCTATCTTAAACGAACAAAAGAATAAATAAATTCGTATACTTTTTTTAAAGAGCTGTTTTACTATATCTACAACAAAAGTATGTAGCGTTCATAGTTTTTGTGTTACATGGAAAGTAGTCGCGGTTTGCGGCGGGTTTGTTTGTTTTCTAATTATAACTCACACGCATAATTTTATTGGTCAATGACGAATCCTTCTATTTTATTCCTACATGAATACAGTATGGCACCACTGTGCGGTGTAATTCCATGAAAGTTCAGCAATCATCTTATTTGTGTTAGTTCGCACTAATATAGTAAAATTCACAAGAGGCCGCACTCGGATCTTGCTGAACAGGAAGGGCCGAGCGCTAAAGTATATATAAACTCTTTCAGTGAATTTGTCCAATATATTGGACACGACAGAAAGTAACTTTTAATATTATCTTGCAGCGGTTTTTTTTAATTAATTTGGTTCTATAAAATACAATGTACCAACATGACAAAAATAATTTTGGAGAGATATTTGACATTAAAGTCAGTTGGATTTGGTTTTTGTCCTATTTTGTAAGAAAAACCAACCGTACAGAAATCATATTAATGTTTTTTCTTACCTTTTATGACAATAAAATGATAATAAAATTAAGAGGATTTTTTAAATTTTAAAATGATTTTAAAATGATAATAAAATTAAGAGTAAGTAGCGCAGGTAAAAATCAAAGGTATGTTTCTTCATCTTTTTTAGAACCGTTATGATAGGAGTATTAACCTAAAAAATACTATTTCGGCTTAGCCTAGCCATTGAAAGGACTTAAGAGACGTTGAAGTGAAATCGTTGCAGTGTCAGTCAGATATCTTTAAACCATTTAGATGTTCTCTTTTCTAATATTAATTATAAATACATAAGTACTTTCTATTGTTTTACATTACATTACAAAAATAGTGATGAATATGGTGAGTTTTAATTATCGAAACATGTAAAAATTTCAAGTCATTTAAATAAATTTTCAGACTTTTTAAGAGAAAAAAACTTGTTATAAAGTGATTTTTTGGGAGTTAGGCGTTGTTTCTACCTAGCCACTAATTTCCGCACTTCATCTTTATTTTTAGATAGAATCTTAATCCACTACTACACGGTTTATGATCCAGCTAAAATTTTTTTATGGATTTATACACTGAGAAAAGAAGCATACTAAAACCAAAGAACATTTACTCAATATTAAAAAAAAATTTTAGTTGTTTCAGCGCAATTTTTTTTTTTTTTGTTTTAAATGGAAACTTTTCTTTAAAATAAAGAAATAAATTCCAAAACAAAGAAATAGTTTATTCCTTTAAAGGAAATTTCTTTCTTTCTGAAAGAATAATTTCCATTTGCAAAAAAAAATTTGAAAAAATAAATTTCTTTGATTGTATTCTGAGTGTGTAATTCATTTTTAAAATCAATATAAAAAATAAAACAAATAAAATTTTAGTTTTGAATCCAAATTCTTAATTTTTTGAAATAAATGCTAAATAGATGCAATAAATTGATATTGTTTAAAGAAATAATTTCCTTAAAACTAACGAAATTTCAGATTTTAAAACAAATACCTGTGTTTTTTATTTCAAAATTGAACTTTTTTCTGAGTTTGTTTAAAATGGAATAACCAGATACACAAACAAAACTTTATGTAAAAAAGTAGTTTCATTTCCGTCAGAAGCCATATATGGCTGTTCGAAGGAATGCGTGATTTCATGACCTTAACATGTACAATTGAAACACAATTCCATAAACATTAAACAGTAGTCTTATATTCTATAAAAAAATTATATTATACAAGTGAACTTACTTACATGTAACAAAGAAAAATTAATATTTTATTTTCTGAATTCTCCAGCCATAACGTGATAACACGCACTAATAAAATAAACTGAGATTTTCTTAGCAGCTGTGTTAAAAAAAGAGTCGTGTCGACAGACAGACAAACAGACGGAAACGGCTAAATCGGCCCAGTTAGTGATGCTGATCAAGAATATATAATATACTTTTCTAAACCAGACACGCCTTTTTATGGGCGTTAGAAAGAGTATAAAAATAAATAAACTGAATAGCTAAAAAAATGCTTTGATTATTCATACTAAAACAAGAGCGCCCTTCAAATGTATGCTACCTACAAAACTGGATGCGCCCTTGACACGCAGCATGTGCTTGAACAAAGATAAAATGTTTTTCTCTCTGCATTCTCAGTCTCTCAAACAACGCTTCTCATAAGGTTCTTTAGTGTAGCTTATACTACGGAACAATGATGTTTATGTTCAAGTATGCAACTTGAACGCAACCGAATAATGGCCTTGGTAATGAATGCTACACAACATAAACGTTCAGTTCTCTCAAATGAACGCTTTACTACCTTAACGAACGAAACGTTAGAGTTTATTTTCGTTCCCTGGTTTTGAGTACGTTTGCGGAAAGAAATTTTTTTTTTGTAAATTTTTGTTTTTTTTTTAATTTGTTTGATCAATGTTTTTGCTAGAGAAGATTAAATTCGTGAAAATTTATTCCATAACAAAATGTTAATTATTAAAAAGTGCGTTTCTGTAGTTCGTTTTTTAATTCGTTTTCGAAAAAAAGGTTCGTTTTTCAGAGGCAATTCAGTCCGGCGAATAAGTTAAAGTTAAAAATTGTTACTTTTCAATAGTTTTTTTTCAACTCGTTTCCGAACAACAAAAAATAGATAGTTGATGATTCTTTTATTAACTCATTTCTGAAGAAAAAAAGGTTCGCTTTTGAGAGGCATTTTAGTCCAACGAATGAGTCCAAAAGGGTTCATTTATGAGTGTCGAAAATGAATTTTTCTGCCCGAAAAAGTTCATAAATGAATTAAAAAAAAGATAGTTTTGGTTAACTGCAAATTTTGGATATGAACTGCAAATATATAAAATTAATTGTTTGTATCTGAAGAGTTTTGGTTTTAGTTAGATTGCCTACACAAAACTTTTCGAGAAGAACAAAAAGAGGGCGTGACAACACTTACGGAATCTTGTGGGTTCTATTGGTTCTTATATTAGTAAATAATATCAAAAAATATTAAAATTTTTTTTCTAAGGTGATATAATTACTTATACTTATTTTTAAAAATTATACTTACAAATACTTACTTTTCAGTCTTCTAAGTAGAAAATATACTTATTTTTTTAATAACATGAGTTGGTAGCATTAGGCATGGGCGATGTTGTAGATTTTGGCTGTTCTATTTATCTGATAAATAAAAACCTAGAATATTATTAACCACTATGAGTGCAGTTATGGCTGGCACTAGAAAAAAAAAGATATGAAAAATTGACAGAATGACGCTCTTTTGAGAATTAAGTTCTTAAAACAGCTTGTTTTCTACCGGTTATTTCGGTTAAGTGTAAAATATACGATGTTTTTTTAAATAAAACGTTGATTCTAGTTCCAGCGATAGCCACCGTTGTTATAAATATAATTTTTAAATTTCAGATGATTCGGCTTAATAGTTTTTGTTTTTTCTACAACGCCATGCCGAAAAAAGTAGTTTCGAGATAAATGAGTATAAAGAGAATGAATGTAGACGAAACACTGTAGCTCGACACTTACTAAAACGGCTGTAAAGTATGTAATGTATGTAGTTTAAAGTAACGTTTATTAAAACCACTTGTATAAGAAAGCATTGTTTTAAACAATAAGTGAAAGAATGCACTGCTCAACTGACATTAGATTACATTACGTTACTTCTATTATGATTGGACATTAACGTCAGAAAGACTATACTTTTGAAATATAAAAAAAATCAGTTTCATAAAAATTCTATGCTGTTTTGATAAATATAATTTGCGAATGACAAGCGATCGAAATATTTGCACAACAAGATTAGGACAACTATTGATGTAATATTTGCTAGAAATATCGATTACATTACATCTATATAATATACGTTTGATATTTTAGATAATAAAACCCAATAATTTCATTAACATTTACAAAAATAATTAAATATTAATGCAAAATAATAACGTAAGGTAACATAATTTCCTGATGGCAATATTATTTTTTTTTAGTTAACATTTTTTTGAAGTATTTAAAATTTTGCAATTTAAAAATGTTTTTATTAAAAAACCATTAAATTATCAAACGTATGAAACTGCGAAAAAGCTTCGCTTCTCTCATGTGCTCAGCGACGCATCTGTTTTCTTTTATTTTTGTATGTGTTTAAAAAATTTTAAATGCATGTTAGTATCTAATAAAGAGCCTAAAGGCTGGATTACCCAAGCGTAAGGTAACGTAGCGCGACGTTACCAATTGTCAAGCTAAAATATGTTTAATGATAAATGTGTACAAGTCGTTACCGAAATCGTAACGTGGCGTGACGCAGCGTAGAAGTCTGTAGAAAATAGATTTCTACGCAACGTTACGATTTTTGACAGTTCGACAGCTGTGTTACAAGCGAAAAAATTTGTTTTACTTCACATTATTGTAAATTTTAATACTATATAAGAAAGGATGCAATCTTTGATTGACGAGGAGAAGTAAATAAGCCTACTAGAATAAAATGAGTGCCCTGCACTACGTTGGATTACGATTTCGGTAATCGCTTATCCTCGAGGCAACGTCGCACTACGCTACATCCCGCTGCGCCACCTCACGTTACGCTTGGGTAATCAAGCCTTAAGTTTTGATTACTTTTGCCCTATTCGAAACTGTAATGATACCTTAAGCAAAGTAGTAGAAAAGTGTAAGAACTGCAATAGAATGTTATCAGTTTTTGAAGAACGTAATAAAAATTGGTTGGACAATGGCAATCGAGGCACGGAATAAAGATTTTAAGATCCGTCAATATCAAAAAGCACATCTTCCTACTACCGGAAAATTATAACCCTAGTGTTACTGCCGGAGGGTTTGCCTTAAACGACAAGTAAAAAATGCATAAATATGCGGTGTACGCTTGCTTGCAACTACTTGCGAGTGTTTATTTCTACATGAAATTAAATTATAAATGAATATATATGTTTTTTTACAAGATGGCTCTTACCGCAGTGTTCTCACCTCCTTCCCAGTAAAAAAACATGCGATCGCTCCTATGAGGAGCAACAACAGAGCGCTCTTTTGCTGTTTTATTCTATCAAAAAGTGAGCACTTGTGCTCTTGTGCTCCTTTACTGTTTTAAAAAATCAATAGGCGAGCAATCAATGAAAAAAAAGCACATAAAGTGAGGCATGTGCTTTGTAAGAAACTCGATCATTATTTGCTGTGAAAAATCGGCCATTGTAGTCTAGTGGAGAGTGCGCTAGACTAACAATCCAGAGGTCCCTGGTTCGACTCCGGGCTCAGGCATGGTTCTTTTCACTTTCTTTGTTCTTTCCTACATGTAAGTATTATGGAAAACTAAAAATCCACAGCTAAATTGTGGGAAAATGTGGAATTAAAGGACAGGAACAACTAAAAGCTTGCCGAGGTTAAAGCATAACACACGGTTAAAAGCGATTGAAAGCATTGTCTTTCACGTCTGTTTCGTCTAAACAATAATTCACGTATGGATCCAATCAATTCCTCTAGCTAATCTATCCCTTTCCTTTCACGTCAAAGACCAAACCATGTTTGTATAAGGCGCATGCTGGGTCTTTGATCTTTAAAAAAAAACAAAAAAAATATTTTAAATGTTCCTTTGCTGATCCATTTGGATCATTTATTGATCGCTCCTTTTGAGCTCCTCTGGGATGTTAAAGGGAGCGCTACCCTTTCTAGGACATGCACTGCTAAAAGAGAACACAAAATGCACCTAGCTTGGATCAATAAAGAGCACTCCACTGCTCCTCAGGGAGCACTCCCAGATCGCTCATAGGATGATCCACTTTTCTGCTGGGTTGCGACAGAATACGAATGATCAGATTTACGAAGTTATAAAATGTACGAAGTCATCATGACGATGAATTGGCAAATGTGAAACTTTGCAAGTTGTGGTGAAAACACAGGGCGTTTCAAATACAAAATAGTATGAGATTATTAAAAGTACTAAAGGCCGTTTTGCAACACCTAGAAAGGGACGTTTAAAATTTGCTTCCAGAACCAAATTTGCAACAAAAAGCATTGAATTCAGATAGCTCTGATTCTGAATGAGCTTGAGATTATATCTTACCAGTTTTTAATACTAACCAATAAAATAGTAAATTGAACCCTTTAAAAAGCAATAATTTTTTGGGAAAACAATGTATGTATTATTATTTCTAACTTTATATGCTTAACTCAAGAACAAATCTCTGCTATTTTATTTTGTCTGACTTAGAAATCATATTCTTTCTCTTTGGCTGTTATGGGAAAATACTTTCTTTAATATTGTAGCTGTGCAGAAACATATATGGTTTGTTATAATTACGTTATACGGCTGCGTAAAGGGTTAAAGTATTAAAATAAAGCTTAAATACTATGATATTTTATTGTTTAAGCATAATGTAGCCTCACAACATGATTTGGTAGAGATACTCACATATTTTGAATTAAATGCTGTTAGATAGGCTATTTCGGCCACTGTGCAGCGTCTTGAAACCCACGGTAAAGTTGACAATACCTCCATCGAGGCGGCAAAGGACTTCGTCCATCTGGGATTTAGCATTAACTCAACCAATGATATCAGCATTGAAATCGAACGAAGGATAGTTCTTGCCAACAGGTGTTACTTCGGGCTCATTAGGCAGATTAGGAGAAGCAGAGCTCTCTCTCGACGAACGAAAATCGCGCTCTATAAATCGCTCATAGTGCTCGTCCTACTTTATGCATCACAAACCTGGACACTGAGCACAGATAAAAACACTTTAGAAGCCTTCGAGAGAAAGATTATTCGTAAGATCTGCGGACCAATCTGCGTCAATGGCGAGTACCGGATACGATGGAATGATGAACTGTACAAGCTGTACGCCGACATCAACATAGTGTGATGAATTGCCTGCAAAGATTGGTATAACTTATGTGTAGTGTTAATTTTTCTTAACTGTTATACTATTGGCTAAGTTTAAAGCATGTTAATACGTAAGAAAGTTGCCCACCTCTGTACACTAACTAAGAAATTGTTGCATGGTTTGTGTATATTCTCTCTAGTTCATAGCAGCACTCTACATTCGTTTTACTTTGCCGCTGGCTTGCTGCTAACTTTACTTTTGCTAAGCTGATAATATTTAAATATAATCTGCATAGGGCTCAAAATGTAAAGTTATGCCGGACAATTTTGTCTTATTAGATTTACTGTTTAGTTAACCAGTTTTTCCAAAATCATACGATTTTTTATTTACTGAATTCTATTACGGGATGAAATGCGTAGGATTGAGGAGGAGTCGAGACAGTAGAGGGGGTCTGGTGCTAAAGTTGAGAGAAGCGCGTTGAAATAAACTCAGGACTGAAGTTTTTGGGATGGCAAGTGCGTAGCACGCTGATAGTTTAGTTTCAAGCGAAAGTAAAAATCGTGTGCGCTTATTAAGTTATTAAGAAAAAAAAAAAAGAAAAGCTTTTAACTTTATGGGATTTAAAAAAAATCGAGAACATTGGTATAAGTTCTGCGGTAAACGATTTACGTCGCTATAAATCAATTCGTCGACTCCATTTCCAAAAGGATTTCATCAGATTCGCTGCCTAAGGCGAGCTGTGCTACCAAATATCGTGGACAGTCTGGTGGTGCAAGCGTAACTTCATAAGGAGAAGGGCATGTTCATCAGCTTGGCCTAATCGCTGCCCAACGCAACCGTAGGCCACTACGCTCAGCTCAAGTACCAAATACCAGCACACCAGGTATTTTGGCCACTGCAGGCGCGTGGGTTTCACCCTGACGTCGACGCTTGCCAGTCATCCTGACAGCGACCATGTGCTAAAAAACGTATTCGTCTGCTTATTTTTTTTAAATCAATTTTTTTTTCCACTTATTTTATAACTCTAATCATAAAACCAAAATATCGTTTTTTTGTTTACCTATATACATTAAGGCGCCTCAACTTGTATGGAGGAAAAAAAGTTGTCCGGGTCACCTCCTGAAAACAAACTTTGGTTTATTTTATGATGATTCCCAAAATATTGCAACTCTAGCTTTAGCCGTTCGTGAGCTGGAATGGTTTGAAATAACCTCTAAAAATCGCGTTTTTGATTAATACTATTTATACCACACTACCTTCGGTCAAAAAAATTGTCACAAATAGTGTACATCGATGAAATACATAGTTTTGTTTTTTTATTTTTTTTTAAATCTGCCCACACACTTAGTTATTGAGTTATTTGCAGTGATTTTTTCAATTTTTTTTAATGCAGTTTTTATAAAAATATATATAACTTCCCCATTTATAGCCTGATTTACCATTCCGTGGTATCATTGGAAAGGTACTGAATGCTGCTTTTCATTTCTGTCGTTAATTAATCCTTATAAGCACTTTTATAAAAATGCATTTTATTTTATTTTTATTTTTTTGTGATGGCCTTTGCCTCAATTCCTGAATTTGTTCAAATATAAGAGAAATAAAATTAAATCATGTAGATAAAGAATGCATTTTTTAAATGGACTTTGGAATAAAGTATAGGAAAATACTTTATTGTACTTAGACAAAACAGCTAAGAGTAAATTTTACCACAGTTCTTATAAGTAGTCACTCATGACTTTTACATGACTTTTAGGTTTGACAATGAGTTATATTATATTATATAAATGTGAGTTTTTGAATTGTGATCGCTTAATTGTTCAAGTTATTCATAAAAAAAATGCTTTTCGTTTCTCGCGAGTTAAATAAAAATCAATTGCCAACAAAAAGTGATGTAATAAAACATTTATTATTTTTGCGCGAAAAAAATAATAATCGGTCTTACGGGCTATCTAATTATCATCAAAACATGCTAAATGATTTAAGCAAAATTTGGAAAAAAGCAGAAATTCCGGTTATATCGAAGACTGCGATCCGCAAAAAACTTCAAAATTTAACGCTTTTATATCGGGATATCACAAAAAATCCATCGCATTACAATGCAAGCGAGTGGGCCGAACTATTTTCAATTTCTGTTTGCAAATGTGCTCTAAAAATTAGAGTGTCTTGTAGTTGCCCAGGTGAAAAACAAATGCCATTGCATGTTTGGAATTTTTACCTTGATCAGTCGAGCCGAAGGTTGCTCACGCTAGATGACGTTGAAAACCACATCCCATGTGATTCTATTACGGACTTCGAAAGCGAAAGTGAAAACGAAAGTATTGCAACAGCCACTTTTGTACCACAACTAAGAGAAATGGATGTGGATGATCCATATTCATCATCGTCTGAGGAAGATCTTAAAGATCTTGGACCAAGCGTACAAAGTTTTTCCTTACCAACATTCAGTGCTGCGTTGGACCGTGCCAGTGTATCCAATCGCTTTGGGGCTCTGCTCGCAACAACATTGCTAAAAGACTTGGACATTCCAGGCATAATTATTGATGAGCACAAAATCCAAAGGGAGCGAACTAAAGCTAGGGCGAAATCACTTAGAGACATAAAAACCAATGAAATACTAAAATGCATTTCTTTTGATGGAAAAAGGGAACGCACTTTGAAACAAGTTACTGTGAATGGCAAACCACGCAACGTTAAAATGATGGAGGAGCATATAACTCTGGTAAGCGAACCCAGCTCAAACTACATTGGTTACTTAACTCCCGTAGACGGAAGCGGTGCTGGTATCGCAAACGATATTGTCAATTACTTGAAAGCTGAAAAGTTTTCACTAGAGCACGTGGTCGCTGTAAATTGCGACGGAACCAGCACCAACACAGGCAAATTTAATGGAGCGATTTGTAACCTAGAACGACAATTGCAGCGCCCTTTGCAGTGGCTAATATGCCTCTTTCATTTTAACGAGTTGCCATTCACTGCGTTACTCAAAGAAATGTTAGGAAAAGCTAATGGGCCGCAAAACTGGCCAGGAATAATTGGGCATACATTACAGGGCTGCGAAGATGTGCCGGTAAATTGTATTCAATTATTTTGTTGTTTTTTTTAACTGTTAATTTCAATAAAATATTAACTTTAGATTGCTCATAACTTTGATCCAATTGCGATGGGCTGTATGCCCACAAATATTGATGACTGGGTTTTGCGAGCTGATCAAAAATATCTTTATGATATGGTACGAGCAGTTGATGCTGGGGCGTGCGATGAACATTTGGCCAGCATTAAACCTGGCCCGCTCAATCTTTCACGCTGGTTGACAACAGCATCAAGAATTTTGCGGCTATATGTTACGAAGCCTGTGGCTTGCGAAAAGTTAAAGCAGCTAGCATTTTTTGTTATGAGGGTCTACGCACCATTTTGGTTTTTAATAAAAAGCCAACCAAAAGCCATTCATGGCAGCCGCCACTTGTTTAAATACATTGAGTGGACGCGCGAATTACCGGCAGATATGCAATTTATTGTACAACGCTCTGTTCAAATTAATGGATTTTTTGCTCACCCAGAAAATATTTTACTGGCAATGGTTACAGATGAGAGCAAGGCGACACGAAAGGAAGCCTACGATATTATTTTACAATCGCGTGCTCATGACACACAAGGAATTCGCCAATTTAATGTCCCCAAGATACAATTCAATTGTGATTCCTATAAAAATATGATAGATTGGAATGAATTAAGAGCTAATACAGAACTGCCATGCATCCAGTTCTATACTCAACAATACTTATTAGAACTACACGACTCCAATGAAATTGTAAAAATTCCTGGTAATGAAAAGTTTTTAAAATAATTGTTATGCTTTTCTTAACAAACAATTTTCAGAATTTCCATGTCATTCACAAAATACGGAACGTTTTGTACATGTGGTAAGCCAATACTGCGTTTCGGTAATTGATAAGAACAGACCTGCACATATTGCAAACAAGATTCAATCGCGCAAGCGTTACTGTAAAATTGAATCACGAAAAGATTTGGAATAAAAAAAAAATTATTTCTTTGATAAAACTCTAAATTGTTTTTTTTTATCTTTTAATTAGCGACTTAATAAATAACCACAAATTTTTTTATCATGTTGATAAAAAATGCATTTTTATAAAAGTACTTATAAGGGTTAATTAACGACAGAAATGAAAAGCAGCATTCAGTACCTTTCCAATGATACCACGGAATGGTAAATCAGGCTATAAATGGGGAAGTTATATATATTTTTATAAAAACTGCATTAAAAAAAATTGAAAAAATCACTGCAAATAACTCAATAACTAAGTGTGTGGGCAGATTTAAAAAAAAAAAAAAACAAAACTATGTATTTCATCGATTTACACTATTTGTGACAATTTTTTTGACCGATGTTAGTGTGGTATAAATAGTATTAATCAAAAACGCGATTTTTAGAGGTTATTTCAAACCATTCCAGCTCACGAACGGCTAAAGCTAGAGTTGAAATATTTTGGGAATCATCATAAAATAAACCAAAGTTTGTTTTCAGGAGGTGACCCGGACAACTTTTTTTTTTGAGGCGCCTTAATATACGTGGGTATATAGTTAATTATATATACAAGGTGGCGCAAAAGTAATCCTCCTATCAGAAAATGCTATAAATTTTGCGATTGGCCCCTAATGTCAGTTCTGTTTTGACATTTGTGTAGTAAATACATGCGAAATACACGTTAATAAACAATGTTACGCTACACTGCTCCAGAACGCGGAATGTTGGTGACTATTTATTTGACCAATAATCGGTCGGTGACTTTGGCACAACGTGAATTTGTCGCAGATTTCCTGGCCGTCCAACGCCTACTGGTGAAACACTGCGACGTTTAGCCGCTCGCCTCGAAGAGACTGGCACAACACGAGATGCTGCCAGGCGTGGCAGACCCCGGAGAAGCCGTTCTGCAGAGAATATTGCTGCTGTAGCCGAGGATGTCATGGAAGCGCCGTCGACATCGACCAGACGACGTGCCACGCAAATGGGTATCGGTCGACGGTCTTTACAGCGAATTTAGGTACAAGATTTGAAGATGTTTCCGTACAAAGTCCAGACGGTGCATCAGCTGTTAGCTGCTGACCGCCAATCGCGTCTAACATACGCTCAAGCCATCCTTAATCACCACCAAGAGGAAGATGATTTTTCATCAAAAATAATCATGAGTGATGAGGCCCATTTCCATCATAGCGGGTACGTAAATAAGCAAAATTTACGCTTCTGGGGCACTGAAAATCCGCGTGTAACCCACGAAGAGCCATTACACCCGCTCAAAGTCACTGTATGGTGTGCTGTTTTCGCTGGAGGAGTCATCGGACCTTTTTTCTTCGAAGACATCGCGGGCCAAACGGTTACTGTGAATGGTGAGCGCTACAGAGCAATGATCAACGAGTTCTTTTTGCCGCAACTTGATGAATTCGGATTGGAAAACATGTGGTTCCAACAGGACGGTGCAACGGCACACACTGGACCTGCCACAACCGATATGCTGAAGGATGCATTTCCCGGGCGCCTAATCTCCCGTTTTGGCGATTTGCACTGGCCAGCAAGATCGCCTGATTTGACCGCTCCAGACTTCTTTTTGTGGGGCTTTTTGAAGTCGCGGGCTTATGTCAACAAGCCTCAGACTCTTGCAGCTCTTAAAGACAATATTCGTCAAGAATGTGAGGACCTATCGCCGGAAGTTTTGGCCGAAGTGATGAAAAATGCCATAAAAAGGGCTCAAAAGACAATCAACTGTGGCGGCGGCCATTTACATGACATCATATTCTCGACTTGATGTAAAAAAAATTAAAAGACCAAATAAAAATAATCCACAAGAAGAATCAAAATTTTTCATTTTTTTTTAAATTACAGCCAAAAAACATCGCAAGGTTACTTTTGCGCCACCTAGTATATATATTAGGGCGGGTCGATTTGTAGGGAGTGAAAAAATTCACCAATTTCCCTATGATTTCCGTATTCTATGGGTTATTCCATGAAAATTTGCCGAAGGAACCATACCTCTATCGTTAAAATCGAGTCCCCTTCTTTTTGTTGGTAAAAAGTTCAAAAGTTACGGGCATTTTTGTCCAAATTTTGGACCATTTTTCCATTTTTTTCATGATTTTGTCCAAGAATATTACTTTCATGGCCAATTTTTTGGCTCAATCCATTATTTAATTCAATTTACAATTCCAAACGAAGAGTTTAAGCCCAAATTTATCGAATTCGGTTGATTAATTCATGCGATATTGCTAAAACAAAATAACACATAAAACCAACTTTTTGATTTTTTTTCCCTTTTTATTTTTTTTCTACAAAAATTCAAATTAAGAGATAATAAAGTATCTATCAACCTATTATCAAAAAAAAAAAAAATATTCAATTTGAGTGTAGTAAAAGACAAAATGTGAAAAAAAAACATTATTTTTTCTGAAAGTCTTGTTTGCTTTCAATAATAAACAAACATAACACAGGGTGTGCACCCTGTCAAAAAATATGCCAATAATGTAAAGCGCAAATCAGTCCAGTCGTAACGTAAGGTTCGTAAGCTTCGTAAGTCAAAAAAATTGAGCCAAAAAAATGGCCATGAAAGTAATATTCTTGGACAAAATCATGAAAAAAATGGAAAAATGCTCCAAAATTTGGACAAAAATGCCCGTAACTTTTGAACCGTTGGACCAATGTTGGAGATTTTTTTTCAAACCCGATCGATAGTTTTTGAGTTATGGATGTGAACGTGTAGGTAATATTTCATACGAACGTCAATTTGGGAAAAAATCTACCAACAAAAAGTAGGGGACTCGATTTTAACGATAGAGGTATGGTTCCTTTGGCAAATTTTCATGGAATAACCCATAGAATACGGAAATCATAGGGAAATTGTCGAAAAATAAGTCGACCCGCCCTAATATATATACATAAATATATAATTGATTATATATATACATATGTATATATGTATGTGTTTGCATATATTTGGAATTTTTTTTTTTCAAACTTTTTAATATTTTTGAATCTCTATAAAATCAGTGTGCCATATAAAATCTTCAATTGCTGAACATCTAGATGATACTAGTATTATACAATTCGTTTTTGTATCATGAGAGAATTTTTTTTTGCATTGAATTAAATTTTAAGCATTCAAATTTTAAATTAAAGTTAAATGTTATTAACCAAAAATCAAAATTAACTTAAAGATACATTTTGCTTATGAATGGTAAACCTGTAAAAGGTAATGAAAAAGAGGAGAAAAATGTAATTTTTTTTGTTTCACCAACAACAACTCGTTATAACAATTAGTATCGTTTAATTAACCAGAATATGGTAACCAATATATAATACATACTTTTTTTCATAAAAATCTTAAAAAAAAACATAAAAAGAAAAATAAACAACAACAATTACATTAGCAGCTCGACATCACAACGTTGGGCCCACCGTCGCAGATGTAGCAGCAGAACATATAAGGTAAATAATCTCTATTGGTTTTACTAGAGTAAAATATCTTTATTATATACTAGCCTCCATGGGCGTCCGCAGGATTTGATAGAGGGGAGGAGGGGGGGAAAGGCATAAGGGAGTCTAGAGTGCGCATCAAGAAAATATAAACTATACAATTCTTTTGTCTGAGATTTTTGGTACTAGTAACATGATACACTAGTAAAAAATCTTTCTCGTATCATGCCCGAGACATTTTCAAATTTCATTTTATTTTCTTTATGTTATACATATAAATCATTTGCAGCAAAATTAATGATGTGAGGTCTCGTTTATCATTAAATGAAATCACATTAATTACTATTGAGCCCCCACGTTTTCAACTTTTCAAGTAAGAAAACAAAAATTTTCCAATATTAAAAATTTTTTTTTTTTTTTGGAAAACCTAAAAAAAAAACCAGATATTTAAGTCTTTTTTGACTTTGGACGCCTATGACTCCTAACTAATTGCGAGCGGCCTTAAATTTTTTAAATTTGGATTTAGGAGGCCAAAATCCATTTTATCCGAAAAAAATAATAATTAGAGCTTGTCGCTATTCTATAAATGTTCCCCGCTAAGTGAGATATTTTTGACACCAATCCACTTATTACTTTTTCCAACATGCATCAGTTTTAGGAACTTGCCTATTATATGAATGATTTAAAAAATTTATTTAATTTAAATTCAAAACGTATGAATAAATATATAAAGAAGTAAATGTATAGATGGGTTTTGGGCTCTATACATTTTCTAAACATATTCCAGAACCTAGTTGCAAGGCTTGATGCTGAATCCTTATTGTAATATAAGCACGTGACGCGAAAAAAATCCAGAAAATTCTCAAAAGACGTTTATTTGGAAAAGTAAAATGGATGCTTAAAATCGAGTTTCCATTTGTCATTTAAGTCATAAAAAAACTTTAGACTATAACAAACTCTAATGTAAAATCGTTTGCTGAGTCCGAGATTTTTTTAAAAATTAGCCCTTGATCCAAAATTCGCCTACTTTCTTTAGAATTTCCTAATTTTTTCTTTCGCTTTTGAATTAGAAGCTTTACCCTCGCTCTGATCGCTGATTTTCTCAAATTAAAATGCTGCAGGGTTGTTAGCCATTTTATAACTTGAGGAAAAATTAAAAAATTATCCAAATTGGATCATGTTTATGACAAAAAAAAACGATTTTTTTTAAGCCAACTCTAGGGAAAATATTAATTTTTTATAAAATTTATTTTACTTTGTTTTCTGCTTGGTTATAATGAATTGTTTATAATGACGATAAAATTTCCTATCGTCAAAGTTTATATGCGTTATTGGCCTAAATGCCTCCTGCCATCTGTTGCTCCGAAAAATGATATTCGACTAATAAACGATATCATTCCTTAACATTCGTCAATTCCTCGTACGAATAACTTCTTAATGTCTTCGATTACTTTCGTAGTATTTACTAATGGTTTCGTACTATTTACGAATTAAAAATAATATTAGAAGATAAAAATCATTCGTAGGTTGACCGTACGCATTATTCATAGAATGTACGAAACATTAGTTTAGTTTATTTACAACCGAAACCGTTCAGACTGGTTTGTTGAACAAATGCCGAATAGAAGGAAATGTATGATTGTAGGCTTGGGCATTTTAGTTCACTAAAAAGATCGCTCTTTTTAGTTCAGTTGAGTTTAATGAACTAGTTCGTTCGTATAGTTCTTTTAGTTCATTTAGTTCGTTCGTTCTTTTAGTTCTTTTCGCGCACTCGTTCATGTTGTTAGTTCGTTAGGTCGTATAGTTCGTTTGGTGTTTTAGATAGTTAGGTATGTTAGCTCGTTGTATTTTTTAGTTCAATATGTCTTTTAGTTTGTTTTGTTTACTCGTTCATAATCAGATCTAAAAAATGAAATGAACTTTATGACCGAATCAATCATTACCTGCGGAAATACATGAAATTTACATAAAAATACTACATATGGTGCATTCCACACAATATTTGCCTCAAAAATTTGTTTTTGGAAAAAATTTTTTTACCGTTCATTAGTGAAAAACTGTATCAGCACTGAATCAAACCAGTGTTGAGTGAAACCAAATTTTTTTCTAGTTCATTTCAATCTGACTCGCTACAAAATCGATTGAACTAAAAGAACTAAAAGAACTAAAAGAACGAGAATCAACTAGTTCACATAGTTCTTGAGTGCGAATAGTTCAATTGAACTAGTTCGTTCGTGAACTACCCAAGCCTATATGATTGCAAGGTGGCCGTAGCCTACTGGAAGAGTACGTGGCCCGTAAGCTAAAGAACTGTGGTTCAAAGCCCAGCTCAGACAGCATTTTTTTTCGTTATTAGGTATTAGTATCACTCGTAAATGTAACAAATGAATTCGTACAATATGCATATGTTTTTGTACGAATACGAATAAGATATTCGTTATATGTATCAAATAACGTCCATTCGATGAAAACTATTCTTGGCTAAAAACTACGAAATTCGTAGAATGGAGGCAGTTATTAATAATTTTTAATTACAAATTTTTTAGTGTAAAAATACGTATTGAAAAGTGTCTGTGAAACAAGGGTAAATGAAAGAAATGGTATCGTAACTTATCACAGCAACGGGTACAACATACTACATAAAAATGTATGGTTTAGCTCAGCTTTATTTTAAATAAACCTAAAAAAATATGATTGTGTTCTCTCCAAAATATATTTACATACATAATCAAAACATCGACAAAAAACTGCATCCTTGGAAAACTTTTAAAAATAATTGTAAGACGGGTACGTCTCCGTCGAAATGCGTTTTGAAATGGTATGAAAAAATAGATTTTTAGCCATAACTTTTTGATTGGAAGAGATATTGGGGTAATTTTTTCACATAAATTATTTTTGAGACTTGAATTTTTTGTAAAAAATATTAAAAAACATTAATCCGCCAAAAAAATCAAATTGCGAAAATTTGATATTTCAACTCTCCACTCACAAATGGAAATTTGGCAGCATAGCAATAATTTTCGTTTCTACAGCGTACTATAGCTGGCGAAAAAAAATTTCGCTGACTGTTCGTTGTCAAAAATCTCAATGTATTTCTCATGGAAATTTTTTTTCGTTCCTACAGCATACTAAGCTTTAGCTGAAAGCATTTTTGCAAATAAATGCTATGTCATTTGAGAGGTAGTAGGTTGTGCAATTCTTTCTTGGTTTATTTTTACAACAAAAACTATTTTTGAGTAATTTTTTGAGTTAAAAGTCAATACTTGTTGAAAACAAGAATAATATATATGTACAGTTCAAACTATTTGTGTAAAGTACTTTTATTGAACTTTTGAACACAAAAATGTAAATTAAATGTAAAGAAATTTGAATCGAAAGTCAAAGTTCTGATTTTAATGTCGTTTTTTTCTCATTCTTAGGCAACGATGTTTTACGAAAAAGTCGGTGTACTAAAAATGTCTACAATTTTGAAGATATGTAAGTGTTTTTAGTGTCAAAATAACAAAAAAATTGTAAAATTAAATTGACGAAAAAATCAAATAGTAAAAAGTATTATTACAACATAACCGTTAGTAAAAAATTGAAGGGGCGTGGTAAAAACTAAGTATGTAACCATTTAATCTAGGATGCACTAAATATAATATGTATACAAAATTTGAGCGAAATCCGTTAAGATTAGTTAAACTAAAGCATTAGTTGAGTTAAGAAAATAAAATGCATGATTTGAAATTAAAGATCAAGAATAAATAAATAGATTTAGCATACAAATAACGATAAAGTGATATTAATGAAGTTAAATTAAATTAAATAAACTAATTAAGCAAATAAGAAAATATTGTTCCGATTTCACTTGTTCCACTTCGTGTAGTTTCAAGAGAGAACAATATCAAATTGTGTTTTGCTTTAATTACCTTTTACTTTCATGTTTTTCTTCTTTTTTTTTTATATACCTTTCTCTTAATATATTTTTTTTAACACAAGAGAGATGTAATGTATCAAAATGAAGCCAAAACAAAAAAAGAAACACTATTAAATAGAAAAAAATGGAAATTATAAGAGTTAACCATCGATTAAGTTTATGAGAATATATATATTAAATATTATAATGAATAAATTATAAACTTATTGTTAATCTTGCGATAACGAAGGAAACCCATTAGTTTGTATTATGGTTGGGTTGGGAGAGAATAGGATCTCTCACAGCGATGATTGGGTCAGGGTTAGATCCGAGGCATATTTACATCTATTGCCTCACGCTCATTTTGTTGTAATTTCATATTATTGTTTTTTTTTTTTTAATAAGTAGATAACCAGCTAGCGCAGTTTTTTTTAGATTATTTTAGCATCTCACTTTAGCTGTGCTGGGTTTTTTTGTTTGAAACGTGCATGATTATTTTAAATTTTATTTTGATATGGGACGAGTAAGTGTAGAACACGAACCCCGACACAGACGGCGAGCTATGACCTGGAACCGCTTGCATGCACACCCGTTCTACGCACACTAAGGTCCACTGTCCTGTTTTACTCAGGACTTATTTCACTTAAATTATCATTATAATAGTCAAGCGTATTAAAATCGAGTAAGATAGAAATCTTAGAAAAATAGAAAAAATTCCTGTTGAATAAAAGCTTTACCAACCAATCTTTTGAATAATTTTTCCGGACATGTACAACAACACTAACATCAATTTATCTAACTTATCAACAAAGCCAGTGGCGCCCAATTCTGTGACATGTAATTAACTTTGGAATATAAAAAAAAATATTGTAAATCGGCGTAAATCTACAACAGCGGCAGCGACTTTTTTTATAATGTTTTAATAAGCAAGCAAGAGAACAACATCAACAAAAGCAATAACAAGAACAAAAACAACAAACTATCAAATCATGGTTTCATAGAGAAATGGCAACAACAATAAGTGACCCCAACATTAGGCGAATGACAAGCGACTGTCGCCTCCTCCACGCCATACGCTAGTGGCACTTAAAGTTTTCATTGCGATCTAGCAACGAGTGTCACCAGTGTTGGCGCCGCCATCTATTGGGACAAGAAACAAGATTTGACGAGAGGGGCGGAGTGTACGACGAGTGCGTTGTAAAAATGGCGTCGCGCATGCGTCAAAGTCCAATATAGCATGTTGGTTCAGTGCTTGTTTTAGTATGAGTCATTCAGACTCGCGGTAAACAAATGAGCTGCTTAAGCTTTTTGGCGGCTGGCAAGTAGCAAGCTGCAAGTTAGTGTTGTTGTTGTGAGTAGAGGTGCCAGACTTAAGCTTCTAAAAACAGATAAAGGTTTGAAGGGATTAAAAAACCATTTAATGCAAAATGCTATGAGCATGAAGTTAGTCCTGTAAAGCGTGTCTCAACTCATTTGACACTACGAAAAATAATCGTTTAAACTTTGATTGGGATAACTGATTTAGGAGAACCAATACTTATTCATTTATAATTAAAAATAACAAATGTGCTGCAATGTGCCCACTGGGTGCTATCATATTCCACCAGGAGCATTCAGCGTTGAATGATGGAAAATTAGAAATTTAGACAAGTCGTAATTTAAAAAACTCGGTATGCACAGTTGAATTCAATAAATTAAGGGTGTAGTCTAGTTGGTCACTTTCGAAATTTTTTTTTTATATTTTTATAACTTATATATATATATCTTAGAATATTATATTAAATTTTTATGAAGATCCGAGCAGTATAAGTACTTTTTTCAACCCAAAGCTTACTACCTGCACACAAGACTTTAAACGCGTTTTTTTAAAAACTACGTTTTTACGAACGCCCCACACGATTTTTCTGTAACCCGTGGCCCGATCCTTCTGAAATTCTACACATAAATACTCACAAAACAAACCATTATCAAAAAAACTGCGAAAAAAAAACAATTTTTAAATATTTTTGGTTTTTTTACTGAAAATTAACAACAATTGTTAATTACACTAGTTTACAGTTCGAAAATGACCAGGACTTCGTTGTGAAATTACTATTCCTAATGCTTCCTTAAGCTAAAAAAAAAAAATAAAAAAAATTATCTATGAATAGGTTTCTGAGATATCGAACAAAGAATGTCTTTGCTTTTTTCGAAAAAGGTGACCTGTCATTATTCGTAATAAATTCTGTTTGGACTGACGGATTTAACCAAACTTACAATTTTATAAGAGACAATTAAATTAGCAATAACTTTTTTATACATATTGACCCCACCTGGAGAAGAGTTATGGAGCTATGAATTATTATTTACAAAATTAATTTTTTTTTTCATGAAAATCTGTTATCGGAAACTTATTTAATCACCTGAAAAGTAAAGAATTCGGCAACTGATCAAAACACTTTTATTTTTCAAGGATGAACCAATGATGGGAGACTACAACTGGTTTCTTATAAGAGAATTTCAGAAAGATGACAACAAGGAAAATAGTAAAACTCTAAGCCATTTTTGGAAAAATAAAGATGAAAAAATACAGTTTTACAATGTTTAGAGATTTAAAACAAATTCTTTATTAATGGGTTGCAAACATTTTCATTAGAAGCAGATAAAATGAAAAATTTGAAAAAAAAATTAAAAATGGGTGATCTCACTTTAATGTCTGTTACTTTTTACTAGTCCATAGATTTTGTTTATTTTAGACTTAAAAGTTTTGCAAAATATTATGCTGTTAGTTGCCAAATTGTTTACTTTTCAGGTGCATAAATGAGATTTCGACCACAGATTTCCACGAAAAAATTTTTTTAAATATTAATTCATATCTCCATGATTATACTTCAGATGAGGTCAATATGTATAAAAAAGTTATTGCGAATTTAATTGTCTTTTATCAAAATGTAATTTTGATCAAATTTGTCAGTCCAAACAGAATTTATTACGAATAATAACAAGTCAACTTTTTCGAAAAAAACAAAAAAATTCTTTGGTCGATATCTCAGAAATCTATCCATAGATAATTTTTTATTTTTTATTTTAGACCATACCGTATATGAATTTTATAAAGAAGTCTTGGTCACAGAGATTTTTCTGGATTTTGTAAACTAGTGTAATTAATATCAACAGTCCATTCTGTAGCTCTTGCCTTACCGAATCTAAAACATTTCGCTTTTTTGCCTTAAATAAGCCGTTGCCAAGATATCGTGTGGGAGCCGATCTGCCTCCAAAATATGGCGTTCCTTTTAAAACTTAGTATGCTGTAGAAACAAAAATTTTTGGGCATATAATTCTACACGCAAAATTTAGTGTAGAGTCAAAATTTTTGTGTGGAGAAAAAGCACTTGCTGTCCTGGTTGACAGATTCATATTTTTATTGCTGCAATTTTATATCCTATAAAAGGCAAGACTTCACATTAATAAACTATATAAATGCAACAATAAGTTTTTCAAACAACAAATTCAACACTTAAACATACTTACTGCTTATTTTTTATTGTTGAATTTCAAATTTCCGCGCTAAATGAATGTATGGGCATATAATCGACAGCGAAATTTTGATATTGCAACTCTCAATATAGCAATAATTTTCGCTTCTACAGCGTACTAGCTGGCGAAAAAAATTTCGCTGCCTGTTCGTTGTCAAAAATCTCAAGGTATTTCTTATGGAAATTTTTTTTCGTTCCTACAGCATACTAAGCGTAAGTACGAATTTTTTGTAAAAAAACTGAAAAATATTATTTTTTTCCTTTTTTTTGTAACTTAAGGCTTACAGCCCTATTCTGGAAAAGTATCAATTGTTACCCAGTATTTTTATTATATCTATGTGTTTATTATAACTTTTTGATTTCAAAACAAAATTTGAAGCTCAAAAATAGTACATTTTGAAAAAAATTGTCACCTGCTTGTAAGATATTCACAATTTCATTAAAAAATTTTGTTATTTGAGCTTCAAATTTTGTTGTGTAATAAAAAAACTACAACAAACACACAGAAATATTAAAAACACTGGGTAACAATTGATACTTTTTTCGTTTTTTACTCGTTTTTTTTTTCTTTGAAAATTCATTTATAATGTTAAGAATATATTTTAAATGTTTTAAGCTAATAGAAAGTCTAAAAACTTCCTAGAAAGTCAGTGAAGTTATGAGCATCGAGAGTACCGAGTACAAGAACGAAAACTTTAACCCATTAACCGCAGCTTCCAAACGCTTCGTACCAATTTGGCTAAATTTTATGTGCTTTCTTATATTGATCACAGAAACTACCACATAAAATTTAAACTTTGTATCTGTCACCGTTGTCGAGATATGAGTTGAGTATAAAAATATCCAACCGTCGTTAATGTGCTCTAAATGGGCATAAATTCATTCTGCAACGACAGCACAGTTTAATATCAGGAATTTTCTATCAATAGCAGGTAAAGTTGGTTAATAAGCTAAGAGAGCTTTTACATTTTTTTAAAATATAAAATTTTTTACAAATGATAATAACACACATTTTCTGATTTTTATGTTTTCTTTAAGCACAAACAAAATATCAAACACTTGGCTGTTACCAACCCTGGTATATGATCAATTTTGCAAAAGCATTTTCATGGGTAAAAATACCCAACCGCGGTTAATAGGTTAATCACGTTTTTATCAAAACATTGTTTTTCCCGCGCTGTGGACTATAACTTAAAAAGTAATTAAGATATCAACTTGAAATTTGTGCAAAAATATTCTTTAATGTATTGGACTTTGCATATACGTAAAAGTTTGTATTTATTATGACTAGAAATATTGTTTTTAACAATCTATATATCTGTGGTCACAAGGAATAACGACTAAACTCAAAGTATCGTAAAAAAAGATATTCTAATTGCACGACCCATTTTTTCAGAGCTACGACCCATTTTTTTGAAATTTATGAACCGTTACAAACAAAATATGTGCAGACATACGTGCTGATCAATTCTGGGTAAAAAATGGATATCTGCATAATTCCAAAAATTGGCAATAAAGTAAATTCCATATCGTTTTTTTACGATATTTTGAGTTTAGTCATTATTCCTTCTGACCACAGATATATAAAAATGAATGTACGTTTGTTTGTGTGTTCTGAATACATTTCTACACCGTCCATCCGATCGTGATGAAACTTTCCAAATTGGTTGTTCTCATTCATGCGCAGGTCGTTGCAGTACGGACAGCGTTGGACAAGGGGGCGTGGTACCTCCCATACAACCCAAATTTGAGATATCGAATAGCTTTTGAGTTATAGTTCGCACAGCCATGGAATTTGGTGTTCGACCACAATTTACACGAGTCGTTCTACTGATAACAATTTATGGGCGTTGGCGAAGGGGGCGTGGCACCTCCCATACAACCCAAATTTTAGATTTTGAAAAGCTTTTGCGCTATAATTAGCACATCCTCGGAATTGAGTAATCGACGACAATTTACACGTGCTGTTTTACCAGTAACATTTTATAGGCGTTGGACAAGGGGGCGTGGTACCTCTCATAAAACCCAAATTTGAGATTTTTAATAGCTTTTGCGTTAAAATTTACACAGCCTAGGAATTCAGTATTCGACGACAATTTACACTTGCTTTTTTACTGATAACATTTTATGGGCGTTGAGAAGGGGGCATGGCACCTCCCATACAATCCAAATTTGAGTTCGCACAATCATAAAATTTGGTATTCGATCACAATTTACACGTGCCGTTTTACTGATAAAATTTTATGGAAGTTTGGCAACGGGGGCGTGGCAGCAACACGCCGGGTTTCAGATAGTTTGTTATAAAAAAAGTGTAGTATTTTTCTTTTTGTGTATAAATTTACATTTTTTTCGTTAAAAGTAGGTATATGCAAAGCGAAATAACTTATTTCGATGAAAAACTTTTGTTTCTACTACAAAGGGCGCGGCATTCCACAGCGAAAATTGAAGGAGCCAAGTTCTAGCAGCTGTAACGCCATCATTTTGTTTTCTTTTCTTATAAAAAAATGTTGTATGTATACATTTGAACATCAATGTCAATATGTAATTTCATTCAATGTTATATATACTAGAGTGTATCGACTTGTATGGGAAAAATCTGACCCTCGATTCCGGTACCAAAATTAAATAGTATATAAAAAAAATCCTTCGATTGTTATACCTTTTTTTGGTCTAAACAAATTTTGGCGTTCTCAAAATGCATTTTTGTGCATTTTTGTGCATTTTTAAGGAATTTTTTTACTGGAGACCCACTTCTTGTTGAGTTGAAAAGAAAATCAAGCTATCAATCAATTCCTTATAAATAAAAACATAGAATGACAAACTTTCATCCCATTTGACCGATGCTGTAACAAGATTTGAAAATTTTTTTTCAAATTGAATCTACTTGTTATTTTATTTTTATTATATTTTTGTTTTTTATAAGAAAGTATTTAAACGCTTTTAGGTTTATTTTGGCTTAATGCAAAAGTAAAGTATGTTTGGAAACTGTTACTGTTTACAAAGTAAAATTAATTAATTTTTTTCTAGATCCTGTAAAAGACTAAAAATAGCTTTTTGTTTCGCATTTTGGCCTTTTTTCATTTCTAAAGCTTAGTATGCTGTAGGAACGAAAATTTTTGGGCATATATTTCTACACGCGAAATTTTAGTGTGGAGTCAAAATTTTTGTTTGGAGAAAAAGCACTTGCTGTTCTGGTTGACAGATTCATATTTTTATTGCTGCAATTTTATCTATAGTAATAAAACTCATTTTCTGTTTGTTTGTTTGTTTGGCCTTTATACAAATCTAAACGGCTCAACGGATTTTGCTCAAACTAGGTATACACATTAAGTGCATCCCAACTTAAAATGTTAAATACTTAGTTTTGACACGACCCCTCTGAAATTTTTCAACTAATGGTAATTTTGTTATAATAAAACTTCTTACCATCGGAGATTTTTGTGTATTTAATTTTAAAAATTTTTTGTTATTTTGACATCAAAAACATTCACATATCTTCGAAATTGGAAAAATTTTCAGTACAACGACTTTTTCATAAAACATCGTTGCCTAAGAATGAGAAAAAAACGACATGTAAATCAAAGTTTGGTTTTTCGATGCAAATATCTCCGCTGTCCATTAATATATTTCATTCAAATTTTTTTTGTTCAAAAGTTCAATAAAATCACTTCACAAAAATAGGTTGAGCTGTACCATTAAGTCAGTGTATATATATTTTATGATTATGTCAAAAAATGTCCAAAATATTGACTTTTTACTCAAAAAATGACTCAAAAATTGTTGTTGTTGTAAAAATAAAATCAATTAAAAATTGCACATCTGGCTACCTTTAATATGACAGCATTTATTTGCAAAAATTCTTCCAGCTAAGCGCAAAAATTATTTTAATGTTTTTGTCATTAAAACAACAAGGGCGAAATTTATTTTTTCCAAAATGTTATAAAAAAGTCAAGTCTCAAAAATAATTTATGTGAAAAATCTACCCCAATATCTCTTTCCAATCAAAAGTTATGGCTAAAAATCTATTTTTTCATACCAGACTATTAATAAAACTTAGTTTTGTGTTAAAATTCTCTATATAGTTTGATCGTCCCTATTTATCTTTAAGAATGCAGTTGTGTGTCTAGAGTAATAACGAACATTTTGGATTATATAATATCTTCCTTATACTAATGTACTTAGTTTTTTGCCTCCCCACACAGCGTGCTACAGCGTACTAGCTGGCGAAAAAAATTTCGCTGCCTGTTCATTGTCAAAAATCTCAATTCTTTTCTTATGGAATTTTTTTTCGTTCCTATAGCATACTAAGCTTAACGCAATAGCACTTGAAAACTTAAGAAATGGATACTTTTTTTTTGTCTTCTTCGGCAGCCTCATCGAATGCAAGCTTTAACCTTCGCAAAACCTCTGCCTCTGTTGGTAGTTTCTCATCATTAAAGATACACGGGTTTCCCAAAATAAACCCCATTTTCTCAGTTAAAATAAATTTTAAAGCGTCTATCTATCATAAAAAAACTAAAATATAATTAAAATAAAATAAGTAGATTAACGAAAAAAAACAACACTCAAATTTCGTTAGAGCATATGTCAAATGGGGCGAAAATTGGCAGTTTCATGTTTTTGTAGGTAAGGAATTGATTGATAAGCTTTATTTTCTTTTTAAATCAAGCATAATTGGGTCTCTAGTACAAAAGTTACTTGAAAATGCATAAAAATGCATTTTTAAAAATGGAAAGGATTTCTTATATACTATTTAATTTTGGTACCGGAATCGGAGGTCAGATTTTTGATACGCTCTAATATATATTCTATGTTTGTAAAAATTATTGAAAAACCGGTTGTCTGGAGCAGGTTCCTCCTTAACCGTCTCAAATAAAAAATTTTGTGAATACCTTTATGTTCGACTTTGCATTGTTTATTGACGAAAGTTAAGTATTTTCTTATTTGGGTAGATTATTTACAAAAACAAAATATGCAGAACTGTTGTTATCAAATCAAAAAATCATTTGAAAAGTATAATATTGTTTTTTAAAAGAAATAATCTTTATCTTATAAATATGCCTTAGAACTCAAAAACGATAAAATTTTGAAAGGTGCGAAAAAATTGGTCTCTTTGATTTTTATATATTTTTATTATTTTCTTTGACAAAGTATTTGCCTTCTGTTTAAAGAATTTTATTTGCAAATTTGTTAATACATTTGTGTCAGATCAGATTAAAATAAATAAATATTAACAAATTTTTAATAATTTTTACAACTAAATTGATTTGCAAGTTAAATGATATGTGTGAGTATTTAGCTTAAAAGTAGGCTGAACAATTTTATTTTGGATCACTCGAAACACGTACCATAGAATGAGTTTTATTGTTTAATAATGTAATAGAATGAAAACAAAAAAAAAACTAAAAGAATTTGTAAAAACCACTCTAAAATAAAAAACGGTTTAGAAAACAAGAAAACTAAAAATTCCAGAAAATTTCAGAAGTTCAGTTTTGTTATAAAAAAATGGTTCATTATTAAAAAAAATTACATTTTTGAGAGCGATAGGAAATGTTGCACAGATATAATGGGCCAAAAAATTGATGAAAAATCACCAAAAATTTCTCCATGCAACATTGGGTTATTTTTCATATGATGAAAAATTAGGCAATTTTGCCAAATTTTTGTGAGAAATTTCGTTTTTTGGTTTTGGACTATTTTTTATATAAAAAATTACTCAGCATTTTTGGGCGAAATTAAATTTTTATTATTGTTGGGTTTGACAAAAATCATGAATAGTTTTTTAGAGTTAACGTATTCATTGACTTCTATGGAGAAAAAAAGCAAGTATGACTCTTTTCTTAAAATTTCAAAGTGCATTTTTCGTTATTTGTTTTTTGTGAAATTTCGTTTTTATTTTTGGCGTTCCCATTTTTATATTATTATATTATACCCAAGCTCTTTTGACGTTTTTTGTTTTAATTGGGTGAAATATATACCGACATTTCTATTGATTTAAATAAAAATTTCTTTGGGAAATAAGAAAGAGTTATAATAATATTTTCACAATATTTTTCTTAAAACTAATTCATGATTTTTGTCAAATATTCAAAACGAAAAATCACCAGGAAAAAAATTAAAAACATATTTTTTTCAACAACGCGTTTTTTCATATGAAAGTATTACGAAATTTTGAATGATTTTTTCTGACCTAGTTTTCTTTGGGAAATATTTCTTACTACCATTTCGCCTTTATAAAAGAAGATTTTGATGTTTGATTTGTTACCTAAAGATTTGTTTTTTCAGGATTGCGTACTTGTGCTGTGATGTGCTAGAGTTGTGCTCAAATGTTGCGTTACAAAATTCAATAAAACAAATTGGGTTTCTGTGAATTTTACCAGCACTTATGTACTTTTGTTAATACCCTCCTGAGTACGGAGTATATTAAACTCGTAAGCTAGTTATGTATGTGCGTTACACCATAAGGAGGCATGGCAAATATAGAAAGTATATATCCTTGATGAGCATCACCTCTTGAGTCCTTAGGCGGTCAAGATAACTTTAAAAATTAACTAGTAACTTATTAATTAATTAATAACGAGAAAATTTAAAACTAAGCCTCATTTGCTCAAATCAAGCATTAAAAACTAAAATTACGAAAAAAAAAAACAATTATAATGAGCATTTATTGCCAACATTAAACAAAAGAAACAACAGCATGAAACAAGCATAAAATACTTGATTCTAGAACAGTGTCGGGCAGCTTTGCACACCCATACGTTCTCATCTTGAATATGTATTAGTGAGCGCTTTAAAGCTTACACTGAAAACAAAGCAGTGCTAAAGCGCTTTTTGCAAAAATCTTACTAGGCATTATGGGATATTTTTTTCTCGGATTTGTATTGCGAAATTAAATAAATAAGTAATGGACGGAATGTCAAAAGGAAATATCTACAGAGGGATATTGTGAAATACAGATAGCAGACGGAAATATAAAAAGGCAGGCTAATAGTAAAAAAGAAATATGTTTTTTTATTGTGCTTATGTTGCTTATTGTGTTTTGTCAAGGCCAAACTGACAGCGTAAGATGCTTTCATTATACGTACTTGGAACTGATCACTATATGATATGATATGTGGACATGCCGCTTTTAAATAATTCATTAATTTCTCCATCGCATGCCCCAAAATTACGTTATATTGGCCATGGAAATTATCGTAATGCCTTGTAATGCACAATTTTTTTAATTTTACCTCTTTTATGCCAAGCCATGCCGTTATTTTCTAAAAATTAAAAAATTTTTCATACATTCTTCCAAAAATTTTGTAAACATAAAATTTTATACAGTTTAATTTTACGTTATATCTGCGTCGATGAGCAATAACAGCTTAAGTCTTATTTCAAAATTTCCAGAAATCTTGCTTCAGAGTTTTCAATCGCCATATAAGTTATATGAAAGGGTCTTTTGTTTTTGCGTCATATCTTTGGCTAAGGTCATGCTAGAAGTTCTAGATTTTGTGTGTTCATAAGGATATATACGTGGAACACAACTATATCAATAACTCAGTTCTGTCTTAAATCGACTTAAGCTATTATTGCTAATTGACACAGATATAATATTATATAATATATTCAAGGAACACGCAAGCGCAGATCTTATCGGATTGACATTCGCTTGAACACTGAAGCTTTGATCGTTCTGTAGGTTTCAAACACAATTTCAAGTGTGCAAAGCTGCCCGACACTGTTCTAGAACCTAGAACAAGACCTTAAATCTTTTAAGCAATCGCAGAGTTGTCACATTTGAACAATTCAGCGAATTACAACAATCATGAAAATCTTGAAGTTGTTGTAAAAGAGTCGCCAAACAACAAAATCTACGTTCAAGATCACTGTCGACAATGTGCGCCAAAAAGCATGCGAAAGTGTTGTTTCTTTATGCAAATCGAGCAAATTATTCTAGTTTTCAGTAAATTATTTACTTGAATCAAGCAAAATGTTCTCAATTGAAGGAAAATAAGCTTCCTTATTTCTCAAATTAAGTAAATTATTTTAGTTTTCAGTAAATTGTTTACCTTAATCAAGCAAGTTGTTCTCAATTAAAGGAAAATAAATTTCTCAAATCAAGCAAATTATTCTAGTTTTCAGCAAATTGTTCACTTAAATCAAGCAAATTGTTCTCAATTAAAAAAAAAATTTCTCAAATCTCAAATCTAAATTCTAGTTTTCAGCCAATTTTTTACTTGAATCAAGCAAATTTTTCTCAATTAAAAAAAAAAATTTCTCAAATCTAGCAAATTATTCTAGTTTTCAGCCAATTTTTTACTTGAATCAAGCAAATTTTTCTTATTTTAAGTAAATATTAGACTCGAATTTAGAAAAAATATTCTTGAGTTTGAAGCAAATTTTGCTTGGATTGAGTATTTTTTTCTTAATATCATGTGTTCTAAATTTGCTCAATTCTAGCGAAACAATGATTGAATTGAAAAATTTACGCTTGAGTGTAAACTGATAAGTGTCCGACCGAAACCGGAATTTTGGCCGAAACCGAAACCGAAACTGGTTATTAATATGAAAATTAAAGTTCTTACAAATGATTTTTTTTATTAAAAGAAAACAAAAGTACTACTAGTACAAAAAAAAGTATTATTTGAATATTGAAGTTTATAATAATTAATTGAAGTTTACACTCACACTCAAAATAGTATGCACCTACAATGTACCATTTTTTAGAACTACAAAGCAAAGTATTTATTTTTTTCTTAAAGGTTTAGTATTATAAAAATAGAAATATGTATTGCATTTCCTTTTCCTTTATTCCACACACACGGAATTCGTTCGGAAGTTTTATTATCAATTTTTGGCTTAAGTACCTATAAAACTTTAATGGTAATAGAGATGATAATATCGAAAATGATAGCATCGAACTCATAAAATTAACCAAAATGTTTTGCGTTAACACGATAAATCAAACTATAGAAGAATTCATAATTTTTGTTTTGTACAATGCTTTGTAAATATTTTTGTTAAACCAAACTTATATATTTAAATTAAATGACTGATGCAAGAAATTTTGGTATAATTCAGGAATAGCGAAAACACTCTTTTTTAATATTTTTTTGTTGGATTATACGGATTTTAACCTCCTAAATCTAAATCTAAATTTCAGGCCGCTGGCAATTGGTTTAGAAGTTATAGGCCTCTAAAGTTGCAAAATGGGCTAAAAATCTTTCTGTTTTTTTTAGTGTTCCGCGTTATGGGTATCAAAAGAAAGGCAATGCGAGTATCTATCTATTCAACGAGGTATGTATCAAACATGAAAATCCACTCATAACTTTAAGATATATCTATTATTATATTTACAGTTTGTCTGGAAAACTAGTGGTTTCCCTTTTACGAAAGCAAGACACTAAAAATGTTTAGATCTTTAAAAGTTATGCATCGATTTTCATATTTGAATTGGTACCTTGTAGAATAGGTACTTAAATTACCTTTCTTATGATGCCCATAGAGTGTAGTTTTGTTGAAAAATTTAGAAAAATAGCAATATTTGTAGGCTATTTTTTCCAACTTTGGAGGCCTATAACTTCTAAATCAATTGCGAGCGGCCTGCAATTTTTCAGATTTGGAGTAAGGAGGCCAAAATCAATATATTCTGCAAAAAATTCAAAATCATAGTTGTCGCTATTCTTGAATAGTTCCGGAATTTTTACCAAAAGTTTCGGCTAGTTTCGGTTATTCGGTTATCCGGGCTCAATATGGCCGAATAACCGAAACTGCCGAAAAGGTCGGACACTACTGATAACCTATTTGCTTGATTCAAGCACGGAATGCTTAATTTTTTCTTTCCATAACTACCTCCCATGGTACGTAAGTACCATAACTACCTCCCATACAAAATAACTTTGGCAAGACTGTGAAATCTCCAGAAATTACACAAAAATGAATCTATCGAATTTAAATTCAATAGATTTTCTCTCTTTAACACATAACCTTTAAACTAAAATTTGCACTCTGAATATGAAAATCGACAAAATCAAATGGAAACCAAAGCTACCTCCCATAAAAAATGGATTTATGAAAACAATAAAAACTCTTTTAATTCCACAAAAACTTTTAAATGTCTTCCAATTTTGAAAATAAGTTTTAATCTTAACTATGCACTCCATATTTGGAACTTTATGAAATAAAAAAAAAAACTCCACTGATATGCCATACAAAGTGACGTAAACATAACATCAAAATCTTCATAGATTCCGCAAGAATTAATATATAGGCTGGAATGCATAAAAAGTGTGCATTTGCTCCGACTCGATTTTTCAAGTAAATATATAAACTCTCTTTATTTTACTTGAAAAATAGAGTCGGAGCAAATGCTCACTTTTTATGCATTCCAACCATAAGCTTGATATTTTACTCAACAGCGCTGCTATCCAAAACATACTCTGAGCTTGAATTTTTAAAAAATTTGAATAAAAAACACACCCTAATAAAAAGTGACGTCATCAAAATAATACATTATTTAAAAATTAATATTTTTTAAGATAATTTCTACTAGTTTTATCAAAATTTTGCAAGAACTAAGCAAGTTTTTGAAAAGCGACTTCCTAGATACTTATTCATACGGCAACGCTGAACGTTTTTGTTCCACTTGGTGCAAGCTTTAGCGCCTACGCGCTTTCATTGCAACGCAGACGCTAGAATCGGACTAATTTATGAATTCAAAATTTATGCACAAAATAATTATTCAGAAACTCAAGTTTTTTTGTTTGCGATCCTAACATTGTATATATTCACATATATTTTTGCTCAATGAGTTCGATGAAGTTAGACTTGCAAGCGCGAGGAGAATATTTATTTACCTTTGTGAACTGGCTGGCAGCGACAACAACGCCAGCCAAACGGCAGCGAAAACAACAGAAACGGCGACGACAGACGACCAACTAGAGGTTTGGCATCGGTTCGCAGCAGCGCTACGGATAACTTGTACATTTGAAGTTGACTCTGGCAAGCGCCAGCCTCAATTGATTAATTTATGAAGCACACTTTTTTGGGTGCTTGTTTAGAGCACCATTATTGTTATTATTTTGGTTGTTGTTTTTCTTTCGGAAAAGCTGCAATAATTTATGGATAAAAGTTCAATAGGTTTGAGCTGATCATTAAATAAAATATTGATGTTATCAAAAGAGGCAATTATTACAATATATCGACGGTTATCCAGGTGTAATAGAGCACCATACATTTGACATACGAGTTGAACAAGTGTTTGCGTTAATAGCAGATCCAGATACAAGTTCAAATGCGGAGATCGTATATATACAGGTGGTAATGATAGTTTGGAATAAACTGCAATAACAGTTTGAAAAGGTTTACCTAACAAATACATGTCAATATTATTCTTAAAAAACAGCTTCCGTTTTAGGAACTATTGATCAAAAATATAATCGCCCGAACAGCGGTCGAATAAGGGTCGTCTGAGCAAACAAGAGTCTAACATGTTTTAAAATAAATAAAAAAGTCTATTCACCATAATAACGGCCGAACATAGGTCGAACAATTACCGTATTGAAACAATATTCAACAAAAAATTTTCTTTCGGTTTTAAGTTGAAACAGAAACATGTATACACAAAAACAACACAAACAGCACTTGATGTGCATAGCAAACGCATGCTTAACAGTAAAAGCAATCACATTCGATGTATATCAAATTTCCAGAAGCGCTTAAGCGACAACATATGCATGTACAAATAATAAAAACATTCTTCACTGTATGTCGCTGACGTTCTAGTTACGTGCTGATGTTCTCGTTACGTGCGTTTGCTCTAGAATAATTGTTTTTGCGGATGCACATACATATAATATTAATTTTTTGTATCGAAGAACATAAATAATGGCATTTTTCATTACGATTTTATATTTTACTAGCGGACCCGGCAAACTGAGTCTCGCCCCAATTTAACGCCTTCAGATAAACTCCAAAATGATAATAAAATACAGATAGTTCAAATTTCAATGTGATTTATTAGAATAGAATCTAAATTAGTAGAGAGCGTTATGATAAACAATGTTTTTTGATTTGTTTTCCGGCGCAAAAACAAACAACGAAGACGGTTTGCCAACACGCGAACAGGAAAAGTACAGCTGACTGGGAAATTCGAGATTAATTACACAGACTTCTAACGATTGGCCTTGCGATTTATTGATTGTCATCGCAAAAGCCAATCAAACAGGGAACTGAATACGCTTGAATTGGAGTGGAAGATCAGTTAGAATAATCGGAATTCGTGGAATAAGGACTTCCTCTCCTTTGAATTTGCCCTTGACGGACAAACGCGTACCGTCGCACAATTTCGGATGATTCAGATTCCGCAACATGATTGTGATTGATCCCACCTTCAGTTGTAAATAATGCAGCGGAGTTCCTGGCACATCAATCGAGTTCAAAAATTCCGTCGGATAGTTGGTCGCTTCATACTCATCTGTCACGCTGTCAACATATTTGTATGAATGCAGTTCTCCAGAAATTTGACTTTGAATAATGAAATTCAAACTATCGACGTCCTTATTCTTCGCTGCTAGTATTGCCCGTTCACTAATCCAATCGAGATTTTTATAATTTTGTGCAATGCCGGGGACCACTTTGGTGATGAGTTCCTCCTTCGACGATGTGAACTCACAAAAATTTGCTAGGAATGATATCAATCCAGTCGAAACATCTACAGTAGTTTGACCATTGCCAAGAGGCAGCAGTTGTCTTGAGAATTCATCAGCCGATGGGTCGTTCTACAACGTGACTCTCATGTTCGTGGTCAATTTCAACTTCTTGACATGCCTCCACAAAAACGACGATTTCAGGCATGCATTGAGTTCATCGGTAGCAGTAGATTTTGGGATGACGGGAAGCGTTTGACGAAAATCTCCGGAGAGCAATATCATAGCCCCACCAAATCGTCTTGAATCACCTCGTAAATCCGAGTCGCCGAATTCTTGTTCTTTGTGTTGCCGAATTCTTGGTCTTTGTGCACGTTGGCATGTCAACCGTGAGAGGATTCATCGGGAGCTTGAAATCGGAATGTGCAGTTCGACCGCCTTCCAACAATGTGGCAGCAATGCCAGAGGATGCAGCAAGCCAGCCAACGCAATTTGAGACCTTGACCGAATTGTTGCCAGAATCAACGAAATGACGAATGCCTTGCCTGTCCCTCCAGTAGCATCGAGAAAGTAAATGGCTCCCGTTCCATCGTCAACAATATTCATCAGCGGAATCGTACACGTTCTTCTGCTTGGCATTCAACAGCGGCACATTTGTTCGGACTCTTTCGGCCAGCTCATCTCGATCATAGTCTTGCTCCCGTTGCAATTCGCGATTGAATGCATCGTGCATCGATCGATTTGGCGCTAGCATTTCCAGTGTCGACAGCAGACTGCCGCACATGAGCACGCACATGTTAAAAATTCGACCAAAATTAACGTTTCGTTGGGCATCTCGTCGTTAATTTCAAGATCGAGATTCGAAGTTGTCGTGCGAACTCTGTGCAAAATGTCATCAGCCATTTCGTCCTTGTATTTGTCCCACAATGCGGACGGGTTCGAGGGATGACATGTCGATGCAGCGTTCTATGTATAAAAGCGTGGCATTTCCGAATAGAGTAAAGTCCTTGCGAACGGATCGCTTTCGCATGTCGAAAAGAAATATGTCAATGTTGTCGCTGGTTTCCGTTCTGCTCTTTGCGCTGCATTTGCATCTGTAAAGTAGACACGCTTTCCGTTCTCCAAGTGAACTGCCAAATGTACGACAGTCAGGTGACGTTCATGAATTGGAAATGAAAATAGCCGCCAAATTGCATCGCTACAACTCACGTAACGTCCAAGTTAAAATTTCGTCCCCTTGTCGTTTGCATTCGGATCGGCAATGCCACACACTTAACTTCTCCACGCAAAATTCACGCAAAAGTTTTATTGCAATGAAATTCACAATTATCTGAAATTTTCTAAGCTTCACAACGAATTTTCCACCTTTACATCGTCAAAAATCATGAAATCATGCGATAAAAAGCAAAATTTTTTGAAAAGAAATTAAAACTTTTTGTGTTTTATCCGAATTTTCCGAGTTTTTCACTAAGAATTTTATATTTTTCCATTCGAAAAGCCATTCCGGAACAATTGCGCACAAAATCCCATACAAAAAATCAATTTTCGATTTTTCCAATTTCCCGACTTTCCCAAAATCTTATTTCGTAAAACCTTCTCCTGGCAATTACAAACAACTTAAAAAAATTTGAGCCAAATCGGCCAGTTCTTAATTGATGTATTACTATACATTTTTTTACACTATCTAATATATAAAATTCTTCTGTCACGGGGTACGTAATCGAACTCCTCCGAAACGGCTCGACCGATTTTCATGAAATTTTGTATGTATATTTTGTAGGTATGAGAATAGGTCGTAAAGTATATTTCAACCTCCTACTAACAGTGGGCGTGGCACCTCCCATACAACCCAAATTTGCGATATCGAATATCTTTGGAGTTATAAGCCGCTTAGCCTCGGAATTCGGTATTCGACAATTTACACGTGCCGCTTCGCAGATAAAATTTTGTGAGAGTTGGACAAGGGGGCGTGGCACCTCCCATACAACCCAAATTTGCGATATCGAATAGCTTTGGAGTTATAGGCCGCACATCCTTGGAATTCGAAATTCGACCACAATTTACACGTGGCGTTTTACTGATAAAATATTATGGGAGTTGGACAAAGGGGCGTGGCACCTCTTATACAACCCAAATTTGCGATATCGAATAGCTTTTGAGTCAATCAAACAAAGCAAACAAAGCCTCGGAATTCAGCATTCGAACTCAATTTACACATGCAGTTTTACTGATAACTTTGTATGGCGTTGGACAAGGGGGCGTGTCACCTCCCATGCAACCAAAATTTGAGAAATTCTACAGCTTTTGAGTTATAGGTCGCACAGCCAAGGAATTGAGTATTCGACCACAATTTACACATACAATTTCACTGATAACATTTTATTCGCGTTTGGCAACGGGGCCGCGGCAGCAACGCGCCGGGTTTAAGCTATCTATATATATAAAATGGAATGTGTGTTTCTTTAATTGTTTGTTTGTACCTTATAGGAGACCAAACCTCTGGACCGATCTTCCTGAAAATTTCACAGCATTTAACTGGGACTCTGGCATGATTAATAGGGTACTTTTTCGACCACGCCCACTTTTACCATATAGTTTTTAACAGATTTACTTCAAATTGTATACACATTATACTCCAGGCGAGGTAGAAATAAACATTTCTTACGCCACGCCCCCTTTTACGCCCCTTTTCACGCCAAATTTAAGTTTTAAACTTTTTGTTCTCTGTACAAATTTGTTCCTTCCAACGGATTATTTTTTATTTGGTAGTATATTGCTCTTAATACTGTTAACGTCGCCATATTACTATGAACCACGCCCACTTCACCGCCCCCTTTTTTAATTCAGATACTTACTTATACCACTAACAATGTTTGCTATACAAAATACTTTTTTTGTAATATGTATTTACCTAAAATTTTATATAGTTTTTATCTACAGGTGAGGTAGCCATAGATTTTTTATTACCAAATCCCCCTTTTTCGCCCCATTTTACTTTAATTATAATAAATCTGCTTTCAATCTATATATATAAAAATGAATGTCTGTTTGTTTGTTTGTTTGTGCTTTATAGGAGGCCAAACCCTTGGACAGATCTTCCTGAAACTTTCACAGCATTTTACTATGAATCTGGAAAGAATAAAAGCCTATATGAAGTTTTTGTTTGACAAAGGGGCGTGGCACTGCCCATATAACCTAAAAATTTAAATCGCCATATTTTGGGCATTTTTTGACCTACGTTGATGCTATTTGGTACATATGGTATTGGAATAATTAGGAATACGTACCAGGAGAAAAGTGGGTGGGACCACGCCCCTTTTTAGGAAAATTAAAAATCGCAATATAGTCTTAACTACTGGACCGATCATCATTAAATTTTCACAATAGGATATTCTTACGAAATAATAAATTCTTGACTATATAAAGTTGTGAGTGGACGAAGGGGCGTGGCCTCGCCCATATAACCCAAATTTTAAAATCGTCATATCTTGGGCATTTTTGACCAACGGCGGCAGTATTTGCTATATATGGTATTAGCATGAATAGAAATACGTACCAAAAGAAAAGTGTGCGGAGCACGCCGCTTTGTTTGCGATATATTGGAGGCTGGACCTGATAACCGATCTTAAATTTTCACAGCGTTCAGCTTTGACTCAGGAATACTTATTACATGATAATATTTTTCGACCATGCACACTTCTGCACCTACTTTTTTACTACGTTTATTAACGGCTATACCACAAATCATGTCATTAAAATCATTAAAATACATATTAATTAAAATAGTGGGGTAGCTCAATTCTCTTTCTTCTACCACTGTCTTCAAAACAGCTGATTTTATAATACGTGTTAATTAAAATAGAGAGTGGGGTAACCCCATTCTCATTCTCCCACAACAGACTGCGAAACAGCTGATTGTGTAATTGCTGCTTTTTGATTGGTCTAAAAATAAAAAGGGGGAGCATGAAGCAAATTACATGCGATTCAGCGCTGAATTCTAATTGGTTTACAACAAAAAAAGAGGCGAAGCATTGCATTAATTAAATTAAATAAATAAATTTTTGTAAATACAGTCATGTGAAAATAAATAGGGACACCTATATTTTTATATTTGAAGCTGCATGAATTATATACAAGGTGCACCAGATATAGCATTAATTCCCGCGGCTGGTGATTCTTATTGATAAGGCGAGTATAACACTTTATGGAGTTTCCTCCAACATTGTAAAACTTTCAAGATACAGGGTGTTTTACGGTTTTGGTACGTGTTTAGTGTTATTGATATAGAATCTTTACTGTCCACCATAAAATAAAAAAAATAATATTTTCTATTTTAGAAAAAATATCAAATTTTTCATCAGTATATGAACCACTTTCGTGTGATGTGCTGTAACGGAGCTAAAATTTTGAGATTATCCAACGAAATATCAACAAATTTTGTATCTTTTATTTTAGCGGAACTGTTATTATCCAAAGTTGGAATTTAGAAAAGAACTGTTGATTAAGTGTATTTTAACATGAAAAACAGAGATTTTAAATTTTGACGATTACAGCTCCGCTAAAACAAAAGATACAAAATTTGTTGATATTTCGTTTGATAATCTCAAAATTTTAGCTCCGCTGTAGCACATGACACGAAAGTGGTTGATATATAGATGGAAAAGCTGATATTTTTTCTAAAATACAAAATATTATTTATTATTTTATGGTGAGTAGTTTAGATTCTAGATCAATAATACTAAACACGTACCAAAACCATAAAACACCCTGTATCTTGAAAGTTTTACCATGTGGGAGGAAACTCCATAAAGTTTTATAGTCGCCTTATCAAGAGGAACCACCACCCGAGGGAATTAATGCTATTCCTGTTGCACCTTGTATGCAATTCATGCAGTTTTAAGTATAAAAATACAGGTGTCCCTATTTATTTTCACATGACTGTATATAAATACTTTTAATTTTATTTTAAACGAGGGGGTAGCGAAGCACACCGGGTTCAGCTAGTTTTTATATATATATAGCTGAACCCGGTGTGCTTCGCTACCCCCATCGTTTTAATATAATATTAAAAGTATTTATATATTTACAAAAATTTATTTATTTAATTTTAATTTAATTATTGCAATGCTTCTCCCCTTTTTTTGTTGTAATCCAATTATAATTCAGCACTTGGCCGCATGTAATTTGCTTCATGCTCCCCTTTTATATTTTTAGACCAATCAAAAAGCAGCAATTATACAATCAGCTGCCGCCGTTGGTCAAAAAATGCCCAAGATATGACGATTTCATATTTTGGATTATATGGGCAAGGCCACGCCCCTTTGTCCACTCACAACTTTATATAGTCAAGAATTAATTATTTCGTAAGAATATCCTATTGTGAAAATTTAATGGCGATCGGTCCAGTAGTTAAGACTATATTACGATTTTTAGTTTTCCTGAAAAGGGGCGTGGTCCACCCACTTTTCCCTTGGTACGTATTCTTAATTATGCCAATACCATATGTACAAAATATCATCGACGTAGGTCAAAAAATGCCCATAATATGGCGATTTAAATTTTTGGGTTATATGGGCGGTGCCACGCCCCTTTGTCCAATAAAACTTCATATAGCCTATAATTCCTTCCAGAGTCATAGTAACATGCTGTGAAAGTTTCAGGAAGATTGGTCCAAAGGTTTGGCATCCTATTAAGTACAAACAAACAAACAGACAGACAGACATTCATTTTTATATATATAGACTGAAAGCAGATTAATTATAATTAAAGTAAAATGGGGCGAAAAAGGGGGATTTGGTAATAAAAAAATCTATGGCTACCTTACCTGTAGATAAAAAGTATATAAAACTTTAGGTAAATACATATTACAAAAAAAGTATTTTGTATAGCAAACATTGTTAGTGGTATAAGTAAGTATCTGAATTAAAAAAGGGGGCGGTGAAGTGGGCGTGGTTCATATTAATATGGCGACGTTAGCAGTATTAAGAGCAATATACTACCAAATAAAAAATAATCCGTTGGAAGGAACAAATTTGTACAGAGAACAAAAAGTTTAAAACTTAAATTTGGCGAGAAAAGGGGCGTGAAAGGGGGCGTGGCGTAAGAAATGTTTATTTCTACCACGCCTGGAGTATAATGTGTATACAATTTGAAGTAAATCTGTTAAAAACTATATGGGAGCCATTACATAATTTTAAAAAAGTGGGCGTAAAAGTAAGCGTGGTCGAAAAAAAAAGTACCCTATTAATCATGCCAGAGTCCCAGTTAAATGCTGTGAAAATTTCAGGAAGATCGGTCCAGAGGTTTGGTCTCCTATAAGGTACAAACAAACAAATAAACAAACACACATTCCATTTTATATATATAGATATATAATTCTAAAAAACTATACTTTTAGCTAATGGACACAACTTTTGGTCAAGAAAAGCGGAGTTATTGGTGCGTTTTTGCCTTTCAAAGCAGTGTTTTCTACTAGTAAACAAAATGGAAAAGTTCAAAAAAGTAGCTACATTGATTCTGCAAACATTTGTTATTGTGCTCGTTGCTTAATTCTATTTGACGATTACATCTAGGCTCCGATAATTTGTTGGTATCAAAACGCGAAGAAGGGTTTTTTAAAGAAAATGTTATTATATGTGTTGTATGTTCAAACATTCAACTTGCTTTCTTAGATCGGGCTCGCACCAGTGTCCTTGAAAATAAATGATGACATTTTTAATTATTGTATTATATTTTATAATTTTAAAAACCTTAACAATATAACTATTTTTTTTTAAGAATTCAAGAGCTTATTGTAACAACGTGATAAGTCATATGATCAACAAAATCGAAATTTGAGGCTCAATACACAACTTTATAAATTACTAGTATTCACTGAAGAGGTTTTGGCTATTCCCTATTAATTTTCGGACCTAAGTATTTGTAAAATTTCCTTTATACGAAAATAAATATTTTTAAAATTTTAAAGTATAGGGGCATTCCACTGTAAATAGGATCGCACAAATCTAAAATTTTTTTCCAATAAAATGATTCTATTTAAACTAAATATTATCTAAATAGTTTAAATTCTACTAATTTTTCATTATTTAAAAAAAAATTAACAATTATTAGAGTTTTTCGCCTTTAACACTGACGATTTTTTTTACGATAAGATTGAAATTTTACACTTAAGTTAGCTACGTATATAACTTTAATTTTGCATTACAATTGTAGCGAGTGTTTGTTGATAACGTATAAATATAATATTGTTTACTATTATACAAAATATAAATACAAAAGTTATCGTTCTCTGAAGCGATCGTGTTTCTTGTCCCGACCATCACAACAGAATAGACATTAGTTTTCTTAAACTAAAAATTTGCATGAGAGTAAGCAAAAAATCATTGCAAAGTAAGAGGGAACTAAGATTGCATAGCTTTGGCTTGGTTTTGTATTTGTGAGAGCTCAACAGAATTTTTAATTGGAAATTCAATTCTGTCCCGACCATCACAAAATTACTCCACTTGAGATATCTGCTGCCATTTAATACTTCATGAGAAAAATTTGGGGTGGGCATTTTCAGTGGAGCAGAAATCTCTCCAGGAGACGTGTTAATAACATAATTACGGTGACCATTATTTTCAAATAAAAAAAGGACACACGATAAAAAAACAAAACATATTCATTTAAAAAAATAGTAATTTATTTAAAAACATAAAAATCCTGCATGGAATAAATATAATATAAATAACGAAATGTTTTAGTATTTATTTATAAAAAATTTAATAAATAAACTGAGATCGGATTTTTCTAAAAAAAAAAACAATGTCTTTTAAGCGTTTATCAAATACATACAAACAAAAATGACTAAGTAATACAAACAAAACATAACATAAAAAAAAATGGCTTAGTAATACTAAGTAATAAGTTTGTTCAGAAATTATTTTTTAAAGAGATCTTTTTTTTTATATGAATAAAATATTAAATCACAGTACATTCTTAAATCTTACAGTAACTATAAGTAAATTAAAATCTTTACAAGTACTTTTCGACAGAATGTATTTTTTTTAATAGATCGTTTTCATTTTTTTCTAAAAATATCTTAAATTCTGTGCAGTCCATTTGGAAGTTTGATTTAGTAATCAATATGGATTCTAAGGTAGCTACTTTTAACTGGGACTTCTCCGATGTCCAAATATTATTACATAATGAAAATACTCTTTCTGTTGGCGCATTAGAAGCTGGTAGACACAGTGAAAACTCAACGAGCTTAAGTATATTCTTGCAAGGAATATATTTATCAAAAAAGTGACTAAAAATTTCTTTCCATTTAGAGCCTGTTGAAGTTCCATCATTTCTCCACTTCTCAATTTTATGTACATCTACATAATTTTTAACACAAACTACTTCATCGAATAAATCTTCATTATTAATCTCTATATCATCCCTTAAATTTTTTAAGTAAACTAAACTCTTTTCAATCGACTGCCAACATGGAACACTTCGTAAAAGGACCCATTCGAAATGCTCAATATCCTTAAAAGCTGTATCCCATTGACTCAAATAGTCAATACAAGTTCCATAAAAGCTTGTTACTTCTTTTTTAATCATGTATTCATCGACAGTGCCTGCCAACTTCAGGGCATTTGAAACCACGAGAGGCAAAAAAACTTCTTGTTTGCGTTCAATTAATATTAATTTCAATTCTTTCAAAATAAGAGAAGCTTCAGCCATAGAAATGTCTTGCGACTCAAGACGAAGAATATATTTATGAAATATCGACGCTTGGCTATGAGCAAAAATTAACCACACTTCAGCACATGGATTGTTAAAAAGATCTCGCAGTATTGTAGGGCACTTTTGCTGCGATAGAAAATATTCTTTTAATGGCACGAACAACTTCAAAATTCGCTCCAATGCAGGCTTTAACGAAAGCCATCGTGTTTTACTGTGGCCCAATAATTTTTTGTACTCAATATCGACATTCTCACAGATCTCTTTGAACTGTTGTACTCTTACAGTGTAAATGTAAAAGAATGAAAAAATTTTAACAATAATAACTTCTATGTCAACTGGCAAAGACTCCGCCGCAGTTTGAATACAATTGTTCAAAATATGAGCAACACAATTTACACCGATTAAATTCTTGCCAATGCAATCTTGCATTTTTTTAAAAATGTTATTTAGGCCTTTTCTAGCTGCACCTCCAAAATTGCAATTGGTATTATCAGCACAGAATGCTACCATTTTTCGAGTTGCATCATATTTAATTAAAGTTTCTTGAAGACTTTTACTTATGGTATCTGATGTTTCACCTTGCAGTTCTTTAACGCCTAAAATTTTAACCATTATTCCTTTATTTGGTAGAAAATACCGGACTAAAATTCGACAAAGTTTAATAGGTCCATGATTGGAACAATCTAAATAAATTGTTATGCAGCTGGTGCTAAATAAATCAGCTTTAATCAAGTCTAGAGAAATTGGTGCAAATATGTTTTTGATGATTGCTTCACACTTAGTTCGAGCACAAGAATATTTTTCTTCGAAGCACGATTTTATCAATTTTGAAGTGCAATCATTGGAGCGGAACGAATAATTGTGCTGAACAGAATGATAAGCCCAGGAACCTTCAATAACAGCCAACTGCTTTTCTTTACAATTAAAATTCTGGTTTCTGTAAAATTTAGTTATTTGATTTGAACTACTAGAAGCAAGAACTGCCGTTTGATGTTTACGTGTTTCTATGTGTTGTTTTATGTTTGAAAGACCACTGTTGGCTATCGAAAAGTTAGCAAAGCATATTCTGCATTTAACTTAATTTTCACTGCTGGCTTTTTTAATAAATGGGAACTCGGTTTCCAAATCATTATTAAAAACACATTTTCGCTTTGGAGGCATTTCTACAATTAATAAAAAGTATTTACATATTTGTATAAGCGCGAAAAAACTTGCAAATTTACCAAAACAATATAAAATATACCAATAAGTCTTACAGCAGCAACAGAAAACAATTGAAAAGAGAAAGAATTGAATTCTAACCAGAAAACACAAAAGAAACAGTGTTAAGAACCATTCACAATAGCCTTTTTCAGTGCTGCCAAATCCTGCTTATTTTCGTTTATTTAAGGCTGTTGCCAGATTAAGAAAAAAAAATGTAAAGAAGTGATTCTACATTTACATGCAAACTTAAAGTTTTGAGTAATTAATTATAAAAAAAGGACAAAAAAGGACAATTTGAAAAAAAGAGGACAAAAAAAGGACAACATTTTTAAAAAGGACACAAGGCTAAAAAAGAGGACTGAGAGGAAATGGTCACCGGAAACATAATGCTATGGTATTACCAATAATAATTGGTAATATCTTTTTATGGCATGGATGCAGTCGAGAGAAAACGTCGTTCAGTGGAGAAAATTAAGCAAAATCCAGAGGTTTGGAGACAGAAATTGTTAAAGGAAAGAGAACGAAGTCGAAAAAGAAGAGAAAAAGCCAAAAAGGACGTTTTGATGATGATGATAAAAAATCGTGGAAGGAAAAAGAAAAACTTAGAAAAAGGAAATATAGGGAAGGGAAAAACAATGCCCAGCTAAAGTCATATCAGATAACACCTATAGGTTCACATAAGTGCAAAAATACATTGCGTAAGGCTGTAATGAAAGCAAAAAAGGCAATGCCAGAGAGTCCAAGGAAAAAACAAGCTGTTATGCTAGGACCTTTAAAAGATGTCATGCCGAATATGTCTCGTGAAGCTAGAAAGCATAGATCTGATATGTTATTAGATGAAGAAGTTAACACTGTGAAGTCATTTTTCGAAAAAGATGACATTAGTCGAGCTGCAGAGAAGACACGATTTCAGTAAAAGATTTAATTACTGGTAAGCGTACCCATGTGGCGAAACACCACTTAGTTATGACTGTTTCTGAAGCTTAATATCTATTTAAAGAGCTATACCCCAACTTTAAAATATGGGACCTCCCATGTTAGGGCTATGAGCGAAATGCCTCACAATGTGTGTGTCTGCATGTACCATGCAAACTTTGAATACATGGTTGAGGCTTTGTACGAATATATACCAGATTTTCCTGCGACTTCATGGGAATTTTTAAATGAAATTACATGCGACATATATTCCGAAAAATGCATGTCTAACGAATGCCGAAATTGTTTCGATGTTCAAGACATAAATAAATTAAAGATACATGAATCGGGTGGAGTCAACTAGAAGCAGTGGATGAAACAGGAAAACTTTTTTCAGATAAAGACTGTAACCGGAATACTTACAAACTTTCTTACAGAGATTAACAAACAAATACCGAAATTTAAGCATTTTTTTTTGTAAAAAACCAGCAATCCAATCATTTTTAAAACAAAAAGAAGGAAACCTTTAACGGAAATTGTACTTCAGCTCGGCTTTGCAGAAAATTTTGCAATTCTTTCTCAAGATGAGATTAAAAGCGTGCATTGGTCTTACCCGCAAACAACGTTGCTTACAGGATGTTCTTGGGGCAGCAAGGGTGAAAAGAACAATCTTATGTAATCCTGAGCAACGAACTATCTCATGACAAATTCGCAGTTTGGGTTTTCTTAAAAAGAATAATTAAAGATTTAAAAACCCATTACCCGGCACTCAACAAAATTTTCCTTTACACAGACGGCTGCGCTGCTCAATTTAAAAATAGATATACTTTGTCTAACATATGCTACGCGAAGTCTGACTGGGGTGTCAGAGTAGAGTGGAATTTCTTTGCAGCAAGTCATGGCAAAGGCGAAGTCCATGGGGTCGCACAGTGCTTTGTCCCATAGGCAAAATTAAGATAAAATAAAGTGCTTAGAATATTTAAGTAATATACATTTTTGTAAAGCTAACAAAGTACCTTAAAAAAATTCGTAAAAATAATTTATCATCTCGTATTTCTGTTAACAGTAGAGGGCGCTAAATTCAGAAAACGTTTGAAGTAAAACTGTTGAACGGAAAAACGGTTTTTACTGTGTTACAAAAAATTTTTTTAAAATTTCATTTGTTATTGTATTGCTTTGAAACTTAACAGTTTTGTTTATAAGTATAGGTACAAAAAAACAAAAATAATTTTTTGTAAATATTTTAGATATAAAAGTTGTTTGTGGCATCGAAAACTTTTGGGATTTTTTATTTGGAATTCCCAAAATGCAAAAGTTTGACAGAGTGAAAAAAATTTTTTTTTAAGAATAGGTAATTTTTTATTTTTGATTTTAGTACATTTTAAAAGGCTTAAATAGAATATGTAAACAAGTTTTAGAATTTTCACCCGGAAATGTAAAAATAATATGAATTTTTTAAGACATATTTCCTAAGTTTCAGAAAAAGTTGCAAAGACCTAAGTTTATGGTACTGCCAAAATTTAAAACAAATAAGTTTATACAATTGTTTTTTTTTTATTACTATTAAAAATGAATCAAATTTTGTTGTAGTGTATAATTTGTATTACATAGTGACAAAAACTTACCAAAAATTGAAAGAATATTTTTTTTTTGGCGGAAACCCTAAAGTTTTGCAAACTTTAAAAAAATTAAAAAAAATATATAAATAAAAAGTAGGCGATTTTTTATTTTTCATTTATATACTTTGTTAACAAATCTAACCACAAGTAAAAAAAAAAGTTAAGATTTTTAACCGGAAATTTGAAATTTTGTATTTTTTTAAAACATCTATATTTTTTAGTTTTACAAAGACCAAAAATATGATGAAAAATATTTTTTCCAAGTAAAGGGCTCCAGCGACGTTCAATGTTCAATTCAATTTTTGCAAGCTGTGCAATTTTATTGACTGTAGGTCTGTTTGAGAACTTTTATGAATATTCCAAAAAGAATAATTTACGGTGGAGGGGTGGGATGCAGAGCAGGGTGGTGCGTGCTTTCCGTCTAAATGACCAAAAGCGAGAAAAACATAAAAATATATCAGAAGTTTTGTTTTATTATAAAAAAGAAATTGAAAATGTTATTCTTCAAGAATGTGTTTTTTTAAAAATTATACAAATTACAATTGTTCATATTTAGAAAAATTACTGAATAAGTTTCAATAAAAATACAAAAAATCACTCCAATATTACAAGAAAAAACAAGAAAAACAAAAGAAGAACCGCTGCTTCTTCAAATACCGTTATCTTTAACAACTGATTGCTGATTCTGTCAATTATTGAAAACGAGTATTGGAGTGTTGTGTAATTGATACAAATGGTTCAACTGTTGAGGTGTCTTACGATATGCACTGCACAATGATAGATGGTTCAGTTGCAAATGTTTTGAGTGACACAAACTCAGCTAGTAGGTGCTTTATATGTAATGCAAGCCCAACAGAGATGAACAATATTAACATTATTAAGGACCCTTGCATTAATAATTATAAATATGGACTTTCTACACTCCACTGCTGGATACGCTTTTTTGAATGCATATTGCACATTGCTTACCGTCATCCTTTAAAAGTTTGGAGAATCAATAAGGAAAATACCTCAAATTTTTCACAAAACAAAAAAAGAATTCAAAATGAATTCAAAACACGGACGGGATTAATAATAGACCAAGTAAAAACGGGATTTGGAACTACTAACGACGGAAACACGGCTCGACGATTTTTTGAAAATAGTAAAATTTCTGCTGAAATTACGGGGATTGATAAAAGTCTTATTGATAATTTTGGCATAATATTAAGAGTTCTATCTTGCGGAATCCCGGTTAATGTGACAACGTTTAAGGAGCTGCTGAATATTACTAGAAACTCATATTTAATACAGTACGGCTTGTATAACATGCCAAGTACTGTTCATAAGGTTTTAGTGCATGGGTGCGATGTTCTGGAATACTTCAACTTGCCAATAGGTAATAAAATATTAAAAAAACGTTTTACACATTTTTTAAAACTATTTTTATTCTAGGGTGTCTGTCAGAAGAAGCCTTAGAAGCCAGTCATAAAAATATAAGGAATGTGCGATTATCCCATACAAGAAAAACGACGAGAGAAAATACAAATAGAGATTTAATGGCTCATTTGTTATTAATGTCGGATCCGGAACTATCGTCACTTAGGTCAACAAAACACATAAAAAAAAATTATGAATTCAAAGAAATTGAGAAATACATTTTGAAAGGAAACATCATAAATTACAATTAAAATTAATTATCTTATTTGTTGAGCAAATTTAGAAACAAATTTATTTATGACCCTTTTTAAAGAGAAAATTAAATTATTTGCATTTTAATCACAAATGTAGCTAAAATTTTGTTTATGACAAAAAGGATATATTGGAGATGGTCATGTCTTTGTATCGAATAAAGCAAAATTTCTCAAAGAGCTCAAAAATATAGTTTTATAAGTTGTTATTACTTTTTAGTGCATTTTGATCACAAATGTAGCTAAAGTTTAGTTTTTGAGAAAAAGGATATATGGGAGATGGTCATGTCCTTGTATCAAATGAAGCGAAATTTCCCAGAGAGCCTAAAAATATAGTTTTATAAGTTGTTATAAATTTTCAGTGCATTCTGATTACTAATGTAGTTACAATTTAGTTTTTGAGAAAAATTATATATGGGAGGTAGTCATGTCCTTGCACCGAATGAAACAAAATTAACCACTAAGCTAAAAGACACATTTTAACAGATAGTTACCAACTTTCGATTTATTCTATATACAATTATAGCTAAAATTAAACTTTTAAATTTAAAGATGTATGGGAGGTAGTCATGTCCTTGCACCGATTTTTCCGAAACTTCGAATTTTTCTTAATTAACATATTTTGAACCAGCACACCAAATTTCATTTTTCTGCGATAACTTCTCTAATTTTGCCGATTCACTATATGGGGACAAAGCACTGTGGGTCGGGGCCACAGCAAAACGTTTGTTGTGATCAGCTATTATGAGCAGGAAGGCAATAATAAAAAACAGCTGGGAATGCTTTGATTATTTAAAAAGCAAAGACATAGGAATGCACATTTTTATTTCTATTGCAGATATTGATATGCACCGTGAAAATCTCCAACGCAGGTGGAACTATGTACAACCTATCCATAGCACAACTTCTAACTCTACTAAAAAGAACAAACTGCTTTTAATTCAGAATCAGCCCTTGATTGCATACAAGGATATCAACACGTCCAACGAAATAGACATCGATGCCGACATACATAGATGCAACGCTGGATAATTATAATCGCTAACCGTTCTAATAAATATTTTTCTTGAGTATTTTAATTTTTTAAAATTAATTTTTAGTTTTTAACGTTTTTTACTATATAAAAATTGCTTATGAATAATAATTTCGAATAAAACTTTCAGTTGGTTCGCACTTATTTATATGGTTTTCTTACTTGTCCCGACCGTCACATCTCCTTGTCCCGACCATCACAAACTTTACAAATTTATGTAAAAAAATGGCAATTCCTTAAGAGTTTTTTCTTACAATAAAATATTGCAGCACTTCTTAGGTCTTTTCAAAAAAGTTTGGGTTTGAGCCTCATGGTTGGACTGAATTTCAATGTTTTACCTTCTATGACTGGTAAGTGAATTTTTGCCTGTCCCGACCGTCACAGTGATTTGGAAAGGAATTTAACACAGCCGCGACTAAAACGCAAATATTTTTAATTGCCATATTTAAAAACATTTAATTTGTCATAAAATTGCATATTACATTTTTGATATTTGTTGCTAGTAACCGAGTGTATTGCGAAAGAGTACTCAAAAATTTGTAAAAATGTCCCGACCGTTACCGTGGAATGACCCTATATTATTTAAAAAGATTTTTGATGTGACATAGAATGTTCTTGCAAAAGGACCTTGAATTATATTTGAGCTTTATGCCAAATATAGTAGGTTCGTGAAATGATTTTTTGTAGCAGTCATCTTGTTTAAGCTGCTTATGGTAACAGTCATCATGAGTTTACAAAAAAAAAGGCTTTTGGCAGTCAAAGACAGAATTTATAATAAAAATTTTGAGCTCACTTTTAATATTTTCATGCAGTAATATTTTTTACATCCTATAAACTTTTAATTTAATGTCGTTTTTGGATACTCTTCTTGTTTAAGCAGCCATATTTTAAGGGGGACACAACAAATTTAAAACTTGACCTTTTAATAACTATTTTAAGCCCATAGAAGCATAAAAACTATAATGGGCTAGTGAGGTTCCAGTTAAGGTTCGGGTTGGCAGATAATAGCTCTTATATATGTTTGTTTCACCCTTATTCGGCCAATATTCGACCTTAGATCCAACGCTGCTCTGCCAAAAAAACTTTCTACCACCCCTTGTATGTCCGCTCTACGATCCTTGGCTTGCCGAAATTACTTCATAACGGTCGCTTATTCAACCACTGTTTGGCCTCAGTTAAACGAATTGTACTTTTACTCGGGTTGTTATACTTTAACTTTAATATTGTTTTTTTTTCAAATGTCCCTAGTTTTGCATAACAATTTATAGCTTATTTCAAGTAGTATAAAACTGCCATATTATTACCTGTTATAACACTAAAACTACAAATACACATTTCCAAGTGCGAAAAATTTTAAAAATTAAAAATTATGGCACATACATTTCCGCTAAGTAATGTGCTGTTGTTAACATCTATTTAAAAATACATTTAAGCCGCAATTGTATGTCCATTAAATAGCTAACAATTCACTTATTTTTCCCAACCAACCAATTCGACTCACTCATTCACTTACCGAATGACAACACAGTTGCTTATTTGAGTCCGAGCCAACATGTTGCTGATGCTGCCAAATGCAAGAGAAAACGTTAACCAGGTGTTAAAAACACCGCTACAAACACGAGCTACCAATAACAAATATCACAGCTACTTAAGCTTCCAAAAGTAAAAATAATCATAAAATAAAAACAAAAAAACCATCAACAGCATCGGGCTAAGCAAACGTGTAACGTGAGATTTTGATGTATTATCCTGACATGCTGAAATGTCAGTTAAAAACGTTGTAAAAACAGAAGTTTGTGTTACGTTACTGGAGCACAAATTTTGTGTTTTTGGCAAAGGAGCTGTTAAGAAGTAGTTGTTTAATGAGTCAGATGGAGGAACCAGAAGTTAAAGCAGTTTTAACTCCAATTCATTGCTAAATATTAGTCAATGCTGCTAGTTTGTTACCAACTTCAACTTTAAATTAGTAGAAATGCTCTTCTTTTCTCACATCATGCATTTGGTAACGATTATCTGACTTTAAATGATTCAATTAGAGTTTGATTTATGTACATTAGACCTATTTTAAAATATTGACTTATGTAAATAAAAGTTGCTATAATGGGATTTCAGGTGCACCGATACTACGATGAATTTAATTTGATAGAAAGAAAGCTTATACAGAAATAGTTTTCAGGAGTACCGCCAACTACTGAGATACCGAACGTCTTATTTTTCTTTCCCTATACAATTCGATCAGGTTTGATTATTGATAATAAATGGTTTCAGTTAATCCAACATAGACCAAACTTACTATGTTTATAAAGAGAAGAAAAAAATTAAAAGTTTCCCCTCTATCAAAACTAAATGCAACCAATCTGAAGGTCTATCCTTCAGCGGAATATCTGAAAGAATTCTATATAGAGAGATCAGTTGCAAACTGTAACAATCACGCTGCAGGTTGAAAGAAAACCTGAATCCATATCCAAAAGTTGAATCTTCATACTTCACATTTTCCGGACTTGATCAGGGAAATTGGGTGTGGGGTTGCTCGAGAAATGTATTGCGAGAGACGCTACATCATTAAAGATGTATGTAAATATGAAAATAAATAAAATCAAAATATTGATGAAAGAAATGCCGTATTAAGAATAAAAAAAAAGATTATATATATACTAGCAATTGAACCATGTAAAAATTGGAAATCTTAAAATGAAAGTATTTTTTTGTATCTTCAAATGCAAAAGTCCTGCATAATAGGATTATGAAAAATTTGGATACAAATTTTTTTCAATTTGCAATTCAAAAATTAAATTTTTGTAGTATATATTCTGAACATAACTGTCTGACCAGAATCATGTCGTTGTCGTGTCGGCAGGCAGAACGCTGACAGAGACAATACAAACCTTACTGTCTGACCAGAATCATGTCGTTGTCGTGTCGGCAGGCAGAGCGCTGGCAGAGACAATGCAAACCTTATGGGAGAAAATTGCGGCAGAATACGACAACGAAAACGCCAAGATAGAAATGTTTCTATTTCTATTTTGACTTTGTCGTTTATTTGATAGCTCTCTCAGCTTCTCTCTAAAAATGTTGCCATATTTTAACAAAATTTGAAGAATCTGTCAACCAATGTAGCGAGTAACCAGTGTTCCTACTTGCTCTTATAATGATAGCCTTCAGTTGAAAATGCAGTAAATTTATATGAAGAGTATTGCAAAAAGTAGTGTAATAAATGGAAGTGGAGTAATTATTAGTTCAATCGGAGTACGATGAGAACAGTGAAGCAAGTTCAAGAAAATCAACAATGGCAGATTGAATAAAAGCAAAACGACAAAGCCAACGCTACAATTCTGGGCCAACTCTTAGCGATTCTCTCTCACCGACACGACAACGACATGATTCTGGTCAGACAGTTATGGGAGAAAATTGCGGCAGAATACGACAACAAAAACGCCAAGATAGAAATGTTTCTATTTCCATTTTGACTTTGTCGTTTATTTGCTAGCTCTCTCAGCTTCTCTTTAAAAATATTGCCATATTTTAACAAAATTTGAAGAATCTGTCAACCAATGTAGCGAGTAAACAGTGTTCCTATTTGCTCTAATAATGATAGGAGTAGCCTTCAGTTGAAAATGCAGTAAATTTATATGAAGAGTATTGCAAAAAGTAGTGAAATAAATGGAAGAGGAGTAATTGTTAGTTCAATCGGAGTACGATGAGAATACTGAAGCAAGTTCAAGAAAATCAACAATGGCAGATTGAATCAAAGCAAAGCGACAAAGCCAACGCTACAATTCTGGGCCAACTCTTAGCGATTCTCTCTCACCGACACGACAACGACATGATTCTGGTCAGACAGTAAATGTATTCTTCTTAACTGTCTGACCAGAATCATGTCGTTGTTGTGTCGGTGAGAGAGAATCGCTAAGAGTTGGCCCAGAATTGTAGCGTTGGCTTTGTCGTTTTGCTTTTATTCAATCTGCCATTGTTGATTTTCTTGAACTTGCTTCAGTGTTCTCATCGTACTCCGATTGAACTAATAATTACTCCACTTCCATTTATTTCACTACTTTTTGCAATACTCTTCATATAAATTTACTGCATTTTCAACTGAAGGCTACTCCTATCATTATTAGAGCAAATAGGAACACTGTTTACTCGCTACATTGGTTGACAGATTCTTCAAATTTTGTTAAAATATGGCAATATTTTTAGAGAAAAGCTGAGAGAGCTATCAAATAAACGACAAAGTCAAAATAGAAATAGAAACATTTCTATCTTGGCGTTTTCGTTGTCGTATTCTGCCGAAATTTTCTCCCATAAGGTTTGCATTGTCTCTGTCAGCGCTCTGCCTGCCGACACGACAACGACATGATTCTGGTCAGACAGTAAGGTTTGCATTGTCTCTGCCTGCGGACACGACAACGACATGATTCTGGTCAGACAGTAAGTTATGAAAAATTTCCATTATTATGACATCAAACTTTTGGCTATATTTCAAAAAAATATAGATTTTCTCAGTACAACGCATTTTTTATGAAACGTTGTTGGTTAATAGAAATAACGGTAAACGAAAGATTTTTTGAAAATATTTTGTACGTATATCTTGTATATTGAAATATTTCCATTCAATTTATTCAATTTAATTTATCCAATTTACTAGCTGATATACCCGGTGTTACTCGAGAGTCACTTATATAAACATTTTAACATAAACTTCTCGATTAAATGTTTTTTAAAATCGGGAATATTGAAAAACATGTTGAATTTTATTTTATTTAATTTTATTTATCTACCGTTAGAAAGGTAATTGAACGAACATTAATCCAAAAAAGTTTAGGAAAATTTTTGTTGTTGGTGGTTCCATCTCTTGTGGTGAGCTAATTGAATTCAAAGGGGTACGAAAAACATATTTTAAAAATTAAAAAATTTTTTATATTTACTTAAGCTTAAAGCAAGCACAATTACCTTTTCAACAAAAAAAATTATGGTGGGACTCAATGCGTCCTTGCGATATGGACATTTTAACGTTTAAACAAAGATTAATATTAAAAAACATATTGAACTTTTTAACAAAAAAAATTTTAATGAAATATATTAAAAACAGCGGAGTTATTGGCATTAAAAGTAAAAACTTTGATTTTCATATAATTTTTGTCTCATTATTAGCTATCAATGTTTTATGAAAATTCGTTGTGCTAAAAATGATTGTACCTACTAAAATTTTTATTAGCTGCGTTTTTTCATTGGAGATCAGGATCATATAATCGCATTTGCAAGCAAAGCAAAAACAACAAAAAGTCCAGCAAGTGAGCTAGACATTTAAATTGATCCAATTCTATGTTTTTAAGTGTTAATGACGCTAGATGACGCTGCGACTGAAAAAACTGGCATTACTGCATTATTTTTAAAAGTTTGGTAGCAATAGCATTTTCGCAAAATATTTCGCAAAACTTATCTGCTAGCTGTATAAGAACATCAGATATTCTTCTGTAAGCAGAAAATACCGCCACCTGTCTGTAATCCCAAACGTGTGGGGTTAAATTTGAAGAAACTTTTGAAAAAACAGTATTCAGCTTTTCACCGCAAGGTGTAAGTATAGTCTGTACCCACACATCTTACAAATGTGGCGCCATCTATCTGTGAATTTAACGCACAGATCAAAACTAATGAAATAATTGTTAAGAACTAAGAACCATTGATAAAGAACTAAGTGACAACGGTGACACAATAGTAAGAAAAAATAGAGCCATCACAACAAAACAAATTTAACAGGAGGGGGCGGGGGATGGGGAGGCAAAAATATAAAGAAGATTTTATAAAATCCAAAATAATCGTAATTACTTTAGACACACAACTGCATTCTTAGAGATAAATGGGAACGTTCAAACTACATAGAGAATTCTAACACAAAACTAAGTTTTATTAATAGTCTGGTATGAAAAAAATAGATTTTTAGCCATAACTTTTGATTGGAAAGAGATATTGGGGTAATTTTTTCACAGAAATTATTTTTGAGACTTGACTTTTTTGTAAAAAATATAAAAACAACATTTAAGAAAAAATAAATTTCGCGAAAAAAATCAAACCCTTGTTGTTTTGATGACAAAAACAGTAAAATAATTTTTGCGCTTAGCTGGAAGAATTTTTGCAAATAAATGCTATGTCATATGAAAGGTAGTCAGATTTGCTGTTTTAATTGATTTCATTTTTACAACAACAACAATTTTTGAGTCATTTTTTGAGTAAAAAGTCAATATTTTGGACCTTTTTTGGCATACTCATAAAACATATATACACTGACTTAACGGTACAGTTCGACCTATTTTTGTAAAGTGATTTTATTGAACTTTTGAACAAAAAAAATTTGAATGAAATATATTAATGGACAGCGGAGATATTTGCATCGAAAGACCAAACTTTGATTTTCATGTCGTTTTTTTCTCATTCTTAGGTAACGATGTTTTATGAAAAAGTCGTTGTACAGAAAATTTCTCCAATTTGGAAGATATGTGAGTGTTTTTGATGTCAAAATAACAAAAAAATTTTAAAATTAAATATAAAAAAATCTCCGATGGTAAAAAGTTTTATAATAACAAAATTACCGTTAGTTGAAAAATTTCAGAGAGGGCGTGGCAAAAACTAAGTATGTAACATTTTAAGTTGGGATAAGCTTAATATGTGTACCTAGTTTGAGCAAAATCCGTTGAGCCGTTTAGATTTGTATAAAGGCCAAACAAACAAACAAACAAACAAACAGAAAATGAGTTTTATTACTATAGATTCGTATAGTTGAAAATATAAGTACACTAAGAGCTATGCTCTTTTATAGTACAACATAAAACATTAAAATGATTAACTTACTTAAATCTTATAATAATAACAACTCATTTTAAAGACAAATAACTTAATTTTAATACAATAATGACTTAATGCTCGTAAAAACTACAGTAAGTTAAAAGTTAAGAATATAATGTATAGACTGAGTGAAACACAGAAATCAATAGAGAAAGTACTTAGAACAAGAGTATAAAGATACTAAAGAGTAGAGAAAAAAGATAAAATAGATTACATAAAAGAACCTCTCCCAGTGATTTCCCTAAGCCTTCGTGGTAGAGAATTCCATAACCTAATGGCGTTGATGAAGAACAGTTGAGAAGATATTAACGAGTTGTGCCTCGGAACTATTAAGACATGGCTTCTTCTGGACATACAAAACTGGAGTTTTTCATATAGATATCTAGGTGTTTTCTCATGAATTAACTTATGAAGCATACAGTTTCTGGCGTTGAGATAAGCAGTCAAGTCACATCCAAGTATTGCATTCCGGAAACTAGACAGGTGATCAAATTTACGAAGGCCATACACATAGCGTGTGGCGTAATTAAATGCTATTTGAAGTTTTAACTGGGAGGAAGAGTCAAGTTTACTATATACCACCTCAGAGTAGGTTATCACAGGTAGAATAAGTTGTATAACCAACTTACGCCTAATACTAACTGGAGTCACGCTTGCAGACATTCTTAAATTACGCAATACATAATAAACTCTTTTGACAATACTATTAACATGATCAACACATGAAAGCGAAGAATTAATATAGAAACCAAGATTTACAATTTTCGACACAACAGTTAGCTTGTTAGGACCAATCAACAAATCAGGGACATCATTAACACAAGTTTTACCTCTACAGATAGGAAGTACATATGATTTGGAAGAGTTTAGAAGAAGACCATTGCTATTTGCCCACTCATTAATGCTGTTGAGGTCCTCATTCATTCTGCAACACAAGTCATCAACCAGTCCTGTTCTTCTAGATAAATAAATTTGGACATCATCAGCATATGCATGGATAGAGGCATGACTGCAAACAGAGAATATGTCATTTAAAAATATAGAGAATAGGAGACAGCCAAGTATAGACCCTTGTGGTACGCCACTTAAGACAGATTTATACCCTGAGGACAATTGACCAACTTTAACTTTTTGAGACCTATCACACAAATAACTGGACATAATATTTACAGCACTATCACAGAAACCAAATAGATACTTAAGCTTACTACACAAATGTTGATGGTTTACTTTATCGAAAGCTTTTGAAAAGTCAAGCAAACAAAGTAAAGTCAAATTGCCAGCATCATATTCCGGTCGTATATCGTCAATGACCTTAACAACAGCGGATGAGCACCTGTGTCCAGACCTAAAACCTGATTGAAAAGGGCATAGCAGATTTTTATCAACTAAATGATTAGTTATTTGTTGAGCTATGAGTTTCTCACAGACTTTATCTAATGGCGATAATATACTTATGGGCCCAAAGTCGTTGACATTTATTGGCTTTTGCTTTTTTGCTACAGGAAGAACGATGGCAACTTTCCATAAGTCATAGAACACAGACGACATAAAACAAAAATTAATTATTTGCGTTAGAGGACCAATAATGTGTGGCAACAATAATTTTATAAACTTGATGGGAATGCCATCTTCAGAAATAGCATTAGATTTAATCTTCGATAAGCTATTATCTACATCAAGTTCAACTACCGGAGAGAAGCTAAAAGTTTGTTGCAAGGAGTGACCGAATAGGGGTGAAATATTATAATTAGAAGAAGCATCATTATCTACAAACAAGTTATTAAGAACTTCAGGATCTAAAGTGCAGTCAGTGTTATCTTTATTACAAACTCCAAGTTTTTTTATGTTGTTCCAAAGCGGTTTTGTTGGAAGAAATAGGTCAAGTTTGGCCGAGAAATACCGAGTTTTAGCCTGTCTCGTAAAAAGAACAGCCTCATTTCTCGTTAGTCTATAGACTTCCCAGTTATAAGAGCACGGATTTCTTCGCCATATATTTCTAAATTTGTTTCTTTTTTTAAATGCACTCAGAACATGTTGCGTAAACCAAGGACAAGATATATTTTTAAGACTACAAGAACGTAAAGGGACATGTTTATCAAACAAATATTTTATTGGCTCCAATAGTGAATTAACCCTGCAGTGTAATCAACTAGATTTATACCAGTCAACAACTAGTTGGAAATATCCAACAACTAGTTCGATTTATGTCCTATTCTCATAGAACCGACTGGTATTTTTTACGTGGTGATGTCATTGGAAAAGACAATTGTCTTACTATAGATAAGGTTTTAACTAGATAGTAACTCATTTTTTATGTAAAGTAAAGTTCTAGTTGGGTTGTGACTAGTTTTTAACCAATATAGTAATTATCGAATTAAAACTAGTTCATAGGTTCATATTTTTTCAATAGTTCATAGGTTCAAAGAACATATATTTTTACAACAAAATATTAGCTAAAGGCTAAAGTTAAAGCTATTTGATGAAATACCATGTTTATGGTATACTACATGTTTTTAAATTAGTTTTTATATGTTTTAATTTGTTTATTATTAGTTTGTTCCAATGGGGTACCCAGCTCCAACTGGTTTTGGAACTGGTTGATTTTGATAATATGTAGTATAGTTTGATTTTGGCTAGTTTTACAACTGGTTTAATGTGACTTGACAAAAACTAGTTGGGTTTAAACTACTTTTGCAACTAGTAAATCGTGACAAAATATAAACTAGTTTGTTTTGACTTGTATAAATACTACTCATGTTTTAATGCTGACTAGTCTTACACTGCAGGGAAGCTTATCATTAATGTTTGTGTGAAGCCAACAATCATTAAATGATAGCAGAGATACATCACGAAAAAGAGTTTTACAGTTAATGTGCTTGAAATCGCGATACGAGAAAGTATTAGGTATAACTAAACGAGATAGATTGACATTTAAAGAACAGAAAATTAAATCGTGATCAGATATAAAATATAATTGATTAAGTAGCGAAATTACGGATAGATCAGAGACAATAAAATAGTCTAGAAGACTAGGAGAGGTGTTGTTAGAAAAGCGCGTTGGTATGGTATCATTGACAACTGCTAAACCTAAGGACGATATTTTCTCATACAGTTGTTGCCTTGGTAAGTTATTAGACAGAAGGTTAATATTGAAATCACCACTTAGAAAACAAAGTCATAATCAACAATAATTATGTCATCAATATTATTTATCGGTGTTATTTCGATATCTTGAATCCTACAGATTTTCTCAATATAACACATTTCTTTTAGCCTTAGAATGAGAAAAACCGATTCAAATTTATATTTTTGAATTTGCAAGCAAACATATCCGCCATTTTCAAACAGATTTTCATCAAATTTCCTTTATCTGAAAGGTCAATTAAGTGAATTTGGAGAAATGAGAAAAGATTAACCCTTACTCTTCACCAATCCAATGCTTTATATTTTTTTCACAAAACCGCCAAAATATTATATTTGTGCTCCAAAAATAGGCCAAAAGTTCCTTTTGTTGTGATTTTTTTTTAATTTTCATTTTCTCCACTCTTTCATAGTACATATCATTTATCTGCAAAAATTGCCTTATTTTGACACAAAATTCAATAAACAGTTTCTATCACAAAAATCATGGGCTGCCAATTTGATTTTTTTGATAAAATTTTATTTTTTTCAAATTTTTTTATATTTTTTACAATGACTAAAAAAAAATTTCTGTGAAAAATTTTTTCACATATTTTAAACCATTCCAAAGTTAGGTATATACATAAATCTAAGTTTTAAGTCATTTAATTATCTATTTGGCACTTTTATTGAATTAAAGTACTCTCCGGCAGACGCAGGAGCCAAAGACCGTCATATATGAATTTTTATGCTATTTGGAAAAACAATTTTAAACATATTTTCACAATTTTTCGTCTAGCTGCCGAAAGTAACCATATGAACTAAATTATAAAATTTTAGTCTAATCAGACAAAACCCGTCCAAAATATAGCATTTTTTATGATTTGTGGGCTGTAATGGGGGTGTGCTTATCCCCTGAAAAGTGGGCGTAACTAAAGTGGAACACTCCCATTTTTAGTACAGTTGCCGAGAGTTATCATATAAACTAAATTACAAAATTTCAGTTTAATACGACCTAAACCGTTTTCACTCCACGCTTATCCTCCGAAAAGTGGGACACGCCTATTTTTAGTATAGTTGCAAAAAGTAACCGTGCGAACAATATTACTAAATTTTAGTTTATACTACGTTAAGATTGGGCTAAATGACTCATTTTAGCCCATTCAGCCAAATGAGAAATGAAGTCATCTCATTTCCCATACAAATTCTCAGTTGCAATTAAACTCATTTAAAACATGAATGAGATTGGATACGTTCTTAAAACTTATTACAAACTATTTCGAACTAACACACTAAAAACAAAGAAAAACATCAAACAACAAATAATTTTAAACACTTGTATCATCATCAATATCAACCACTAAAAACAAAACAAAGAATCAGTTGTCAATTAAAATGAGAAACTTTCGAAAAAAAACAATGTAAGCACTTTTAAATGACTGATTCCAAATGAGTCATTTGGCCCAATTTATACGACCGAAACCATTTCGTGTTATATTGAGAGAAGCTCTTGCGACAAAGAAAGGAAACCTTTGTTTGCTGTTGTGTTGTGCTGCTTGTTGAATGTAAGCATCAAATAAAATACGTTAATTTCGTAAAAATTAAAGAATAGACTTTTCGAAAATCTTGGTAAGCTATGACAATGGAAATTATGATAGGAATTGAATAAACAAAGAATTATAAAACTATCAAATTGTAATCACAGAATTCATAAAAAAAATTATCAAAAAATAATTTGTACAGCGGTTACCAAGCTTGTCTGGCTTAACATTTTGTGAGTCTCCTTTTATATAATAGTATAGATATAGATATACAATATCCACTATCCCGACAATATTTTCCCTTAGGAATATATTTTCGTTTTGGATAAAACACAAAATTTTCATTTTATTTTATTTAACACGAATAAAAAGTTTTTGAAAGATTTATAATTTTCTAAAATCATGTTTTAAAATAAGTAGTTTTGGGTTATACATTGTTCCAGTAATTTTAGTTTAAAGATTTTTCTAATGAATTTCCTGACACCACATCTAGCAGTACTTTCTTAATAATACCTATTAACTAATGCGCACACACATTATAATAAGTTTTAGATTCATTCTAAAACCGAGGCCGGACAAAATAAAATTTGCAAAATACAAATAATTTTCGCTCCACCTTACTGTAAATTCATATGCCAGCTTTTGTTCCAGCTTAAAAATATTTGTTTTTTTTTAACTATTCGTCTGAATTTTTGCATGTCCGTCTGCTTAACCGTATTCTACATTATCCGTCTGTCGGTATGTTTGATTTTGACAATCCGTCCACTACACATTTATTTAATTTTGCAATATAAATCAGAGTACAAAAAAAAAATTACCTAAAGTCTTATAAGATTTCTGCAAAAAGCGGTTTTCTGTGTAAGGTAGATGTCATCAGTGGTTTAGCGGCCATGATTGAACAAATGTAATTCAGAATTGTGTTGGAGTCCTCGCAGTTACATTGTATTTAAAAAATACTTGGTTACGCCATGTGTCCATTTACCACTGGGCTGGTTTCAGTGTGCTCTTTAAAGAGCTTATTAATACATACTGAAACTCAATATGGGAGAGTATAAATGTGCAAAGCTATCCGAAACCGCAATAGACACAATGAAAAACACTAAAGTAGAGGAAAAGAGAGATAAAGCTTTATGCTGCTTGTGTGTCTAACAATTTAATGAAGCAATGTTTGGTCTTTTGGCTACTTTATAAATTTAAATTTTAATAATTTTTAAAAGTGGTTTTAAAAAATAAATTATGCAAGATTTTAAGTTAAGCAGGTAGCTTTATATTAGTGAAAGAATTACAAAAATTTGTTCAGTAGTTTTCAGTAGTAGCGTCGTCGCAGATACGTGAGAAGTCTTTTATGTAATAGTATAGATATCGGGACGTATGAGTAACTATTAATTGGATATTTAACTATTAGCCCATTATTATTAACCTCAACCTCAACTCATTATTTCACCTTTCGTGCAATTAAGGAAACTAATCAGGTATTCAAGTTACTAAATGATATAATGTATGTTAAAGTAATAATTTTTACTTAGTTAAAATTTTAATACAAGAAAATAACTCGTCTATTTATATTATGTATAAACATTTGTAAAATTTTAATAGGTATGTTTAAAAACAAAGATATTCAAAATGTTAATTTAATAAAAAGGTTTGTATAAGACTAGAAAGTGGAGTAAATATTTTTAACGTAAGTAAATATTTTTAAGGCCAAGTGAATAATTTTAATGTTAGTAAACATTTTGAAAGTTAGTAAACATTTAAAGCTAGTAACTTTAAAAAAAAAACTAAATTAATAATATTAATATGAGTTTTTAACAACTATAACTTCTATCATAATGATTCAATTTTAATGAAAATAAACTTATATATATAAAGATAAAATTTAATTCATTATTAAAAATGATTTATTTCAATTAAAGGTTAATGAACATATTTTTATCAAATTTTATGCTTATTTTATGAATTAAAATTATTTTAGATACAATGACTTAGGTTGGTTAGGCTAGGTTAAGGTGGCGGCAGGTCTTTAGACCAGCCCACTAAGACCATATAATCAATCCGTTGTGATACCACAGAACGGAAGAAGGGAGTAATCAAGTGAAACTTCTAAGTAGGATGTTCTTAATGAGGTAGAAGAAGTAGTAACAGTTGATAATAAATATGAAGCAAGTGTTATGCCTTGACCTCAATCCAATGAAGTTACTTAGCGTTTCTCTCCACAAATTTTCCTACTACCACCAATTACAACTTTTCGTTTTAAAGTTTTTTGATTAGAAATAAGGAATGAAAGGTTATAGCGCAGGACCATGGCCTGGCCAAGATTCGCACCCGGAACTTTCGAGGCCGCCATATACAATGACTTACTTTGAATATCCTTGATGTCTGCAGGCGCCTGATGACTTGGATTCCTAAATATTCAATATTATTTGAAGAGTTTAAAAATAAATATATGAAGGGCTTATTGCAATAACGTGATAAGCCACATGATCTAGAAAAATCAATTTTTTAGGCTGAATAAATTGCACAATGCATTGCCAATAACCACTGAAGAGATTTTGGCTATTTTTTTATTAATTTTCTAAACTATTTGTAAATGTTTAGTTCGGCGACCGTAGCCTAGTGGGTAGAGTGCGTGGCCCCTAAACTAAAGAACCGCGGCAGCCTGGGTTCAATTCCAGCTCAAACAGAAAGTTTTCCAAAAGAATTAATTTCTGTTCGGTCGTAATCTCTCTGCAGACAACGGCAAGCCTCAGAGAGTAAAAATTGCCATGTAAAGCTAATTGAGAACATAAGCCGTTCGGAGTCGGCATAAAACACGTAGGTCCAGTCCTCGATCATTTGTGATCAAACATTTAATAACACGCACAACACAATTGATCAATAGAAGCTAGGTCAAAGTCCTTCCAAGGGCTGAAATGGCCAGTTTATTTTTTTATATTTGTAAAAGTTTTCGTGTTCAATTCCATTTTTTCATACAAAAATACATTTTCTCAAAACTTTAGAATCGATTATTTCAAAATATTTTTTATGTGACTTATCATGTTGTTGCAATAAGCCCTTCATATATATAAATTATTAAAAGTTAAATTCTTAAAAAAAAAATTTTAACGATAATAATAATTTAATGGCCTCTGAAGCTACCCTAAAGTATTTTCTCACACAAGCCTCATCAGTTTTATTGCTTGCTGTGATTTATAGTTACTAATTGTTATATTTAATTATTTAAGGTATAAATTATTTAAGTTAATTAGTTATTAAGTTTGATAATATCATTAACAATTTGTTGTATTATTTAGTGTTTAGATTTAAGTGTCAAGGTTGTATTAAACTAGCAACATTATTTTGTATTTTTTGAGGATTGCTTATTTTAAGTGGTCGGAATACAACAAAGGGGCGTCGAATCATTAATAAAATACTGTATATCTGTGGGAAATTTTGGAGGACAATAATATTTTATTCAGTATTTTGAATTTTTTTGAAGTAAGAAACTTGAATCAATATAAAATTTCCACTTTTTAATGAAAAAAAAAAAAACATTTGTGTTGCTATAATAAAAAATTTTGTACGAATAATTAAGAGTACTCTATACCTATAAAATCAATAAATTATACCTAAAAATCGAATAAAAAAATTCAATAATATTGTTTGATATTAAATAAACTATGTTAATAATTATAATTATAATTATACAGTACAACATTTTCCAGTTCATTGATTGCCAACTCAATTCTGAGAACTGTATGTGAAATAAGACCCAAAGAGAAGAATTTCTGCATTATTCGTTTTGTCTTCTTACCTGCCAAAATATTTTTAATATCGATTTGAAGTTAGTAACTATCGTATAGGGGAATTTTTCACGTTTTATGCACAACAATATTTGGAGAAAACATTGACACCTTTTTTATGATTCTGAGAATTAAAAAAAAATGAATAAACAAAATAATAAATAAACCCACATTTAGGGGTGCTGATTATTTTTTAATTTTTATTTTTATTTTTATTTTAAGGGTGGTGGCTATAACTGATTTTTGAAATTCATACCTTTACTCAATTGCGAATAAAAGCGAAACGCGTGCATCGATTTTCATGATCTTTGTCTCATTTTGCTCATAGGTTATGTGACTTTGCGAAAAAGTAACTACACTTGAAACTTATTTTTGTTTTGTATTTTTTTTGAATTAAAAAAAAAATATTTTTTTTCTTCATGCGCTTATTTTTAACTTGGAAACTGTTGCTTTTATTGGAAAACAATATATGAACAGATTAAGGGAATTGTAATTCTTAATTTTTTAAAATTTTTTTCAACTAAATCGGGCTTGTGGTTGTCGAGCTATGTCAAACAACAGGGCCTAAAACGTGATAAATTCCCCTATACGATAGTACTAACTTCAAATCGATATTAAAAATATTTTGGCAGGTAAGAAGACAAAACGAATGATGCAGAAATTATTCTTTTTGGGTCTAATTTCACATACAGTTCTCAGAATTGAGTTGGCAAATCATGTGTTGTACTGTGTTATATAATATAATTTATGCATAGTTTTATAACTCTGAATAACTACTTTAAATCATTACAGAAAACATTCTCTTCGATTTCACCGGGTTATCATCGTATTCACCACCGTATTCACCCGGTATGACTCCGGCCAACTTTTTTGTCTTTCAAAACTCAAATAACCAGGCACCCGTTTTCACTCACTAGCAGACATACAAGAGAACAGAGAAATGCATGAGTGGCTTCACTTATACATTTAAGCTCTCATTGAAAATGAGAGTAGATGTCGTGCATTGCATTCTCTTTTAACGAATATACAAAATGTGGACTCGCTCAAAAAGTAAACATCGCTAAGCTTGCTATTCACCACTCCATTGCTTAAGAGACTCGCTGTAACGAATAGATAAAGCTACAAACACTCGGCCTCTTAAAGCTCCTTACTCGCCCTATTCACAGAAAGTTGACAAACTATTCGCATGACTCTCTATGCTTGAGCGAATCACAGCGAGTCATCCCGCAGTTAGTTACTGCGCTGATTTCAACTACGCTGATGATAATCGTGCACAAGAAATAAAGAAAAAAAAGGAAACCAACCAACATGAGAACCAGAGAACTGCACAAGCCTACTTGAAGTCTATTTCAAGTACTTGCTTAAAATACAAGTGCAAGCTAGCTTGAGCTTGATAATTTTGAATCATGTATAGCTCGTAATTGAATATAAATAAGCCCATTACAGCTTGCGACTTGCAAGTATGCTAGCTTACAAGCGAACGGCACGAAGTTTCAAGTAAACGAAAGCTTGATGCCTTCGTCAAAAAGCTTGAAAAGCTTGAAATTGAAGGCAAAAAGCTTGAAAGTCTTGAAATTGAAGGCAAGTATCCAATTAATGCAATTATTCAAAAAATTCAATGAACTTGTGTAGGAAAAGCTTAAGCGTATTATGACTTTTAAGGGTTCTGTGGACTCCGTGGTTGCCAGATTTAGGGGGTAGATGATTTCGGATCTGATGTCAGAATTTAAAATTCAAGATGGCAGGTATAGGTGTCACCTAGATTTTTGGGTATTTTTATGAATTGTTTTCATTTTGAAATTCTGACAACGGATTTTATATCGAATATAATGTCACAGTTTTAAAATTTAAGATGGAGGTTAGGGTTACCACCTAAATTTTTACCACAGTATTGCCACCTAATAATATGTATTTTTAAGAGTTTTAAACATAATTTAACAGTGATAGGGAGTCACTGATTTCGAATCTGAAGTCGGAATTTTAAAATTCAAGATGGTGGATAGGGCTGCCACCTTAATTATTTGTATTTTTATAAATTCGGGGCTGGCAAAAAAAAAATGGCAACCAAAAATGGGTCGCTGAATCCGAATCCATGGTCCAAATTTCAAAATTATAAAATTTTGAAATAATAGGGTTGCTTATAATTTTGAAAATACATATTATTAGGTGGAACCCCCATTATTATAAAATACTAGCTGAACCCGGTGTGCTTCGCTACCCCCTCGTTTAAAATAAAATTAAAAGTATTTATATATTTACAAAAATTTATTTATTTAATTTAATTATTGCAATGCTTCGCCTCTTTTTTTGTTGTAAACCAATTAGAATTCAGCGCTGAATCGCATGTAATTTGCTTCATGCTCCCCCTTTTTATTTTTAGACCAATCAAAAAGCAGCAATTACACAATCAGCTGTTTCGCAGTCTGTTGTGGGAGAATGAGAATGGGGTTACCCCACTCTCTATTTTAATTAACACGTATTATAAAATCAGCTGTTTTGAAGACAGTGGTAGAAGAAAGAGAATTGAGCTACCCCACTATTTTAATTAATATGTATTTTAATGATTTTAATGACATGATTTGTGGTATAGCCGTTAATAAACGTAGTAAAAAAGTAGGTGCAGAAGTGTGCATGGTCGAAAAATATTATCATGTAATAAGTATTCCTGAGTCAAAGCTGAACGCTGTGAAAATTTAAGATCGGTTATCAGGTCCAGCCTCCAATATATCGCAAACAAAGGGGCGTGCTCCGCCCACTTTTCTTTTGGTACGTATTTCTATTCATGCTAATACCATATATAGCAAATACTGCCGCCGTTGGTCAAAAAATGCCCAAGATGTGACGATTTTAAAATTTGGGTTATATGGGCGAGGCCACGCCCCTTCGTCCACTCACAACTTTATATAGTCAAGAATTTATTATTTCGTAAGAATATCCTATTGTGAAAATTTAATGATGATCGGTCCAGTAGTTAAGACTATATTGCGATTTTTAATTTTCCTAAAAAGGGGCGTGGTCCCATCCACTTTTCTCCTGGTACGTATTCCTAACTATGCCAATACCATATGTACCAAATAGCATCAACGTAGGTCAAAAAATGCCCAAAATATGGCGATTTAAATTTTTAGGTTATATGGGCAGTGCCACGCCCCTTTGTCAAATAAGACCTTCATATAGCCTTTTATTCTTTCCAGATTCATAGTAAAATGCTGTGAAAGTTTCAGGAAGATCGGTCCAAGGGTTTGGCCTCCTATAAAGCACAAACAAACAAACAAACAGACAGACATTCATTTTTATATATATAGATTGAAAGCAGATTTATTATAATTAAAGTAAAATGGGGCGAAAAAGGGGGATTTGGTAATAAAAAATCTATGGCTACCTTACCTGTAGATAAAAACTATATAAAACTTTAGGTAAATACATATTACAAAAAAAGTATTTTGTATAGCAAACATTGTTAGTGGTATAAGTAAGTATCTGAATTAAAAAAGTGGGCGTAAAAGTGGGCGTGGTCGAAAAAGTACCCTATTAATCATGCCAGAGTCCCAGTTAAATGCTGTGAAATTTTCAGGAAGATCGGTCCAGAGGTTTGGTCTCCTATAAGGTACAAACAAACAAATAAACAAACACACATTCCATTTTATATATATAGATAGCTTAAACCCGGCGCGTTGCTGCCGCGGCCCCGTTGCCAAACGCGAATAAAATGTTATCAGTGAAACTGTATATGTAAATTGTGGTCGAATACTCAATTCCATGGCTGTGCGACCTATAACTCAAAAGCTGTAGAATTTCTCAAATTTTGGTTGCATGGGAGGTGACACGCCCCCTTGTCCAACGCCATACAAAGTTATCAGTAAAACTGCATGTGTAAATTGAGTTCCAATGCTGAATTCCGAAGCTTTGTTTGCTTTGTTTGATTGACTCAAAAGCTATTCGATATCGCAAATTTGGGTTGTATAAGAGGTGCCACGCCCCTTTGTCCAACTCCCATAAAATTTTATCAGTAAAACGCCACGTGTAAATTGTGGTCGAATTTCGAATTCCAAGGATGTGCGGCCTATAACTCCAAAGCTATTCGATATCGCAAATTTGGGTTGTATGGGAGGTGCCACGCCCCCTTGTCCAACTCTCACAAAATTTTATCTGCGAAGCGGCACGTGTAAATTGTCGAATACCGAATTCCGAGGCTAAGCGGCTTATAACTCCAAAGATATTCGATATCGCAAATTTGGGTTGTATGGGAGGTGCCACGCCCACTGTTAGTAGGAGGTTGAAATATACTTTACGACCTATTCTCATACCTACAAAATATACATACAAAATTTCATGAAAATCGGTCGAGTCGTTTCGGAGGAGTTCGATTACGTACCCCGTGACAGAAGAATTTTATATATTAGATTATAATTTTGAAATTCTGACGACGGATTCAGATTCAACGACCCATTTTTGGTTTACCATTTTTTTTGCCAGCCCCGAATTCATAAAACTACAAAAGAATTAAGGTGGCAACCCTATCCATCATCTTGAATTTTAAAATTCTGACTTCAGATTCGAAATCATTGACTGTTAAATGATGTTAAAAATTCTTAAAAATACATATTATTGAGTGGCAACCCTATTATTTCAAAATTTTATAATTTTAAAATTCTGACCAGGTTTTTTCAAATTTTTTCCCAATAAGAGATGCGACGACAATGAAATACAGAGCACCACGCAAATTTTGTTTGTTACAAGGCAAATTGCACAATCCAAAGCATTTGGCGAGTCCCATTAACAACATAGCTTTATCTCGAAGCAGGCAGAATTTTCACTATATTCGCAATGTTTGTTCGAAGACTCTCACAACTCTCAGCTGAATCGCGAAGCATTGAAAATGATCACTATATTCACTATGTTTGTTCGTTTATTCGCCCAACTCTCAACGTGAGTGTAGTGTCGACAAATTGTTAAAATATTTACTTGTTGCATTTTTTATACTTTATGTTTAATTTTGTTTATTATTTATAATCATAAAAAAAAGTCAAAGATAAAAATTTGTATTAAAAAAATTTTTAAATATAAAATAAAAATTTAAACTATATGTACATATATTAATAAATAAAATTGTTATCAAAATAAAACACAACCATAATTGGCGATCCTGCTTACAATCCTGCTTACGATCCTGCTTACGATCCTGCTTACGATCCTACTTACGATCCTGCTAACAATTCTGCTTCCAATTTTGTAAACGCTCTGGCATACAATCCTACGTACGATCCTACATATAATTCCACATACGAATGATATGTAGTACGATGAGTACATACTGCATTCAATCCTACTGAGAAACTGAATTTAACTCCAAAAACGAAACGAAGAATTCAAAAATCTAGACCAATTCTAACCATCAAAGCAAAACAATAATTGCTATCAATCATACCATCAGAAACAGCAACAACAACAATAACAATATCAAGAAACGTTTACTTCTCTGCTCATTACTGCAAAAAAAACCCTTTTTACAACAACCAATGGAAAAGAACAATAATATTACTTAGAAGACAATAAATTCAAACAACATTGATAACATCTTCAATAACAATCAACTTTTAAAATCCACAACAATCTGAAAGATAAGCTTATATAATATTGTTTATTATTTATTACTTTTAATAAAACTATTATTATTATTCTTACTATCATTACAAATATTATTATCATTGCATATTACACATATATAAAATTTTATATATGTGTAATACGAGACTCTGCAATTTCTAATTGAATCTCCAAATTCTAAATGCAATTTAAAAGAAATTCAAATTCCTATTTTAAATATTAAAATTTGGTGTGACATTTCTAGTCACTCTACACGACCCTTCGTTCCAACTTCCATGCGAAAAAGTATATTTGACAAAATTCATTCATTATCTCATCCTGGTGTACGAGCCACTAGACGATTAATACAATCAAAATACTTTTGGCCTAATATGCGAAAAGAAATAAATGATTGGTCATCAAGTTGTATTAACTGTCAAAAATCCAAAATTAATGTATACACAAAAACACCTATCCAAAAAATCGAAATTCCACCAGGCAGATTTGAACATATTCATATGGATCTAATGGGACCACTACCTATATCAAATGATTTTCGATATATGTTAACAATTATAGATAGACATACGTGTTGGCCAGAAGTATACCCTCTAAAAAATATCTTTGCACAGACTGTAGCAAATACTTTCGTTCAAAATTATGTTCCACGTTTTGGTGTCCCTCTTACTATTACTGTCGATCAAGGTACTCAAATTACATCAACATTATTCAGTGAATTAACAAAATTACTATGTGCACACAAAATTCACACTTCATCCTTTCATTCACAATCAAACGGGATGATAGAACGTTTTCATCGACAACTCAAGACATCTATTGTATGTTCAGAAGATTCCGTACATTGGTCAGAACTTTTACCTTGGATACTTCTTGGCTTACGAATCGCAATAAAAGAAAATTTAAATTGTTCTTCTGCAGAGTTGGTTTACGGTCAAACTTTAAAGTTACCAGGGGAATTGGTTGTTCCAAATAATGATAATATAAACACGGATCATACTCTTCAAAAATTAAGAGAACATTTTTCCCACATTCGTTCAAAAATTGTACATCATAATAATGACAAAAGTTACGTTCCAAAATCGCTGAGTGCTTGTGAATATGTTTTTGTAAAAATTAATCGTTTATCTGGACTTCAACAACCGTTTGAAGGTCCTTTTAAAGTAATTTCTAAACACGAGAAAACGTTTCAAATTCAATACGGTAACACAATAAAATCTGTCTCTATTGATCATCTCAAACCAGCATACACTAATTAAAAAACAAAAATACACAATTCTACTCCTTCAAACAATTCTTCTAAAAATAAAGTTTCTTTTAATATTATATAAGTGTTCAATTGGAGGGGGAGTATTTGTAGTGTCGACAAAGTGTTAAAATATTTTCTTGTTTCATTTTTTATACTTTATGTTTAATTCTGTTTATTATTTATAATCATAAAAAAAAGTCATAGATAAAAATTTGTATTAAAAAACTTTTTAAATATAAAATAAAAATTCAAACTATATGTACATATATTATTAAATAAAATTGTTATCAAAATAAAATACAACCATAGTGAGGATCGAAGCAAGCACATATTGTAGAGCAGAGAGTAAGAGCATAATTCGCACTCAACATTAAAAAAGAGAGTGAGTTAATGCGAAGCAAACAAAATTGTTTGAGGAATGCGAACGCCTGAGAAAACAGAAAATGTAGTGAAGAAGGAGAGTGCGTTATGAAGCGAAGCGCTTGTTGCAGATCTCTGCAAGAGAACTCGAGCCGAGAACTGAAAATGCGTGTAAAATTTTTTCAAGGATTTGATTATAATCATTTGTTGGCGTAAATGTATTTTTTCGGAAGGGGCCTAGTGTGAAGGCGATACAATACATTTCTATGCTCTGTTGGATCATACTGCTGAACGATTACTGCAAACTATGCCTGAAGAGATAGGTTATCAGGATCTGCAGTGGAAATTTACAGCTTATCTCCAAAGGGCTGCGATTGAACAAAAAATAATTTTAAGATGTTGTGAAATGTATAAATTCGAACAGATAAATCTTATTTTCGACTCGGTATTCTAAAACAAAAGCAGGCCAAAGAAGCAGTTTCTTAAAAACAATTTAAAAGAAAAACTTAAAAAACTTAGTACAGGTTTAAAATCACTGTCGAATTTCAGTTAAGAAACTGTTGAAAGTTAAAAAAAAAAAAGAAATATTTTCAACTTTGAAAAGCAATGTTATTAAAAATCACTAGAGTTAAAAACGATCATCTCGTTAATTGCCAGTTATGCCACAATAGTATTCATAACCATCATTAACCATGAAAACTTATCTTAACCATCCTCTGTGCCAACCACATCGCCCGTTCCACCGAACCAACCGTACCGTTCTCTTCATACTCAACGCCATGTTTAGTAGACTTTGAGTATTTTAATCTTTTAAGGCATTTATTTTTGTTACACTTACTATCTTAACATTGCCAATTTTTCTTTTATTTGATCTTGTGAAACAATCTTCAACTATACGCGGTTAAAGTACATGAAAACCATTAGGTTAAACTTACCATAAAGAAGCATTTGAATGGGCTGCTGTGATTGAGCATCTCGTGCGTATCTTCGTATGTAAGAAAGAGCTTAACGAATTTCAGCAATTCGTTCGAACGTTTTCAGAGTGGGTTCAGCGCATGTTTTTTATTTAGCGATGAAATGATAACAACGTTGGTTAAATCAATTGATAAGTTGATATATTATTAATTTGGAAAAATAGTGGTTTTGAAAAAAAATTACATTTTCATTTTAATTACAGAACATGATCGTTACAAAAATTAAAAATTAAATCATATTTTTTTAAAAAGTTCGCTAGTTTGTTGGCCAAAACCGCCACTGCTGCCGCCAAATATCCAGGAACAAATGAGCTCATACAAATTCCATGGTAAATTCATGATCGTGGCATGTTGTACAGCAACGCCTAGTGATCGCATTTTATGCACTAACATACAAATCGACACACACAAATACTCTCTTAGATATACTCATTCAAATAACCATCAACATTCATAAGGATAAGTTACATCGATCGTGTCGATCGGTGAAAAGTGAGCTCTGACTCTAGACTTAGAGACTAAGCTTAGCTCAACTAAGCCGCATTACATTCATGAACATAAAATTTCAATTATCCACCAGCTATAAAATGCAATAAAAACCACTACAACAACAACAACAACAACAACCAACCATCATCTTGCAAAAAAAAAAAAGAGGAAAAAATCGTTTGCCTCAGATTGCTTGCTCGCTCGATCGGTGGAATTATTGGCTGGTGATCGTTAAAGAGGTGTTAAACGAAATGAAAGTGATTTTATTGCGATTAATGTTTCAATAATCGATTTTATATTGTGGCAGAGTAGTGTGGAGTAGCAGAGTAGAGAGCAGAGTTGTATAGCACGATGTTGCTATACAACAACAACAGCAATGGGCAACAATTTACAACTACAACTATTACGTACGATTAACTGCGATCACTTGTGATATTGTTGCAAAGTGCATCTGTGGCGTTGCAAGCTGTACAAATTTGAATAGCTTAAACAGTGGGGTAGATTTATATATGCATATAATTCGCAATCTTGTGTATTTGAGATTGCAAATCTGTGCAATTGTAAAAATTTCCTATCAATTGTGAACTTTACTTTTCGGTTTACTTTGCAACATTTGTTGGAAAACATGAAATTTACAGCTGATTGATGAGAAGCAAAAATATTTTTTACTAGAAATTTTGCTTATATCAATCTTAAGTCGAAAAAAAGCTTTAATGCGCAATTAATTCATGCTTTTATTTGTTTATCTTCCATGTAAGTTTTTTTTTTGCCTTTACTTTTTTCATTATCAGCTGTAAATTTGCAATTTAGTACTGCATATGCAGCGTAAAAATAAATTATGGGCTTCACTGTTGCATATTTGCAATGGCGTAGTAAATGCATTCCTGTATATTTTGCTATTGTATATTAAAAATATACTCTACCATTTTGTAAATATTATGATGCAAGACCATTTGCACAGGATTGTAAACAGAACTATACAGAAAACTGCAATGGGAAGTTTTTTTTTTTGGAAAAAGTCATTAAGATCAACAAATCCACGTATTACTCTTTTGCAATTACCTATTTTATTAACTCATTCAAAGTTTTTGTAAGCAATATTCTAGCATGTCTTTAATTTCTCCAGTTTTCTCCACTGTATTGGAAATTGTCTGAAAATGTTTTTATTCGGAAGGTGTTACGTCGTTTTCTACTCTTTTGCATTTAGCCACACATGCTAAACGTTATGTAGTAGAGCAAATGTGCAGGAAACAAGCGTTGAATTTAAAGTTCAAACCTTCTATTTTGTTTTTTTTTATACGATTTTGTTTTGGGTGTGCTGCAAACATGAGCTTCTTTATTCATTCCTTCGCTTTTAATTTCTTATAACTTATCGCTTAGAGGTTATTAACTGGATTCACTATTTGGTTAACTGTAACATAATCACGATTTTGTAATAAACGGTAAAGTGCGTGTTTTTTCAACGGTTTAACCAAGTTTAGCTATAAAGTTGATCACTTTTATAGTGGAGTGGTTTTAGAGTGGAGCTATTTTTATAAAAGTAGAAGTATATCGACTTTGGTATGTACATTCATAGAAATATCTAATATATAAAATTCTTCTGTCACGGGGTGCGTAATCGAACTCCTCCGAAACGGCTCGACCGATTTTCATGAAATTTTGTATGTATATTTTGTAGGTATGAGAATAGGTCGTAAAGTATATTTCAACCTCCTACTAACAGTGGGCGTGGCACCTCCCATACAACCCAAATTTGCGATATCGAATAGCTTTTGAGTCAATCAAACAAAGCAAACAAAGCCTCGGAATTCAGCATTCGAACTCAATTTACACATGCAGTTTTACTGATAACTTTGTATGGCGTTGGACAAGGGGGCGTGTCACCTCCCATGCAACCAAAATTTGAGAAATTCTACAGCTTTTGAGTTATAGGTCGCACAGCCATGGAATTGAGTATTCGACCACAATTTACATATACAGTTTCACTGATAACATTTTATTCGCGTTTGCAACGGGGCCGCGGCAGCAACGCGCCGGGTTTAAGCTAGTATGTATATAGAAATTGAAGTACTGATAGAAAGCCAAACGGCATTGAGACGCTTGTTGGATAAGCCTAATTGTTGTGCGAATCCTGTTTTGCACGTTTTTTTATACATTCCAATAGAAAAAAAAAACAGTCAATGAAAACGAATGACAATTTTGTCAATTTCCTATTGTTCGACTTTTCAATAATTTTGTGTTTTTGCGATTTATAATTATTGAACGATGATTGTATTTTACTTAGAATAAACTAGGCTTGATATCATGAAAATTGATACGTGAAAAATTTACATATTTGTCACAGTTGTCTGACATTTCTTCGTTTTTAAATGTTTCTTTATTCATGCATAAGTGGTATATCTACTTTGAAACTCTGTTAGTAACGCCGATAAGGAGGCGTGGCAGGTAAAGAACAGTATGCATATAGTATTGATCAGCATCATCTCCTGTGATCATGATAACAGCCTAAATTTATCTAAATCCATTTCAGAGCTACCGTAACGAAATTTAATTTATAAGCTTAATACTAAAAAATGCAGACCAATTTCGAAAATGAGCCAAATCAGATAAAAATCAGGCCTACTTCCCATATAAAGTGCCTACAACGATAAATCTCTTAAAACCCCATAAAAATAAGTCTAATGATTTCAAATTTTGCACGTCAGCTTCAATAAAATGTTTAAATACAAAGTGACTCTATAAAGACGGTAAAATCTCCTCAAATTTCACAAAAATGAGCACAATGGCTTAAAATGTTGTAAGTAAGTTTAAATATTAAAACTTGTTATTTGGATTTTAGTGTGGCGACCATAGCCTAGTGGATAGAGTGCGTGGCCCCTAAGCTAAAGAACCGCGGCAGCCCGGGTTCAATTCAAGCTCAGACAAGTTTTTTCAATTGCATTAATTTTTCTATTCGGTCCAGGGTTGATAAATGACTTTTTCATTTTGGTATAAAATTTTTACAAAAAATGTACTTAATGAAAAAAGAAAGTATGAAATAAAATTTTTTATTTAAATTTTAATGTCTTAATATTTTCAACAATTCAGCTCATAAACAAAAATGACAAAGGTTTTTATTAATTTTTAATTAAAAAAAAGTTTTTTATAATTACAAAAAGGAGCACAAGTGGTCTATAATATTCAGAGAAAGATATCACTAAAATCCAGGGCCGTAATCAAGGGGGTTTTTCGGGGTCCAAACCCCCCAGAGGGTCGAAATTTTAATAAAAATTTTAAAGTTTTGCAATCATATAAAAGATAATGCTTTTGCTCATAAGTACATATTTTTGATATTTTTTTATTTTATTTCTATACAAAAACTCTCAAAATTTAAATAACTTCGTTTTCATTTTTTTTTATTTTTCTCAATATTTTTTCAGAAGGTATTTTATGATTAATATTTTAGCTTTAAATTTTTAAATTTTGGTCTTGAATCAATGCAAGCACTCAAAACTTTTCCAATAATATCTTGAAAGTAAAGATTGCATTAGAAACAATGAAGTTATTTCAATTTAAGTAAAAATAAATTAAAAAAAAGCAAAAAGAAATTTTTAAAAATGTTAGGTAGTGCTTTTCTAAATTAAGGTAACGAAAGAAATTAATAACGAAGAAATCTTTAATTCAAGCAATTTTTCACTTTCAGTCAAATTTTCTGAAATTTTTTCTTTGGATATATTACTTCTGATATCAATATTGTCGCATATATTTCACTACATTTTAAAAAACCTTTGGTTCCATTAAAGAAGAAGTTGTTGCAATATGCAGTCTCTTTCCGCGTTTGGTTTTTATTGAATTTTGGATAGAAAATATTTTTTAACTTTTGCTGACGAATGAGAAGTTGAAAGAATTCTATGAGCAATTTTATAAATTTAAAAAAAACTCACTCTTTAAATACAATTTATATAGTTTTTACAGAGTTACCAAATTCAGAAATAAATCATTTTTTAATTCTTTTATTACTGTTTGCTCATTAAGAGCTCTAAATCCTGTATTTAGTAAAAAAAATGTTGAGTAAATAAAATGTACCAAAAACGCTTTGGTAGTAGGAAAGTAGGAAAAATGTAAAACTGTACCAAAAAAGTACAATTGTACCGAAAATATCATCCCTGATTCGGTCGTCACCTCTCTGCAGACAATGGCAAACCACAGAGAGTAAAAAATTGCCATGTAAAGCTTCTTGAGAACATAAGCCGTTCGCAGTCGGCATAAAACACGTAGGTCCAGTTCTCGGTCATTTGTGATTAAACATTTAATAACACGCACAACACAAATTGATCAATAGAAGCTAGGTCAAAGTCCTTCCAAGGGCTAAAATCGCAAAGTTTTTTTTTTTGGATTTCAGTAAAGAAAAAAAATTAGAAACTTCGCTTACCTCCCACACAAAGTGTGACGTCATATTAATACAAAACCTTCATAAATTCCAAAAAATTATGGTTTAAACTTGGATTTTACACATACACGCAGGAAAATTATAAGAGCTCCCCAAACAAATTCTGCTTCCAATAATTTATTGTTTAGCACTAATTGAGAGCACATTGTGGTCTGCAAAAAACTCTCACGCTCACTCTCTTTTTGCAGATATTTTATGCAAACTCTCTCTTCATAAATCTCAATTTGCAAGCATTTATTGCTTGAGAATAAACAATTAATATTAGCATTCTTTTTCCAAGTATTGCTTTATTTGCAACCAAATATGATATTCTTGGACTAAACAAATTTCTTTTGCAACGAAATGTTTTCTAAACATTTCAGTATTCAGGCCTAAAGCATTTTTAATTCACATGTGAACAAAAGTGTATCACGTGCAAACTAATTTTATTTGCGTTCAAGTGTTCTCTGAAAATGTTTTTATTTGCACCTTAACAAAGATTACTTACGTTTAAACAAATGTATTTTTGACACCATTATGATTTGTTTGAGAGGGAACATATTTTACTTGCATTAGCCTGTTTTCCAAAACAGTATATACTTACCTTTAGAAAAAGTTACTTACATTCAAATGAAATTTATTTACATCCAAAACAATATATTTTCGGGTGCAAAAAAATATTAATATTTCATTATTCAGGCCTAAAGCATTTTTTATTCACATGTAAACAAATGTCACTCCTGCTTCAATGCACTCCTCCAATCGATGATATATGCGCGCAGTGGACACACATTTCCAACTCCATGCGTGCGGCTGCTGAAGAGGTGATTGGCTACCAACGCCCTCGCCGAAACCAGTGGTACGACCAGGAGTGTCGCGACGCCACTGCAGAGAAAGACGCCGCCTACAAAGCCACCCTGCAGTCGGTTGTAACGCGCGCTGCTAAGGAGCGATACAAAGAAAAGAGGAGGGAAGAGAGACATATTTTCAGGCGGAAAAAAAGAGAGGCAGAAAAGCGTGAGCAGGAGAAGATTGAGATGTATGGTGACAGGAATGAGGCCCGAAAATTTCCGAAAAAATAAGACGCCTTGCCGATGGTTTTAAAACCGGGCCTCTTCCTGCAAGGATGAAAACGGGAATCTAGTGACAGATGTCCAGAGTACACTGACGTTATGGAGGGAACACTTCTCTAAGCTTCTAAATGGCGACGCAGACAACAATCCCGCCAATAGAGATGATATTCCGGAAACCCCAATTTTGGATGACAGGGTTGAGATTCCGCTGCCCGACTATGATGAAGTTCTGACAGCTATAGCTCGGCTTAAAAATAACAAAGCCGCGGGAGCTGATGGCTTACCTGCTGAGCTGTTTAAGAATGGAGGCGAAGCTCAGAATATGGTCGGAAGAATGCATTCCGAACGATTGGAATATCAGTGTGCTCTGCCCAATCCACAAGAAAGGCGATCCCACTATCTGTGCCAATTACCGTGGGATAAGCCTTCTTAATATCGCATATAAGGTCCTGTCGAGCGTTTTATGTGAAAGATTGAAGCCCATCGTAAATGAACTGATCGGACCTTATCAGTGTGGCTTCAGACCTGGAAAGTCCACCATCGACCAGATTTTCACGCTACGACAAATCTTGGAGAAGACTCAAGAAAAACAAGTCGACACCCACCATCTTTTTGTCGACTACAAAGCCGCCTTCGACAGCCCAATAAGGAAGCACCTGTACTCCACCATGTCTGAATTTGGTAATCCTGCAACACTAATACGACTTTGCAGGATGACACTGAGCAACACCAGCAGCGCAGTTAAAATCGGGAAGGACCTCTCCCCACCATTTATTACCAAACGAGGTTTCAGACAAGGTGATTCCTTATCGTGCGACTTTTTCAACCTAATGATGGAAAAGATCATCCGAGCTGCTGATCTGAGACGTAGTGGCACAATATTCTACAAGAGTGTTATGCTGCTTGCGTATGCTGATGACATAGATATCATTGGCCATAATACGCGCGAAGTCAGTGCAGCATTTTCCAGATTAGAAAGAGAGTCAAGTCGAATGGGTCTCTCAGTGAATGCAGATAAGACGAAATACTTAGTGTCAACAAACAAACAGTCCCAGCGTCTTGGAACCCACGTTACCGTTTACAATACCTCCTTCGAGGTTGTGAAGAACTTCGTTTATCTGGGATCCAGCATTAATTCAACCAACGACATCAGCATTGAGATCAAACGAAGAATAACTCTTGCCAACAGGTGTTACTTTGGGCTCAGTAGGCAATTGAGAAGCAGAGCCCTCTCTCGACGAACGAAAATCACGCTCTATAAATCGCTCATCATGCCCGTCCTACTTTACGCATCACAAACCTGGACGCTGAGCAGTTTAGATGAAAAGACTTTAGGAGCATTCGAGAGAAAAATTCTTCGTAAGATCTACGGACCAATCTGCGTCAATGGCGAGTACCGAATACGGTGGAATGATGAACTTTATGAGCTGTACGCTGACATCGACATAGCATTAAAATCGAGCGGCTTCGCTGGCTTGGTCATGTTCAGCGCATGAAAGACGATGCTCCAGTGAAGAAAACATTCGATTCGGTACCCAGCGGCGGTCAACGCAGAAGAGGAAGACCGCATCTTCGTTGGAAAGACCAAGTAGAGGACAACCTGACGAAGCTTGGAATTTCCAACTGGCGCCAGCAAGCGAAAGACAGAAATAGCTGGCGCAAATTCTTAGATGAGGCCAAGACCGACATACGGTTGTAGCGCCAACTAAGTAAGTAAGTAAGTAAACAAATGTGTATTACGTGCCTATTAAATACACCCTCAATAGTTAATGCGGTCCTCTTGTTATTGTACGCACTCCACAACTTTCCGCGCACTGGAGTGCACTTAATTGATGGAATGAAGTACGCCGACTCTACTTCGTGTTCAAAGATCTCAACAATAATTTTTGATAATGTCTGGAAATCCTCTCTGCGAAGCCTAAAAAAGAATTAAAATGTTTATTCAGATTAGCTATTGTTTCGGATTACTTACAATCTATTAGGGTAAACTGCAAGACACTCATCTATAACGGCTTTTGCAATTGTGATGCGCTCCTTATTTTGTAGTGGCTTTCCTAATTTTATAATTTTTTTAACAGACGGAAGATTTTGAATTGAGTTAGCATCAGGTAATGGGTAGAGTATTTGGACTGCAACATTGAAAGATTCGGTTGTATTAGTTAAATCTAACTCAGTATCGAAGCTTTGCAATCCTGTATCAGGAAACTCCAATAACTGTATAGAGCCTGTTACTGTTGACGCCGATGCCGAAGATCGCAAAGAACCTAAAAAGAAACCGTTGTTAAGGTCTTGAATTAAAAGTTTCTACTTCTTTCACCTTTTAAAATGATTTCAATCGCAAATGACTGGACATTATAAAACTGGCGTACAATGTTACTGAATTGTGTGTTCGTAATCATACATCCATTCATAGAAAGGAGAACGTCGTCGCAGTTTTGGATATTAAATTCGCTGGAAGCTAAGGTGGGGAAAAATTTGAAAAGTTGTGGAATTATTCAGAAAGTTATACTTTAAGAACCAACTAAGCAATAACGCTTAAATAAACTAAATATATTTTTAGTATTTCAAATATTAATAAAATCTTAATACATTTTTTATTTACCACAGAAAGTTGTTTGCCGCTGAAAGCTTCTGCAATACTGCTTAGAATATAAAAGAAGTCACTCTTTCTCTCTTTTCACTCGTCTGTTTAAAACAAATTAAACAATAAGTGCTTCGATGCAAATAAATATTCTTTGCAATTTAATTTTTTCGCGAGTTGCTCTCTATTCTCTCTTTTGTTTCCAAACTAAATATATTGGGGTCTAAATAAAAGTTATTCGTAACAACATGTGCAAACATTTTGTTTTTATATATAAATAAATTATACTTACCCATAAATAAACCTATTAAAAAAATTTATTTATCCCTAAACATTTTATATTATTCATAAACTTTTGCTCTCAGTTCTCTCTCAATGTGAGTGTCACAAATATACTTTATTTGAGCCCAAGCAAATTCTTTCTAATTTTAAACAAAATTTTTCTTGCAACGCAATCTACAATTATAATATGTTTACCGCCAAACAAACTAAAAGCCGAGATTTTCCTTCGTGTAAGCTTTGATAAATAGTATGCACATTGAGTTTAAAATTTAAATATTTAGATAAAAACCACGCACTATAAAAGTGGCGTCATCAAAGTAATACAACATTGACAACTTCGAATATATTAAAATACAGATGTAGGGGTACTTTTACTTGGGTTCAGTCGAAGGTAATGCGCCTATTTCACATTAAAGTGTAATATCAGTTGCACTGATCATCTCCAATATGCTGAACTTGTTTCTTTAATTGGATCATTGATTAAAAACCAAATCCGAAGTTATGCATTTTTAGAATAATTTTTCGCGGGTTTATTTTGAGACAACGTCCCTTTAATGCAGATTTTCGTAAATAGGGTATAAATGGAATGATTTTTTTGTCTTTTTTAATCGAAAGATATAAAAATTTTGAAAAAATTGCAGCAAGTTGACCCATTCTTAGTTTCAAAGTTTAATACCTTGTCAGCAACAGAAGCACAGAGGGTTGAAACTGAAAAAAGTGGAGAATAATTGAAAAATGAAAATTTGTTTTTTTGAAAATTTTTACTACTCGATTAAAGAGCACAAAATTGTACATCACTACTGAAAGTTTCAATGTTATATGTTGTTTACTTTTTCTGCTGCATAGCTTTAAAGTTGAGGAATTTTTCGTTTTTTTGCGATCAGTTCAACAAATTGAAATTTGACATAGTTCAAAAATTCATATTTTTTTTTTGTACATCAAAAGTGATGTTTTTATTATGAAACCTTCAACTTCAGGTATTTAAGCGGGATTAAAAAAAATTGTGTGGAAATATAAAAAAAAATTGTTTAAAATATGAAAAAAATTTGCGCTATTTTCGAAATATATGTGGAGTTTTAAATAAGAATACCGTATCATCAAGTAGAAATGAAAATTTGGTACTAGACTTCAATATCTAAGCTTCCATATTCAGCAATAAAAAGTTGCTCGATTGTACCTGAATATTTTTTATTTCAAAAATCGTGATAACAGTCACTCTTACAAAAACAAAGACTCTTGTCTTTAATTGGTTTTGTCATGTGACAATGATGAAAGTGACGAGGTCGATGCAGAGGAGTGTGACGACTTTGGGCATCAGGAGGGATATTAACCAGAGTTGGGCGTAGTGCACTAAATGTTGAGTGCACTCAGCCTTTCACTAGCACTAAAATATATTGAAAGAAATTCTATTTTTCACTATTTTTTTATCAGCTTAGTGATAGTGAACAGATGCTAGGGATTTTAGTTGTTGTGTTAAATTGTTGCACTATAACTAAATTGAGTGGTAGTCACTAAATCTCCACTACACTCAAATAGTGCAAAATTTTAACAGCCACTAAATGAAAGCTGCAGTTGAAAGTTTTTCCACTCAATTTTCAAATACGACTGGTTTTCAGTAGCGTAACTCTATTTTGTGCGCCCGCCCGCAGGCTTCTAAAAACCGCCCTGCTATTTACTTTTAGAGTAAAACTATGTTATAACTAGGTTACTGGAGGCGTAGGAGAAAACAAGAGAGCTCTTGACAAAAAAAAAAAGAGAGCACAAAGAGGCTTTTTTAATTCAATGGCCATATGATGATCATCATTTATTACAACAGTTATATTTAAAAATATCTTATTTTATAAATAAAGTTATATTTTATTTTAATAGAATTTGTTACAAAAGCAATAACGTAAGAAATACTTTTAATAATATCATATATAATAAAATTTGTAAGATGTTATCACAAAGTAGGTAAAAAAAGAAAACATCACACATAAATTATTTAAAAAAGTAAATAAACTTAATGTTTTAATTAATGGGATCAATAATTTTTTATTGATAATTTTTAAATGATAAGTTTAAGATGTTTAGTTTAAATGTTTTGTATTTGACGTTACCTGTTAACTAAAGAGTTTGCTAACGTCACAAAATATGACCAGCTGAGTGATTACAATAGCATCAGTTGCTGACTTGCTGTAAAAATGAAAGCTAACGGGCTAATCGACTCCGACCATAATCGAATTTTTCCAAACAAAGACGACTTTTGCTCAAAATAGTCGGTTTTTCGACGTCGATTATTGCACTTTGAGAAATCGTATGTATGGGACTTACATTTTATTTCAGCTTAAACGTCGGACAGTCCCCATTCTTGGCCAAAAAAGAAGAAGTTATCGTAGAGCTATGAAAATTGGCACGAATATCTTTCATGACAAAATTAAGAAATCTTGAAAAAGTTATAAAAATCCGACCTCTGCCACACCCACCTCCCATATAAACGAAACTCATTTTTGCCTGAAACTTCTGTCTTGTCTCAAAAGAACGAAGTTTGCTACATAAATTTCTTTTGTGATTAATTATATTTTAGTATCTGTATTTGTATTTATTGAGCAGGTATGTTAGCATACAAGAAAAGATTTCTTGTGCATGCTGCAAATTAGAATATATGTATACCAACAAAACCCTTAAGAATTAAAATTAAAAATTAGAATTAAAATTGTATTTAAAATTTAATTAAAATTGAAATTGAAATAGATAACAACAAGTAATAACACATTTATAAGTAAACACATTTATGAGTTATATAACAGCAAAACACTTAAGAATTAAAATTAGAAATTAACTCAGCCTTGGAAACTACCACCACACAAATTAACTACGTTTTTGTTTATATCTGTAAGCTTTTTTGATTACAGAAAGGAAATTTTAAATATGGAGTTTTTTTTTGTGTTTGTAAATAAGTCAAAATTTTCAAAAATAATCAGCTGCCATACATCAAATATATCTCAAATTTTAACTAAACAGGTCACAATAAAAAATGTATATCTTCCGCATTAGCAAGTATTATCAAGAATTTTTTGGATTTGGTGTAACGCAGTTCTAATGATGTTTTCGTGCATAAATTATAGTCAATCTTTCTCAAAATTATTTTTTAAGCACTTTTAAAAATTTAATATTTAGAAATTTGTATCCCGCTTTTAATATTTACTTTTATTATAAGCTTAAAACCATATATTCAAAATGTAAGCAAAAACAGTAATGTTGCCAGACATAAGAAATTTTCAACTTTATTTTGATGTATAAAAGAAAAATTAATATAATTTGAATAACAAGAAAAATTGTATTTTTAAAAATGCAAATTCGACGGCTTGTCATAACGAAACGATTGCTTCTATTAAAAAAATTCATTTTGATTTTTTACCCAAGATATTTTCTATTGAAAGCTATAAAAATTTGGAAAAATTCAACCGTCGATGTATTATGTTTTTGGCCGCTTATTTTACACTGTGCGTCGTTCTCCATTTTAGTTATCAATTTCATCAAGATACTTGAGGGCGCCCCTAGCTTAGTTGCGTCCGCCCGCAACGCGGTCCCTGCGGGCCCGCTTTTTACGCCACTGCTGGTTTTAAAACTATTTCAGTTAGATTCGAATTAAAAAAAAATCTATAATTAAGAAAAACTATTTTTCGAGCTCTTGGTCATATATGTTTACTAAGAAAACAACAACAACAGCTCTGAGTGAGCATCACTAAGCTAGGATCAGATAGACAGTTTATATAAAATTGGTGTTATTTAAAATAATAGTTTCATGAGTTAAATTGCTTACAGCAAATAATTGTTAGCATAGCTTATTTTTCTTGCTTTACTTAATATTTTTATATTTCACTAAGAATAGCATAGAAACATACAAATTTCTGTGTAATATTTAAATACTCAATACTACAAGTAAACTGTTCCTATTTTCTTTCAATTGAGTGATAACTTTCTTTGCTGTACCACTATTAGTGGAAGTATTTTTTTTGCACTATTTATTTAGTGAAAAAAAAAAAATGTTCCACTAAGCTGTAAACATTTATTTTTCCACTATTCTTGCATGAATTTGAGTGAGAAATTTTTCACTATCACTATCATTCATGAACAGTGGGGCTTTTATTTTTCAATTCAGCAGTCAAAAATAATAGAATATAGAGAATAATTTTACACTATCAGTACATGTAAGCTGAAACTGCAAATTTAGTGCACTACGCCCAACTCTGATATTAACAAATTCATAAATTTTTTGTTACTCGTATATAATATTGTTACAAATTTTTTTTTAAAAAAAAGTAATAAAGAATGATTTTCGACTGGGCCGAAGTTTTGAACTTTTTATTATATTGATGACGTCACTTTGTATAAACGATAGTCGAGGTTTTTCCAACTTCTCCGAATTTCAAATTCAGAATGCATTTTAATTATTAAAATTATTTATATTATGCAATGAATTAATTTTTGAGGAATTTATGAAGAATTTTCTATTGAGATGACGTCATTATGTATGGGAAGTAGGTGTGGTTTTTATCTGATTTTGCAGAATTTCATAGTTAGAATTTATATTGAAGAGGAAAACTTACGTGCAAAATTTCATGGCATTTTTTTAATATTTGTAGATTTTGACGAGATTTTACCTTTAAAATAAAGTCACTCTGTGTAGGAGGTAGGCGTGGTTTTCATCCGATTTGGCTCATTTTTGAACTTTCTTTCATCTAATCTTTACATTTTAGATACAAGCCTAAATATCTAATTTCATGACGATAGCTTCAAAATTACGACTTTAGTCATATCGATAGACGGACAGACGGACGGACGGACAGAATTTTTTTTTCATATTTGTACCGAATCTAACTAAAACAAAAGTCAAAAATTCCCTCCGACTTCTAGGTGAATTAATCTAATCTAGGTGAATCTAGATTATTCTAATTAATCTAGGTGAATTAATTAATTTTTTGGGATTTCAACCCACTGTGAGACGCTTTAATTTTTTTTACGTTCCATTACCTTTCCAACGATATAAAATTAAGGTTTGCTCTTGAAGGGTTTAGAAGTTATGTCGTAAAACGTGAAGGGTTAATACATTTTCAATACAAATTCAACTGAGTAACGAATTCTTTTTACGCCTAACCTTCGAATATGGTTCAGTGGGAACCGATTAGGTTCGAAAATGAGATAAATGGGAAGAAAATCAAGCCTACCTACCATAGGTTAGTTTAAGGTGGCGCACATAAACTAGATATGTGGTCCATTGTGATACCACAAGGGATGTATTCCTCTCCTCCTGCTCTCCTAAGTACTGCCATGGAACCAACCTGTACTAATAATAAAAAGTAGTAGACGCTTAACGTCTACCTCCTCAAGATCCCTGAGATCATCAAAAAGAGGCTACCTAGATGCTTATGTCTGCTGCGGGATAAAGTGGGGCATGAACCAAGGAGATGTGATACCATCGCACCCTCTTCCTGATCCCTGCAACTCCTGCAGAAGTCATTCGTATAAACCCCCATTTTTAAGGCTTGCCTAAAAGGTTAAGAATCTTGGACTGAATTTTAAACTATTTTGGATTACATATAGGAAAACACCAAAAAAAGATTACTTTTTAACCCTAACACTGGTAACATTTACATATGTAAATATTTCACTTTTTAAATGGCTACAAACTTGATGTTTTTGGCTCGATTTGAATATAATTTACATTCAGTGGCTTATTTTGTTTATTTAAACAAATTTAAAAATTAGCCACTGAATATAAATTATATTCAAATCGTGCCAAAAACGTCAAATTTGTAGCCATTTAAAAAGTGAAATATTTGCATATGTAAATAGTACCAGTGTAAGGGTTAAAGGAAAAGTTTAAATTTTTTAATCCAAAAAAAATTAGTTTAAAAAAAAATTTAAAAAAAGCAATATAAATATCAACTTAAAAAAAAACCTTTCTGACCTGCTCCTGATTTGAACACACGTCCTCTGTTGTGCTGGTTCAACACCTTATCCACTCGTCCATCTCCTTTGTTATGAAAGTTACGCTTATTTTGCATCAAAACGAATGCAAGTATGCTTGCAGTATGTAAGCAAGCGAGCAGAAACATGGGTTCGAGACCCAGCTAAATTAAAGTAAAATAAAAAATGTTCTGACCAGTTCGTGATTTGAACACACGTCCTCTGATGTGCTGATGCAATACCTTATCCACTCGTCCAACTTAGATGTTAACATTGTTTCGCTTATTTTGTATCATTACGAATGCAAGTAAGTTCTTTTCAGAAACGTAGGTTTCAGACCCAGCTAAATTAAACTAATATTTGGATTAAAAAGTAGTACTTTTTGGATTAAAAATTCCTTTAAACCAAAGTTTGGATTAAAAAGTAGTCCAAAATTTTAAACCATGTACCTATAAGAAAGTGCCCTGTTATAACGCCTATCAGAATGGAGTGATCTTTCCACGCCATTTGAGTGAGCTTAGTCGTTCGTTTTTCAGTAAACTAGGCCACATCTGTCTAGCAGGTGGTGCTATGCTTCCACCTGAAATTAGTCATTTCCAGGAATGTCCCTAAGCCCTGGTACCCAGACCAGATGAATGTATACCTCAGCCATTCCACTGCTTTGAAACGGCTATTATTTCAGTCTGGAAGACACTGCAATAATCTGGCAGTCTAAATGAGGTTCTGACGCCATATCCTTTGACAAAACTGTCTCCCCCGACTTTTCTATCCAGTTTTGAGCCGTCAGTGAAAATATGCACGTCGACTTGGCTTAGCGGAAGTAACCCGTCCCATTCTACTCTAGTTGGGATTATTGTGTGAAAGCCATTCTCAATAGTGTAATCGATGTTGCTCGGAACTGCTGCTGCAAGATCAATAATAGAGGAGCGGCCTGTACTTAGCGACCTGTGTTAGGCCACTGCGAGGTTGCTCTAAGGCGGATGGCTATTTTCTGTTCCATATTTTTCTCATAATATCAAGGGGTATTAAGTAAAGAACTGCATTTAGCGCTTCAGATGAAGTGGATCTAAGTGCTTCGCTAATACTTTGTACTTTCCCTAGCAATTTACAATTTTACTGTGTATTTAGTGCTGTCCACCACACACATACACCGTATAGTAGGATTGGTCTTACTATAGCTTTATAAATCCAACGTGCAATATCCGGGGTAAGTCCACATGTTTTATCTATAGCTTTCTTACAGGCATATAACGCAATGTTCGTTTTCTAGCTTAACTTTCTATCCAAAATAAATCCCAAGTATTTTGCCTCTTCCACAAAGTATAGCTGAGTGCCATCAAGACGTGGAGGAATTATGACCGGAATTTTGTATTTCCTTGTAAAAATGGCCAGTCCAGTTTTTTGGGATCTATCCCCGCCATATAGATTAAGATAAGATAGCGCTGATTCAATCAGCTCCGAGAAAGTGTCAGGGAACTTTCCCTGTACATCAGTAGCTACGTCATCCGTCAGACTCAGAAGAAGATCTATAGTCTCTTCGCTAGAGGATGTCCAATCGCTCATTTCTCATTTCTTTAAGTAGCTTGGACAGCTAGGAATAGAAGCGAGGATCTTACGGAGTCTTGATGAAACTGGTTTTGTACTCATCCCAGCATTGAGTTCTACCCGATTTTTTAGTCTACCTCCCATTCAAAGTAGTTTTTCAAAAATGGTAAATCTCCTTCAATTATACAAAAATAAATATATAAATTGAGTATAAAATTTGTAGAAATCGAATGAGAACAAATCGTACCTGAAAAATCTCCTGAAATTCCACAAAATTGAGTACAATGGTTTCAAATTTTGCAAATAAGATGGAATCTTTACCATGCATTCGATACTAGGAAATTGGTAAAAACAAAAATTAAAATTCCTCCGATCTCCCTCACAAAGTGAGTCATCATAATAGTTAAACCTTTATAAATTAAATAAAATGAATGTTTAAACATGATGTTGTGCATATAAGCTTTACTAAATAAAAAGGTCTTTGAGTTTCAAATGTGAAATATTTTGAAAAATTGAGGAAGGAGCTAGTCACTTAGTTACTGCGGCCTCAAGGGCCTATTGTAACAAACCGCTTTGAGTTATAGTTCATCCTTAATCGTTAAGTTCGTTAGGAACAGAGCGATGTTCTTGGGTGAACTCTCCGCTATTTGGTGCAGTTCTAGGTACAATGCACCTAAGTAGCGAAGTTGGGTCCGTTACAGTGACGCAAAATGTGCTCTGCTGTTTCTTCATCTGCATTACATAATCTACACAGATCTTCCTGGACTATACCCATATTTGTTCTTATATACATTGCAATTTCCAGTTAGCAAACCTGTGACAAGTCTGATAGATATTCCACTTAAAGTAAGGAATTGTTTCGTTCTTTGCAGCGAAGTGGTTGGCATGAATGTCTTGCCTGTCTGTTACCTTTGGTTTCCCTTCAGTAATGAAGTGCCTCTCTATTTAGCTCTGCTTAGATTTTAATGTTATGGCGTATAGTGCCCCATGGTAGCCCGCCGAATGGTTCTGGGCCTATGAAGGAACTTGCAGCTCCTTCCCCGGCTGGTTCATCCGCAATCTCGTTTCCTAAAAAGCCGCTTTGGCCTGGTACCCAAATGTGGTGGACTCTGTTATGGGTAGACACTTTGATAAGCAGCTGTAGGTAATCTCATACCAGTTTGGACGTGATTTTATATGCTCTAAGTGCAAGTAGAGCAGCTTTGCTGTCAGAGTGAAAGTAAATGTTTTTGTTCCTCGTGGGACTGTTTACGTACTCTCTTACGCAGATCTCAATTGCAAGGATTTCAGCTTGGAAAACTGAATTAGCTGTGACCATGCTGGCATATACAGATTTTCCCTGCTTTGAGCCAAAAACGCTAGCTCCCACGTCTTCATTTTTATTTGAGCCGTCAGTATACCAATCTTGATAGTCACCAGTAAACCGTGGCCTTTCTGTTTTCCATGTGGTTCTATTTGGCAAGGACACTTGGAAGTTTTTACAGAAGTTGTACTTTGGGAGGCAGAGATCGCAGGGTAACAACCTTAGATTCTCGTCCGTAGTTATTTAGTCAAATAGCGCTGGGTGAGTATTACTTGGTATAATCAAATTGTTGTCAATGATAAGCCTGCCTATGAAGGTCAGAGCTTCTTTCTTGACAAGAAGATGTAATGGAGGTATACCAAGCAAAATCTCCAAAGCAGTAGTTGGAGCAGTACGCATCGCTCGTGTGATACAGATTCAAGCTAGTCGTTGCAACTTGCTGAGCTTGGCTTGAGCTATTTTTTGAATAGTCTTATTCCAGCATATTGGTGCAGCATATAAGACAATAGGTCTCGTGATGGAAGTATACATCCACATGGCTAGTTTGAGACTTAGGCCCCAGTTTTTACCTATAAAACTTCTGCTGACCCATAATGAGGCTCTTGTGTTATTTATGGTGTTGTTAGGTGTGGTTTCCATGTGAGTTTGTCATCAAGCATCACAACTAAGTATTTGACTTCTTTTGAGAAGTTTATAGTTTCACCGAAATAAGTAGGTTCAGTTAGATTTTCTCTGAATCTTTTCCTGGTGAAGACGATGATGGCTGTTTTCTTAGGATTGACAGTAAGCCCTGTTTTCCTGCACCGGTCAGCTACTATGTTGAGTGCTCTCTGGAGGAGATACGATAAAGTATCCTCGTATTTTCTTCTGATAAGGATCACGATGTCATCAGCGTAACCCTGCACATCGAAGCAATTTGAGCTAAGAAGTTCTAAGAGTTCATCAACTACAATGGACCACAATATTGAGGAGCGAACTCCTCCTTGTGAACAACCTTTTACGCTGAGTACTCTGTATTAGGATCGTTTGAGTCCCAGTCAATGTAGTAGAACCCGAGAAATGGGTATCGGCAAGGAGCTTAAGAGTGTAAAGGCGATAATTTGTAAATACGCCATTCAGTCTCCTGAGCAGGCCGATGTTATTAAAGCCTATTATGCGGGCCTATTATGCAGGCCTACTTCCAGATTTTGTGATCTCTGGGAAGGCTTGATGGAATTTTAGATAACTGTGGTAAGGTTGTCACTTGCTATTTCAAGGTCGTCAATGTGTTTTACCTTTCTATTGCAACGATTTAAGTTTTCCATGAGGAGTTTATTATATAACTTCCAATCTGTGGATCTTTGTTGCCTGAGGTGCCTGTAGGTGTTAAAATTGGTGCCTGTTCAGATATGGATGTTTCCAATGAGACCTGCCAGTTTACAACGAAGTTTTTTATAAATAGGGTTGAGAGCATGAGGTCAAGCATATCTTATCTTATTCTATTTATAAAAGTGGGACGGTTTCCTACATTCAGAATTTCTAAGTTATACATATTTATAAATTCTAAAAGGCACTCACCTCTATTGTTGATGTCAGAGCTGCCCATATTGTGTGGTGAGCAGCCACATTGTGCCATTTTTATTAATAGACAGCAAGTCCTTGGTTGTGGCACATTTTCCACCAGTATCTGTAGCACCAGAAATTCTAGATCGGTGGAGTCTCCAGGCAGGCAAGCTGAAAAATTATGATTTCTGTCTTACCTGCCTCGGATGATATCTCCACCATAGCAACTTGGTCCTGGGTACTTAATTCTGGAGTTATAAGAGTATAACCACGCCTAATAAAGTGACGTCATTCAAATAATGCAACATTTAAGGATTCGAGTAAGCTAAAATAAGGCCGTGGGGGTATTTTAACTTCGGTACGGTCGAAGAGAACTCCTAACTAGTATTTCTTCTGTTAAGTAGGTAATTTCTCACGAATTTTTTCATCTAGTTGATCCAAAAAGTTGCAATAATATTCAGAGTTAATTTATTTACCTTTCTCAAAGTAATCAATCAACAAAGTCCCTTTGGGTCCTAAAACAGTAATCGGCATTTTTGAATGTTTGAATGTTGATGTTTGAATCAATCTTCACAATAGTGATGGGTACAAAAAGATTTGAGGTGAGTTTGAGTGAGTTACTCGTTTTAAAAAATGAGGTGGTACATTGTCGCACTTCAAATGCGGTGTGAATGGACTAAAATTAGGTTTTGTCATTTAAAAAAGGGTGCTGTGAGTTGTTGAAAGTGCTATGTTATATTAGGATTTGGAGTGCGGAGTATAGAGGGGAGGTACATAGAAATGAAATGAAACTTTGTTCAAATAGTGAAAAACCTATTTTCAACAGTTCAAATCACAAAATCAGCCCAAATTTTTTAATTTAAAAAAAATCGTATTCAAATCGCGACTCCACAAGAAGAACCAACAATTAAAAAGAAGAAAAAAATTGGTATTGCAATCAAACTGCTTTGATTTATTTAAAAATTCATATGGTTTTTATTTCATGCCCATTATTTTTATATATTAAAAAGTTAAATTACAAAGCCTTGAATGATAAAAACCCAAAAATTTAAATCTAAAATTTGAGATGTGTAAACATTTGAAGCGGTTCAATATACTTTTTGAGGTGATAGTACAATTAATGTTGATGTATGGGACATTTGAGTCACCTTATGTATGAGTAACCTTGACTGATAAAAACACAAAACTTTAAATCTAAAATTTGAGATGTGTAAAAATTTGAAGCCGTTCAATATACTTTTCTGAGGTGATGGTACAAATAATGTTGATGTATGGGACATTTGAGGCACCTTATGTATGAGTAACCCCTACACTACTTCACAAACAATATTATACACATGCTCAATGATTTCTAGTGTTGGTGCACTTCATCTTCAACACTTGTACGACTACGTTGAAACTCTTAAGCCCATCGATGTACAGTTGGAAATAAAGGAGGAGATTCCTTCAACACTTTCACCATTTTTGTATGAATTTCTGTTGCTGACAAGCATTCCAAAATAAAGAATTTTATTACTGCACGATATTCAATTTTTTCCATTGCTAAAAAATGCACTGACACATCAACTTCAAATGGCTAGTAAGCAAAAAATGTATTGACAAATCGAAATAAAATTAAAGAAATTGAAGATTAAATTTGAAAGACCAAAAGAACTACTGGTTTATATGTGCCGCATACTTTTACAATACCAAAATACTTTAGTTGTTATGTCTTGTGTTGTCCCTGATTTCAACCCATATTATCGTAGGTACATTTTTCTCACATGACATTTCTTAGAAGCACTTTCATCGATATCGTTCAGATATTCATTGATATTTGGGTTGGCTAAAAATTAATGAAAGTGCAAAAAAACTGTAGTATCTGAACTCTATTGTTATTGCATGTTTTAATGCGAGCTCCCAATCACATCAATCACATCAAATTCATTTTTTTATTTTTTTTTTATTTATTTATTTATTTATTTATTTATTTATTTCTATTTTAACTATCAACAATCGTTTAACAGTTTGAGTAACAAAATATAAATTATAAAAACAATATGATATAAAACTAATAAAATGTAAACATAATTATATTAAAGATTATTACACTTTTACAAATTCATTTTAAACAATTCTTAATAAATTTTGTTTAAAAGTTTGTCTATTCAAAGTGAGATCTATTTGAGCACTTATGGAATTGAACGCTAAGCACACAAGGGCTTAGCCTGCCCTTGAATCCGTCGAGCCTGCCCTAGCTAAATTTCCGTATGCTTTTACAACTACCCTCGTTTATTTCGCAGTTAAACACAGTGTAATTAGGCCTTTGCATTATAAACGTAAGCATACGCCAAAAATATGGCAGCACTTTCATTTGACCGCTGAAAATTAAGAAAACAAAATTTCACAAGTCATTGCCAATGATAGCTGGCAAAAAATTGTAAATAAAGTTAATTTTTGTTGAAAATTTATAGAATGTTGTTATTTTAATTGTTTTCAAGATTTTTTGAGCGAGTTTTTCAGATAATTTATTATTTTAAGTGTCTTAAACTAAATATACACAAAAAAGAAATTGCAGTTGGTGCAGTCGTTTTTCCAGCAATTTCTTCACTTTTTGTGTCTCCCAGTTTGCTGTTTTGATTAGGAAAAACACTTGCAACTACTTGAGGATGAATGGGGAGGATTTCGAAATAATATCATGATTCAAGGGCCAGCTGACTGCATTTCGGATTTTTTAACTTTAAGCGGCTGTACCAGGTCAGCAGTCTTCGCCTATTCCTGTAATCTAAATACTTTGCATTCATTCTCAAATAGTTATACATACTTTCCCCAATCTACTAATACTAATTAGTCTAATTAGTCTAACTAGAACTACTAATTGGGAGCATACAAATTTGGAAAGGCTGAAAGGAAAATAATGGATGTTGCAGACATAGCTTGCGATTGAATGAGGTACTTTTGATCAAAAACAATTAAAATAACAAGGTTTTATATCACGCAGAGTGCACCGTCGATCGAATCTATTAGGAAACTCAGTAGTAGAACAATCACTTGGTGAGGAAGTGAATATTCTATTGAAATTAAGCCGGCTTGCTTTGATATCGTTGATAATATTATATTCAAATTAAAAAAGCGTTTCAACAAAAATGATCGTATATTGTTGGCATTGTCATCAGCTTACGAAATGAAGCCGGCTAGTTTAAAAATATTATGTTCTATAGGCTTTTGAAAAATACCCTCTGATGCCGAAATGTCTGTCGCGAAGAAATATCTGGACAAAAAAAGGGATGAGCATCAGAAAACATCACCAAATTCAATCAGTTTTGATACGTTGAATGAATTGTATCTAATGCGCGATGCGTTTCCTGATACTTATAATTTGTTTTGTGCAATCGAAACATTCGGCAACAGTACGGCGGTATGCGAAGCATCATTTTCCCGTGTATACCGAATCAACAGAGTTCAAAGATTATCGATGACTACAATACGTCTGTGAGAACTTTCATTGATCGCTTTTGAAGGCCATTATTTGGGAAAAATTTGTCCCGAAACCATTCTTCGCAAATTTAATGAGAAACTAAGACGATTGCCTTTGTATTAAACAGCAGAGCTGTGACTGTAGTGAAAATCAATATAGTACATTAGAAATTCGCTTTCAAACATTGAACTCATTTATGTTATATTTAATATGTTAATATACTTAACTTTTTTTTTGACTAAAATATACATTTGAACAATGAACAATGAACTCATTCAATAACATGTAAATATATAAAAAATTCATTTGAAAATATGTTAATATGCATATATATATTTATGTACAAATGTATGAAAAAAATTTGTTTATTTTTTACTGGAGGCTCAGCCTGCCCGGCTCTTAATTTCTAGCTACGGGCCTGCTTACTAAAGATAAAAACAACGTTCTAAGGGTATATGAATCCTTAAATTCCTTCGAATTACGCCTCAAAAAACCCATCATTGCATTAGCCTTAGTAATTATGCAATCGTAATGGTTGGAAAAATAAATTTTTCTATCAAATAGAATTCCCAGATCAGATGTAGACTCGACACGTGAAAGACCACCATTTGCGATTGAGTAATTAAAAAATTTGGTTTTTTTTTCATATAAAAAGACATAATGTTGCATTTGGCAACATTTAAATAAAGTCTATTTACTGAACACCATTTCATCATATTATTTAAATCAATTTGAAGAAACCGATGGCCGGAAGGTGAAGAAACCGAATTAAACAGTTTAACATCATCAGCATACATCAAACAGTTAGTATGCTGTAAAAAGTTTAAGAGATCGTTGATGAACAAGACAAACAATAGAGGTTCAAGGTGGCTTCCTTGGGGCACACCAGAATGGTTGGTAATAGATTTTGAGTAGCAGTTACCAATACGGACAACTTAATATCTATCAGAAAGGTAATTCCTCAGCCAGGATAACAAAGAGGAATGAAACCCCATTAGGGAAAGTTTTTTTAACCATAATGGAGTGCTGAACTCTATCAAAGGCTTTGGCGAAATCAGTAAAAATGACGTCAATTTGATTACCTTTTTCCATTTCAGTTTTAATGAAGTGAGAGAACAGTGTTAGGTTTGTAGAAGTAGATTTACCACTAACAAAACCGTGTTGGAGTTCAGAGATAGAGTTTTTAATTCTAGCATAAATGTGTTTTTTGACAATTGACTCAAATAATTTAGGGATCAAGGGCAATTTTGATATCGGTCGATAGTTCGCTATATTTTGCCTAGAGCCAGACTTATGAATAGGGACTATAATGGATTCTTTCCAAATATTCAAAAGCTGCTCTTTCTTTAAAGATAAATTAAATAAAAGCGCTAATGGCTGGGCTAGCACAGCTGCGCAGTTTTTTAGAAATATTGGGGGAATTTTATCAGGACCAGTTCCTTTATTAATGCCTAGAGTGAGCAAATCGTGTAAGACATCATCATCAGAAAGAACTAATGAACCCATATCAATAATAGGGTTGTCATTATAATAAAAAGGGCAGTTCACGTCATCTCCGTCGTCTAATAAAAAACTCGATTGAAAATAATCAGCAAAAAGATTTGTGACGTCTGAAGTGCTACACGCAGTTTTTTCGTTAAAAAAAAATATTTTTAGGATTAAGGTGAGATAAGGTAAAATATTAAGGTGAGATTTGTAGAGCGATTCTTTAAGAGATGCGTATTCACTACGCGCCTGTAAATAGTTTTGACGAAAAGATATATTTATTTTACTTTTTTTGAACAATTTGTTTATACGGTTTTTTTAATTTTGAAAGACTTTTATTCAACCACTCCGGCTTAGAACTTTTCCTTATCTTTTTAATAGGAACAAAGCAAGTAAATGCTTGATTTCTAATTTCGATAAAAAAGTCATAATTATCTGACAAGATATCACCAAAACCCAGACGCCAGTCCACACTCGATAAAAATGTAGATATCGCTGTGTAATGAGCTTTTTGAAATGCAAAAATAAAAGTAACTTCTTCTATGGCAGATGTATCATTAATAAGAATTTCTAATTGAATTAAAAGTGCTTTATGGTGAAAACTATTATTTGAAAGAAGTAAATCCGATTCAACACAATTGGCATTAAGCTCATTATCAATAAAAATAAGATCTAGGATTTTGTTCAAGCTATTTGTGACAGAGTTTATTTGAATCAGACCCAAGGAATATATAGAGTCTAAAAAATCGATTTTCAAATTGTTGCACATCGAGTTCGGAATCATACTTAAAAGATCCTTAGAATAAGTCCAATTTACACTACTTACGTTGAAATCACCCAATACAATCGGGAATTCATTATCTTTGAGCCTATCAATTACGTTCAAAATATTAATAAAGTGCATAGAATAAACTTCACTTGAAGAGCAAGGTGGAATATAAGATACAAATATATATATACTTTTAATATAGTTAGAACCATCACCATCCCAAGGACAATCTACACGGACGCATATTTGTTGCAAGAGATCGGATGTGTTTAGCAATGATATCTGCTGACAACGATAAACTGCACGGATAGCAATTAAGACACCACCACCTCTTGTTAAGCCCATTGGCGTCGGAAGCGGGGGGACAAGGGGGGCAGTTGCCCCCACTTTTTTAGCTAGATAAACAATTTAAAAGGAAAACTTCAAAAGCTATTCAAAATATCAGTTTTTTTTACAACTATAATATTTTTGTTAATTAGTTTTTTTTTATGATCTATTGAATAATTACATGAATTAAGATTATGAGCTTTTAGATCAAGTGAGTTTTCAAGAAGGCAACAACAACAACAACAACTCTGTATAGAGTCAATCACTTAGCTGACTAGACAGTCTGTTTCGGAAATCGCTACATATTCCTCATCAGTAGTCTTTGAGTGATTAAGCTGTGATCAACTCACTGTTTAAACTAGCATATGGATGTGTAGATCCTCTAATTCATTCTCATGAATTGTATGGCTGCTAATCATATGACACTTCAAAGCAGTAAGCCATTTTAGATCACCGCCATCAACTCTATCAAGGGTTGCCAACTGTTCTAGTTGCTTCTTCATTTATTTCAATATTTATTGGCGTTCAATTGTTTGTCGAAATGCACCATAGAAATGAAACGAGTTTTTGCTTCGCCAGAAGCTAGTGTTCTAACTGAAAGGTGGCTATTTTCACAACCAAATGTTCAATTACACATGACTTTGACCGAAAAATCGATCAATTATTAGATTATTTAATTAATTTTACATCAATTAAACTCATTTGGCCGTGCTCCGTGCTTCCGAAACAGACTGTCTAGTCAGCTAAGTGATTGACTCCATACAGAGTTGTTGTTGTTGTTGCCTTCTTGAAAACTCACTTGATCTAAAAGCTTATAATATTTTTGTATTATATATTTTCCTCTTCTTTCTCTCTTCTTCATAAGCATGCTTGCGGATAACCATTTTCTTTCTCTGTGTTTGCAAAAAGATAGAACAAAATGTAGAGTTTCTACTGCAAACCCACCACTTCAGTTTAAAAGCACCCTTAAGTATGTAGCTTAATGCTTGTTAATTTTGCAACTCTGGTAAGAAAAAATTTGACATGTTCTTAGGGGCTTTCCATATTGGACGACATGTTGTACGATAAGTTAGGTGGAAAACTAATGGGACTATTTGATTGAGCGTTCGAACGATTCAACTTGTAAAGCAACATCATTAATTGCAAGCTTTCAAGCAGAACACATCCGGCTAATAGCTAAGCAACTTTTAGATGCCCTAACAATTTAGCAGTAATTTTACATAGTTGTACAATATTGTACAATCGGCAGAAAAAAACCAAAAATTTCGACTTTCGTTTTAGCTTTCGCATGGTACTATATGTTGTACAATCTGCCATGTTGATCCAATGTTTTGGACCATGCGAAAGCCCCTACTGTGAATTAGCTGATGAAAATCCACCTCGACGCTTTGAAGAAACATCAAATCCGGTTCCTTCAGTACAGTTGCCATTATATGATCGGCTACGAAAAGATTATTTCGAAATTTTAGATCTTCCCTCAAATGAGATAACGGCTAGATTCGATCAAACAGGTTGATATTTTACTTTTTTTTATTTTTGCAAGTTTACACCAGCTTCACTCAACCGACTCACTTTGATTTAACATTCGGTGAGTCGGTTGAGTGAAGCTAGTGTACACTGGCTCTTTGTAAATCTTATTGTACATTTAAACAGATCTTGACACTCTGGAATCGTTGGAAAATATTGTAATCGAAGCCTTCAACGGAAAAGTGCCTTCTGAACGAAACCTAAAAACAAAACTAGATCTTTATGCAGATGACTTTTTTGCAGATGAAATTGCTGAAGCAATTGCCTGGCCAAACACCTTGAAATTGTAGTGGCATTGTATCCCAATTTGCGAAAAATTCGGATACTGTAAAAAAACTATTAAATAAAGTTGAAAAAATTATTGCTTTGCTTTTGACTGTACCGGCATCAGCAGCTTCATCTGAGCGTTCTTTAAGTGCACTAAGACGACTTAAAACGTATCTTCAAGCAACTATGACACAGAAACCGAAGAATTGAATTCGATGGAGGTGGTGAAAGAGTTTGTTTCTCGCAAGGACAGAAAGAAACATTTTGGAATAAATTAAATTAATATAACTTTTTGTACCTTATTGCATTTAAACCATGTAAAGATATACCTTGCTTTATAAAAGCAACCATTATTTCTTATATTTTCATATTACCATATGAAAGGTCCTTTAAAGAATGATCTCTAATATTAAAATTGGAAGAACTTTTAAAAATAATGAAATTTTAATATTTTTTTTTTTTTATTTTAAACTAAAAAAAAAAATTTGTTTATTCACATTCATGTTTCTTTGAAGAAATTTTGGTGAACTTTTTTGCACCACCATTTGTACTGCCCCCCCCATTTGTACTGCCCCCCAGATGAAATTAGCTTCCGACGCGCTTGGTTAAGCCAGTTGATGTCAATGATTCATTTGTTCAATCAATACGTGAAATTGATGGTCCATATGTCTTACAGTCTTGACTAGGCTCCTGATGACTTCTTCCTGTTCCCTAACATTAGAGAAAAAAATACATGGTGGTGGATTCGGAGCTTACAACTTCAAAGTGGCAAAACTCTTTCGGAAGTTGGCTAAAACGAATGCAAAAGTGTATTGGTCATCTTAGAGAATAATTTGAAAAACAATAAAACCATTTTCACTGAGTTTTTAACACTGCTTTTTTATTGTTAGGCGCAAGACTTAAAAGGCAGCTCGTATTATGTATTCAGAACAGTGACTCTGCATTTTATTGGTTTCTAGTGGAAGGAAAAATTTATATGAATAGAGTTTCGCAATAAATTTTTCTTACTGACCTTCAACAATTGCTTCGGCACGCCTTAAAATTACCCAAATAGTGTATTAAAAAACTTAGTATAGCAGCTTTATAATTGTGAGCAACTCTTGCGATTACAACCAATTTAACCCCCAAGAATAACCACAAAAAACTACAAGAACAATGAAAAAAAAAAAACATTTACCCAAAATTTAATCAGCAAATTACAATTGCACTCACTATTCAATATCATATACCAAATTTTTTTCGCGGGCATTTGCAGAATTTATGAATTTATTGCACTCGCAGAAAAAGCAATTTAGGCAATTTGTTAATAATAAAAAAAAAATCACCTAGAAATTAAGTCGAAATCAATGTAAGTTTTTAGTTAAAATCACACATTCGAACACGTATGCTTAGTTGTTTTTTTTTTAAATAATAATACGCGCCATGGGGAAAACGCCCTCTTGTACTGGAGCGCTGCTGTAATCGACATTTTAACATCTCTACAAAAATAGCAGCTAAAGCGAAAATTGTCAGTTGGCAACACTTACTTACTTCACTAACGGTTAGCATTTTAAGCTAATGCTAGCAAAATAGCCGCAAACTAATGCAAAAGGTTAAAGGTATGCGTCTAAGTCGACAAGCTGCATGCAGGTCCAAGCAAGCAGCTACCAACGTCCACTGAGCGGTTTTTCATCAAGGTTGAACTAGTTAAGTTCGATATTGGTGTTGGGTGTTGGTTGTTCGGTTGGTTGGCCGATTTGGTCGATTTGTTCGATTGCCACAACACCTTTACTTTGGCTACCACACAACACCATCACTGCCGCCTCCACCACCAGCTGCACCAGCCACAACAGCACCATCTAACATTAGCAGCTTAGTGCCGAACGTTCTGTAATTTTCTGTACGTCTATCTTTTAGTCCGTCCGTCCGTCCGTCCGGCCGGCATGTAGCAGTTTCGATTCTTATTTTGTGGTAATTCTGCACGTTTCCCTAATTTTGTTAACGTGATAATAAAGTGCAAATAATACACTTTGCCCCATTGGTGTTGTTGTCTTGCTGCTGCTGCTGCTGCCAACAATTGTTGGCCATAAGACGAACAGTCGAAAAATGTTAGCTAGTTGTTTGGCCGATTGCTTGGACTGTCGGTCGTTTCTATGATTGGATTGGCGCGATACACCATGTACGCCCGATATGCGGCGGCGGTGGCGGCATCATTATCTTGATGGAAATGCACCTGACTTTTGTGGTATTTGCACGATTTTCACATGAGTGTGCGTTGTTTTTATTTTGAAAATCACAAAAGGATTGCCAAAGTGCATAAAAATATGTTTTACTTAAATGTTTTGCGTAAAAGAAAGACTTCACCGAAATAGCAGTAAATATACACTAGACGACAATTGAAAGTAGAAATGTGAAATCAAAGTACTCACGTTGCTCTAAATAAAAAATACTGGCTAAACTTATTTTGAAATCAAAACAGGAATATTTAAATAATACAGAACAGAACCTGGAGCAGAAGGATTTTTGTGGGTACTCGGCATATTTAGCTGCTGAGTTTTCTGTGAAAACTTTTGTAAGCTCGCTCACAAAACTCAGAGGGAAGGTGTATTTTAATATCTAATATCATAATCTGATTGCATTTCTGATTGTGTAATTGCATTTAATTTAAAGGTTTTAGAATAATTCGTAAAGTGTATTGAAAAATGTACGTAAAATAATTTCTAAAACATGGATTGGCAATATCCTTGGCATTAGTCATTTATACAACATGCCACATTTTAATGCTAATATTGATGAATTACTAATCTCAAGAGAGCATGTAAAATATAATTCTTTCCGCGAATAGATACGCCCATCAAAGTTCAACTTCTGATTGATGTATCTTTTAATCGGTAGAATGGTCGACAATCCCGTTTATGCGAAATATTTGTATGAGTAATTGAGAATTGATAGGATAAACAATTTTTTTATTATTCTTGCACGGCACGAGTATATTTAAAAAGTTATTGCGTAAATTGCAGTACTTGTAAATTTTTAAACGATATTTTAGACGTTTATAAGTAAAGAACTGCACTCAGGGAAAAATGTTCTTACTTGCTGCAGATTATTTTTACCTGACGAATTCGGTAAGAAGGACTAACCACATCGTATTACCTCGATCAACGTTAGTTTCACCTGACGGATCTGGTTCACAGAAATGCATGTATAAAGTAAGGGGAAAAGTCATGGTAGGTTTATAGCGAAAAAAAACAACCTGCCAGCTGTTAAATTCTGCACTAGTGATGCAGAGCTTGTAACAAAGAGTACCTCTGACATTTGGTTAACTAACCTGATTCAATTCGATTTAACCGCATATACTGGTTAAGATAACCACATGTGTTAGTTTCATTAATCCACAAAAACAGGTTAAATTGACCTGAATGGCATGTGGTAATCTTAACCTGACGATTCATGTTGGCAAATTTTAATGTAAAATTTAGTAGAAAGCGCGATAGTGAAATTTGGCGTATTGATTCTTCGAGCTGTCATGGATCTTCTCATATTAGACTTATTTCAATAATGCGCCACGGCTCTCATTCGTTAATTAGAGTATGCCATTCGTCATACAGGTTTTTAAATTCCCAGTATTTATACTGGATTTTAATCCAGGAAAATCTTACAGTGCACTATGGCCAAAATAGCGATATTTTTGGCATTAATTGTAGTTTAAAAGCTAGACCTTTAACATTTTGCACGAATTTAACTAACATCAAAATGGAATTTTGATTTTTATTTTTTTTATTTGGACCACGCCTTCTTCCGCCTACCCATTAAAACATTAGGTCAGGTTTTGGCATAAATTCTGCATGGGTGCACCTCGGCTTTTTTATTTTCGTTATTTGAAATATATATCACTAGAAAGCTGTTTCAAGAATCTGTAAGTTTGCATCTAAAAATATTTTATTATATTAACCCATTAGGGGCCAGTACTAAAAAAACAATTTCTTAACCTGACTTTTTGGAAAAACCACTTAAATTTAATGTGTTTATTTTTTGGTAGAGTCAGATGATAGACAAGGCTTCAGCCTTTTTGTTAAGGTATAAAACTGCTCATGAACCCTTCAAAGACCGGGGATATATAAATTAGGCGTACATTTTATTTTCCAGAAACTTTGTTAAAGCTTAAATTATTGAATAAGATAGTTGAATAAAGGTAAGTTGAATTAAAGTAAGGTTGGCTCAACCGGATCACTGAAAAAAAAAAAAAAATCATATGAGACAAATTCTAATATGCCTTTGTCATTTTACAAACCATATATGAATATAGATTTTCTAGTTAATCGTCTTCATTTTCTTCTTCCAACTCAATATTCTCCAGTCCAAAACTGTCAATTTCATCGGCCTCATCGTCTTCTGCTTCATTTTCATTTTCATCACCTTCTAATGTGTCTGAAAAGTCAATACCAGGTGTTTTGAAAAGGGTAATGACTTCTCTGGGCAGGCTCTTCTTTTTGTTGGTATTTTTTCGTTTTGTTAAACTTAGGGTGGACATTAATGGGTCTGAAGAATCCAATGCTCTATTAAAAACGTCTGTCATATTATCCAATCGGCTACATTTTCTTGCATGCGATCTCCTGTCGCTTTTATACAGCTTGTTTCTCGCTTCTGATGCATTTTCTCCTAGAACTCCAACAGGAAGCATGCAAGTATCCATTATTTGGTGCCCATGTACCAACATTTTGTGCACAGTTGGAGACATTGGATACCAAGAATACTTTTCAAAATACATATTGAATGTTTGGCCACAAAAGTTTTTGAATTTTTCTGTATCAATCTTATATTCACAAGAGATGGCAATCAATATAATGTAAAAGTGTTTGAGAATATTTAAATCGAAATTTAAAATGGAAGATAAAAGCTCAACATTTCTAAATGCTCTTCTTGCAGTATTTCCGTCGTTGCTATTTCCACTATCATTTTGTTTGGGTTTGTCTACATTGAGACCTATTTCCGTCCACAACCTTTCTTGAAGGTACTGTTTTCGCAAAGAGACTTTGACTTTGTCATCATTTTTAACACGCCATATCTTTAATTCCATTCTATACGAGATTTTTAATACAAATTCAAAAAATCTTATCCATGCATGTAAAGGGCTTACGCCATATTTAAGATTATTTGGTTTAACGCCAAAGATTTTCGAGTTGAAGTCATCGGTTTTTAACAGTTGATTTGGCTTAGCACCACATAGTGGGCAGGATTGACATGAGTTGGTACCAGTTAAAATATTCAGAACTTTACCATCTATAAGAGTCATATGTGCTTCATATTTAACAAGAATGTTTTTGCCCTTGTGTACAGGGATGTGTTCTTGGATTTTTTTAATTTGAATATCTAACTTACTATTTTCTCTTAAAATAAGTTCAGTAGTTTCTTTTATAAATTCCATTTTTAGAGGCCGACAGAATCTGACAGACTGTGGAGAGTTATTTAGCCAAATAACTCTATTTAGCTCATCTATTAATTTCAATGGAACTATGGTTGCCACAAAGTGTGAATGGTCTAGTCCAATATGTTCATCCAATTCAAAACGTTGTTTATATGAACTCTGTCCTGTCGAACCATCGAACCCATAACTTACAATTAATTTGCAATGTGTTGGTGCAGCAACATCAAGGACGTCCTTCTGCATTTCAAGTATGCGATCAGCTGTATGGTCCAGTAAATTTTGCATTGTTACTTCTGTTTAAGTATCACAATAGCTGATTTCCTTAGGTCTGCATTTCAATTTTGATTTTACAATCTCAGAGTAAGGGGGATAAATGTCACATCCGTGCTGCTTATTTAATGCTTTCATGTTAATGTATTGCTGCTTTGTAAAGCCATTTTCAATTAAAAAAGCTAATGCTTCATCAGCACTTATTGGCAGCGGATCACTCCTTTCCAGTTTCCTTATAATTCCTGTTATGTTCTCGTTTGTAACAGCTTTTTTCAACACAAATGCAGTTTGTTTTTCGTTTGATTTTTTAGCTGAAACGGAAGCAGCGTGCAATAAAAGAGGTGTTGAATGTTTTTGTTCTGCGGCAAGCTCAGATGCTAACTTTCTCTTCAAACGGGGCCCTGCATCAGTATAGTCTAAATGCCTCCGACCTCGTTTATTGCCGGGCAAGCCGCAATCACTTATTTCAATAGTTATATTGGATGCAAGCCAACGCGAGTGTTTTTTTTTAAATCGGTCAAGTATTGCATTTTGGCAAATTTAATTTTATGAAAGCAATAAATTGCTTGACTTTTTCTGTAATTAACTGATGTTGCTCATCTGATAAGTTTTGCTGTTTAATGTTCTCCAAAATAAATTCTTTTACACTATCTGCTTGTCGATTTTTTGCTGCTCCAAACTTCAAGCAGTGTTGAATGGCAAAACTCGTATGAAACTACAAAATGAAGTTTTTTCCCAAATGGAACAAAAAGGAACAAAAAGTGTTAATGATGTTTGATTATATACAGTTCGATTAATAACTTTTAAAATAAATATTGCAAATACCTTTCTATACACAGAAGTTATATTCCACACAACACACGTATGTTTGTTAGTTTCGACCTATAATAACACACCAATAAAACACTGAATTACTAGACAATAACACACAACTATTTTTTAAACTATATCACAAATTGTTTTACATACCTTGTCTAACTTCTTCCATATTTAAACTTTTTCACAATGTTTACAATTAATGTTTTACTCACGATCAAAGTTAGTAAAAATTTCGCGCGCATTTTCTGTTCATAATGCAACCTTGAAACAGCTGACTTTTTCCTTTCATAAAATAACAGGGTGTAACATAAAAATTATAAAAAAAACGTTTATATAACCGTTAGAGTATACGAATTCAAAAAAACGAAAGCAGATTTTAAATTTTAAACAAAAAAAAATTGAATTTATGCCAAAAATAGCCACCTTTTACCCATAGTGCAGTGGAACGATTCTTTATAACATGATTTCAAAAACAATACAATGGCTTTAAATTTTTCAAACAAGATTTAATTAAAAAAAAATTAATGTGTAAACTTGATATTGTGGACATAAGCTTAGATAAAAAAAAAAGGTTTCTGAGTTTCAAATGTGAAATATTTTGATAAAAACTACACCCTATAAAAGTGACATTACCAAAAAAAATACAACATTCAAAACTTCGAATAATGTAAAACACGGCCGTTGGGGTATTTTAACTTCGGTCCAGTTGAAGATAATTCCTTACTAGTTTCAAACTTTTTTTGTTTATGTTTCCAATTATTATTATGGAAACTTATTAATGAAATTATTGGTTTATGATATTTGAAAGAGCAAACGTATATTATAGATATAATGTCATCGATATATCTAGCAAAAACTGCCTCAAAAGTTGTCCTTAATCGTGTTGTACAAATATTTGGATAGCTTATCACTCACATCAGAAGTAGTTAGTAAGTAGAAACAAGACTTTTGTGGCTTAGATCAGAGGTGTCGTGGCAGTGAGCTAAATTACAAATTAAAAAAAAAATAAGATTAAATTAAAGCTTCGATGGCGACGAAAAAAATTAAAAACAAAAACAACAACATGAGCACACTGTCGATCCTCAAATGGTACACGATATTGAAAATGCTTCCACAAAAAACTCGCCATGTGTGCGCTACGAGAAAATACCAAGAAAAAAACACACAGCAGCAATAAAATTGATAGCTACCCAACGGGAAAAAAGAATCAATTGTGTATGAAAAAAGAATCAATTCACTTTTCCAATTATTGATTCTAGAATAGATTATTTTTAACATTGTGATGTCCTACAAAAATTAGTACATTCTTTTCTGCCTTCCACTTGAATCACTGCTGAAATCGAGTCTTTTATTCGCTTATAAAATGGATTATTTTAAATGAAAAAAGTATGAATTTTTTGAATATGAGAAAAGTACGAATCGCTAAGAAGCCCTTTTGGAATTGATACACATGAATGAATTCCATATTTGTATGGCAGAATTCATAATCTTTTATTCTTTTTTAAATAATTAATAAAAAATTATATTATAATAATTCAAATTAATAGAGATAATTATTAGGTCATATGAAAGAACAAATAATATTTAGACAGACGAGATTTAGATTATAATAATACCACATTTATTGCAAAAATATTGATGTTTATGATGTAGGTTGTTCCTTCCGTTTTGCTTTGAATGTATCCTTATAGTATAAAATTTGCAAACCTTCTGAAGCAGTTTTTTCCTTCAGCGCTGACAAATCAAACAGAAAGTAAAATTTTTAAGGAACGCGTGAAAGCAAAACAACAGAACAATCGTTTTTCAAAAATATCTGACAAAAACAAAAACATCAACAACAAACAAAAAACAGTTTTCATGTTTGTTTGTGTTTAAGGCAAATTAAGTTTAGAAAAGGCTTTTCAAAATTAAATTTTTTGTTGTAATTATTTTTAAAGTAGTACATTTAGCTAATCAACGCGTCTTATTTTTCATGAGAGAGTTTTGCTCGGATATTATTACAAATAGGCGCGTTCTTTTGTAAACGAGTTACAAAAGAACGCTGCAACTCGGATAAAATTTGCTTTTAGTTGCTTACCAACACTGTCACAAGCATATGTTTAGTTTGATAAAAAAAATACGAAAAATCAAAACAAAATGAGTAATTTCGAGGATTCTTTGATTGGATATGCTTGGAGAATGCTTCGCATCTTGGACTCCAAGCATATCGGTGTCCTCTCTGAATCCTGAAAATGCAGTTAATTAATTTCATTCCTCGTTTATTTAATTCGTTTTGTTTATGTGTTCATAAAAACAACTGTTTTGACGTATGCATGAAATTTCCCTACGATTTTTTCATGACTCATTCACAATAGAGCAGTTTTTTAACTTTCCAGCACTGCAAATCTGGTCGGATAGCAGTTTACCGAGTTGCCTAAACTCGCATAAATATCCGACTTGGTGTTGTTGTTTTGCATGTATTAAGTTATCCTACCTAGTGTTCTTTTGTAAGTCGGTAGGAAAAGAATAGGCCTAATATAATGTTTTGATTCTATGCTAGTTGGAGGAATAGTTTTACGATAATCGTAAGCAATTTCTAAGTTTCGATCACCACAAAACAAATTCATTTCCTAAGTAAGAATATCTGACAATTTTGAAATACATAGCTGACTTCCCGATGTTGCAGGTTCTTCTAAAACTTTGTAAAGTCTTTGCTCCAGTGACTTACGCTCATCGTCCTTACAATCTTGTGCAGTTTCAATAAAAGATTTTTCTAATTCTATATTCATAACAACTTAAATCGAAATGGTTGAATTTACATGACTATTTGCAATAGAAATTTTTTACTTAAAAATCCAGGGATCCCGGATAAAAAATCCTGAGATTTAAAGGGGCTTAAATCGTCCGGGATCCCGGGATTAACTTCCCTAGTATGTATGTTCTCTGTTCCTTTTAACTAAATAAGTAGTAACTGATGTACTGTACCTAGATGATGGCAGATATTTTTCCATATACATATTTTATTTTGTATTTATACAACTTTAAATTGGCTTTGAATATAAAGCATTATGTTATTGTCGTATTTTTTGTGTCTTTATTTAAACAACTTTGTATTTTTTCAAACATAGACAAATACATTTTTCTTACATTATGAAATTTGTGATAATTGTTATTTAAGTATTGATCTTTTTTTTTCTTTAAGCTTAGTATGCTGTAAGAACGAAAAAAATTTCCATAAGAAATACATTGAGATTTTTGACAACGAACAGGCAGCGAAATGTTTTATCGCCGGTTAGTACGCTAAGAAGCGAAAATTATTGCTATGTTGCCAAATTTCCATTCGATAGTGGAGAGTTGAAATACCAAAATTTTGCTGTCGATTATATGCCCGTACATTTAATTGGCGCGGAAATTTGCCATTCAACAATAAAAAATAAGCAGTAAGTATGTTTAAGTGTTGAATTTGTTATTTAAGAAATTTATTGTTGCATTTATATCTATATATATAAAAGAAAGTGACGTTCGTTACTACGCTTATAACTGGAGAACGCCTGGACCGATTTCGGTGATTAGCACCAATTCGGACAGGTCTCCGCCCAAACAAGGAGAATACTTAAGAAAATTGTGGAAAATTTCCCGAAAAAAAAATTATGAAGAAAATTCATTTTCACATACATTTTGTATGGAGCGATTTTACAACGCCATCTTAACTCAAGAACCCATAAAAACGAACATGATTTTAAATGCTGTATTGCCAGTAGATGGCTTTGTGTGCATCAACTTTTGACAGCTGCATGCATATGCACAGTTGGCAGCCCACGCAAGATGCAATGACATATGTGACTTCAGTTTAGTAACATAAATATTGGCATTTTCTTAAGCTTTTATCAGCTTTCGTTAGTTATTGTAATTCAATTTGATTTAATACATTCTTTTGAAACGAAAATATCTCAAATCTATAGTATTAAAACTCATTTTCTGTTTGTTTGTTTGTTTGTTTGTTTGTTTGTTTGGCCTTTATACAAATCTAAACGACTCAACGGATTTTGCTCAAACTAAGTATACATATTAAGTGCATCCCAACTTAAAATGTAACATACTTAGTTTTTGCCACGCCCCCTCTGAAATTATTCAACTGATGGTAATTTTGTTATTATAAAAGTTTTTAGTATCGGAGATTTTTGTGTATTTAATTTTAAAAATTTTTTAATATTTTGACATCAAAAATACTGACATATCTTTAAAATTGGAGAAATTTTTAGTACAACGACTTTTTCATAAAACATCGTTGCCTAAGGATGAGAATAAAACGAAATGAAAATCAAAGTCTGATCTTTCGATGCAAATATCTCCGCTGTCCATTAATATATTTCATTCAAATTCTTTCTGTTCAAAAGTTCAATGAAATCACTTCACAAAAATAGGTGGAACTGTGGAACTGTGGTACTGGACCTTTTGTTGTTGTTGTAAAAATGAAATCAATTAAAAATTTCACATCTGCCTATCTTTCATGTGACATAGCATTTATTTGCAAAAATTCTTCCAGCTAAGCGCAAAAATTATTTTACTATTTTTGTCATCAAAACAACAAGGGTTTGATTTTTTTTGCGAAATTTATTTTTTCCAAAATGTAGTTTTTATATTTTTTACAATAAAGTCAAGTCTCAAAAATAATTTATGTGAAAAAAATTACCCCAAAATCTCTTTCCAATCAAAAGTTATGGCTAAAAATCTATTTTTCCATACCAGACTATTAATGAAACTAAGTTTTGTGTTAAAATTCTCTATATAGTTTGAACGTCCCCATTTATCTCTAAGAATGCAGTTGTGTGTTTAGAGAAGTTACAAAAATTTTGGATTATATAAAATCTTCCTTATAGTATAAAGTAATCTACTTAGTTGTTTGCCTCCCTACCCCCCGCCCCTCTCCTGTTAAATTTGTTTTGTTGTGATGGCTCTATTTTTTCTCACTTTTGTGTCACCGTTGTCACTTAGTTCTTTATTTAACCCCACACGTTTAGGATTGCAGACAGGTGGCGCTATTTTCTGCTTACAGAAGAATATTTGATGATCTTATGCAGCTAGCAGATAAGTTTTGCGAAATATTTTGCGAAAATGCTATTGCTACCAATTTTTTAAAAAGTAAAATAATGCAGTACTGCAAGTTTTTTCAGTCGCAACGTCATCTAACGTCATCAACACTTAAAAACATAGAATTGACTCAATTAAAATGTTCAGCTCACTTGCTGGATTTTTTGTTGTTTTTGCTTTGCTTGCAAATGCGATTATATGAAAAAAAGCAGCTAATAGAAATTTTAGTAGGTACAATCATTTTTAGTATAACGAATTTTTCATAAAACATTGATAGATAAAATGAGAAAAAAAATATATGAAAATCAAAGTTTTTACTTTTGATGCCAATAACTCCGCTGTTTTTAATATATTTCATTAAAAAATTTTTTGTTAAAAAGTTCAATACGTTTTTTAATATAAATCTTTGTTTAGACGTTAAAATGTCCATATCTCAAGGACGCATTGAGTCCCACCATAATTTTTATTTTGTTGAAAAGGTAATTGTGCTTGCTTTAAGATTAAGTAAATATAAAAATTCTTTTTAATTTTTAAAATATGTTTTTCGTACCCATTCTTTGAATTCAATTAGCTCACCGCAAGAGATGGAACCACCAACAAAAATTTTCCAAAACTTTTTTGGATTAATGTTCGTTCAATTACCTTTCTAACGGTAGCTTTCAAATAAAATTCAACATGTTTTTCATTATTCCAGATTTTAAAAAAAATTTCATCGAGAAGTGTATGTTAAAATGTTTATATAAATGACTCTCGAGTAACACTGGGTATATCAGCTAGTACTTCATAATCGATTCCTGCAGCAATAAATACGAATCAATAAATTTTTTGTTTATTGATTCCAATTCATGGGTTTTGCTTTAAATTTATTTATTCTTTGGAATACATTCTAAAATGCATCACAAGAATCCATTTAATTCCTGATTTTTTTACGAATTAATTCTCATTTTCCCGGTGGGTAGCTTTCGACGCGAGCAAACAACAACAATGCCATGTACGTAATTCCTCAAATTACAACACACACGCATATATTGAAGTTGTTGTAAGTGAGCTAAAAGAGCTATGGGATTTACAACTCTGGTTTAGATAGTTGCTACTCTCACAAATATTTGTGTGTAAATATTACTAATAACTGCGTCCATTCTGCTTATTTTATTCGTAGTTTTTTTTCCAGCTATTATTAGGATTCATAGAATCGACGAATTATAGTACATATTATGAATATTTTATTCGCAATCGTACAAAAACAAATGTACATGTATTGTACGAATACATTTGTTACATTTACGAATGATCATAATATCTAATAATGAAAAAAACATTCTGTTTGAGCTGGAGTTTGAACCCCGGCTCTTTAGCTTATGGGCTACGCACTCTACCAGTAGGCTACATCCACTTTACAAACATACAGTTCCTTACATTCTGTAGCTGTTCGACAAACCAGCAAAAAAAAAGAAGAAAAATTCTGTCTGAGCTGGAGTTTGAACCTGTCCTCATTAGCTTGAGGGCCACGCAGGAATGAATTCTTTATACAAAAATGATTTTTCATATGTAAATAGTACAGAATCATAAGAAAATTCTACGAATGTAATGGAAGAAATTACGAAATTATTCGTGCGAGAAATTTATGAATATTATTATTTATATGTACACAATCATTTGTGCAATGCACTAATACGAATTGATTTATTTTTGTTTACGAATATCATTAGTATACGAATATCATTACGAATTTATGAGTATATTAGGTATTAGTAACATTTTATGAATGAATTCATAAAGACATTACAACACAAATACTTTGTTTATTGTACGAATATTTATAGAATGTACGAATATTTTGTTAACGAATATCATTTGTAGAAATTTTACTAATAAATGTTTTGAGTGCAAATATTTACTATAAATAGGACAGCCAATACACAATCATTCTAATAAATTACCAGTATAAAAGACCGTCCTACGATGGGTTGCAACTATTTTGAGTCAAAAATATGACAACAAATTTATTGGATTTATACACATTACTTCTTATTAGACAATACATGTGTGGTTAAATTATTTTAATAAAACTTCCTTATATACAACATTTCTAGTAAAAATCGTATTAGAATTTTGTACCAATTCCCCTTGTCCCTTGCCTTCTATAATACTTATTTTACGTCATCAGACCGCTTGACTCTAGACTTGGCTACACAAAGTTGCCTATGACTAAACACTGGCTCTTTTAGAAAAACTGAAAAAATTTTTTAGGACAGTTTATGTTGTAAGAGCGCTGCAATAATGGCACAAAATAATTATAGTTTGAGCGATATTATGTGCGAAGCATCATGCTTGCCTTTTATGTATATGCATTCTTTCAGGCTGAACATTTTTGAGGATAGTATTTGTTGTAAAAGCACTGTAATAATGACAAAAATTATTTCAAGTTTGAGCAAAGAAATGTATTTATTTAACAGTATTTGTTCGGGAAACCGGAGGCAAACCTTTACAGGGTAACATTTGAATGTCTCAACCTGGCGAGGCCAGCATAATCCTGGTGAAATCGCCTCAAAACTCCACGTGGTGTTTCCTGGGCAACGTCAAAACTGACAACCGTTAGTTTGGCGGCTAATCTGAGCGGCGGGTCTCCCTAGGCTTAAAACAGGTTGTGCGTCGGGCTTGAAGCCCACCCGTAAAAACCCATTTCAATGAAAACAAATATTGTATGAATAGAAGAAAACTGATCCCCAAATCTGATGACAACTACCGCAAACGAAAAACTGATAATGATTTATTGATATGCACCTGGAATGCCCGAACCCTTTATTGGGAAGGTGCTTCTATTCAACTGACTGATGTCTTGAAAAGATACAAAGCTGATATCACTGCTATCCAAGAAATGCGATGGAAGGGACAGGGTTGCATTCGGCATGCACCTTGTGATATCTACCGTAGTTAGCAAAAGACTACGCCCCCACGACCTGCGATTCACACCTGTGAACGAACGGCTTGCCATAATCCGCATCAAGGTTAAATTTTCAATATATAAGCCTAATATGTGCGCATGCTCCGACAGAAGACAAGGACCCGGAGACCAAGGAAATTTTCGAAGAGCGCTGCGTCACGACGTAAAAATCATGCTTGGTGACTGCAATGCTAAGGTGGGCAACGAAAATATATTTGGTCCAATAGTCGGAAAGTTTAGCCTCCACGACAACACCTCCACGACAACACCTCCGATAACGGAATGAGGCTGATTGACTTTGCCGCAGCACGAAACATGGTCGTAAGTAGCACTAGATTCAAATATCTCAATATTCCCCTGATCAAAAAACCGAAATCAAATTTATCACGTTTTGATCGACGGAAGGCAATCTTCCAGTGTATTGGATGTACGCACGATCCGTAGTGCAAACATTGACTCGTATCACTATCTTGTTGCAGCCAAGACCCGTACACGTCTGTGCACAGCTAAGAATACACGCAACCCTACACAGAGAAAGCTAGACGTCGACAAGCTGCAATCGAAACAGACAACCGATGCTTTCGCCACTCGACTCTCACTCCTGCTTCTAAGCACTCCTCCAATCGATGATATATGCGCGCAGTGGACACACATTTCCAACTCCATGCGTGCGGCTGCTGAAGAGGTGATTGGCTACCACTGCCCTCACCGAAACCAGTGGTACAGCCAGGAGTGTCGCGACGCCACTGTAGAGAAAGACGCCGACTACAAAGTCACCCTGCAATCGGTTGTAACGCGCGCTGCTAAAGAGCGATACAAAGAAAAGAGGAGGGAAGAGAGACATATTTTCAGGCGGAAAAAAAGAAAGGCAGAAAAGCGCTAGCAGGAGAAGATTGAGATGTATGGTGACAGGAATGAGGCCCGAAAATTTTTCGAAAAAATATGATGCCTTGCCGATGTTTTTAAAGCTGGGGCTTCTTCCTGCGAGGATGAAAACGGGAATCTAGTGACATATGTCTAGAGTACACTGATGTTATGGAGGGAACACTTCTCTAAGTTTCTAAATGGCGACGCTGACAACAATCCTGCCAATAGAGATGATATTCCGGAAACCCCAATTACGGATGACAGCGTCGAAGTTCTGCTGCCCGACTTTGATGAAGTTCTGATAGCTATAGCTCGGCTTAAAAATAACAAAGCCGCAGAAGCTGATGGCTTACCTGCTGAGCTGTTTAAGAACGGAGGCGAAGCTCTATTTAAATGGATTCACGAGCTTCTATGTAGAAAATGGTCGGAAGACTGCATTCCGAACGAATGGAATTTCATGTGCTCTGCCCAATCCACAAGAAAGGCGATCCCACTATCTGTGCCAATTACCGTGGGATAAGTCTTCTTAATATAGCATATAAGGTCCTGTCGAGCGTTTTATGTGAAAGATTGAAGCCCATTGTAAATGAACTGATTGGACCTTATCAGTGTGGCTTCAGACCTGGAAATTCCACCATCGACCGACATTTCACGCTACGACAAATCTTGGAGAAGACTCAAGAAAAGCAAGTCGACACCCACCATCTTTTTGTCGAATACAAAGCCGCCTTTAGCAGCCCAATAAGGAAGCACCTGTACTTCACCATGTCTGAGTTTGGTATTCCTGCAAAACTAATACGACTTTGCAGGATGACACCGAGCAACACCAGCAGCGCAGTTAAAATCGGGAAGGACCTCTCCCCACCATTAATCTGGCCAAGAACGGCCAAGACCGACATACGGTTGTAGCGTCAACTAAGTAAGTAAGTAAGGTGTTCGTATAAGCTTATCGAAGTTAATGGCACTGCAGAAACCACAGAAGACTACTGATGAGCTGATGTAGCTATCAACGTCTGTCTAGTCTGCTTTTTGGTTTGTTCTGCAAAGAACTTGTTGTTTTGCTTGGCGAACCTGTTGCTTCATGAACTAATTTGGCATTAAGCTCAAATAAAAAAATATTTTTTTAGAATTATTAATTAAGTTAAAATGTGCCATCATTAATCTTTCATGAAATGTATTAAGATTGTGACCTGGTGCAAAACACATAGTTTCGGTTAATACATATTATTAAGTAAACCAGCCTACGTGAGAAAGAGCTTTGAATCAGTGGGTTGAACTATCAATCCATGGGTTATGAGTTCGATTCTCTTAGCAAAGAAATAAATATTTTTAATATTATATATATTATATTTTCTTGTTGTAATAGACACAAGTAAAATCGGAGCAATTCTAGGACAGTTGTCGAAAAAACGTCCGAAAAACGACGGAAAACGGTGTTGAACAAAGCGACTTTTTGAAATTTCACTCAAGCAAATCACAAAACGAGTCGTAAAAAGCTCGCTTTAAAAATTTAAACAAGACATTAATTACATATATTAAAATTTAAAAAACCTTTTATATTTTTTGATGATGCTCAGTGATTTCTACTGTCAATCGTAAAAAAACTTCCATAAAACATCGCAGAGTAATTATTTAAAACAAATATGTATTTGTATTCCCTAAACGTCGGTTTACTTTTCGTTGAAAAATATTAATATAGCTTTGAAGTTTTTCCAGTCTAAAAGGGTCCAAAAGGGAACATTTTTAGGGAACTTTATAAAAATTTAAACCGTTCTTTTAAAAATATATTTTCAGCGGAAGTTCTTAGACTTGATAAACATCCAGTCAAGAATTTTTATAGAATTTTGTTTAGTCTTGGTAGTGGTACAATACTACAATTAACAACTTTATCCAACACCCTCAACCCACAATTTATGTAAATTGAATTTTTCCATAAATTTGTCCATCTGCTGGCAACCCTATGCAAAATTAAAAACATTTGCATGCTCTTTACGACTTTAAAAATAACTCTTTTTTTTCTTTTTAATAAAATCTCCCAAGAAATATTTCGGAAAAAATGGTGTAATTTTGCTGTTGGCTTTTATGGCCTTTTTTCTTTCCTCAGTCAAACTTATGTTTCTCACTTTTTAACTTGTTTGCAAGCTGTTAGTTGGTGTTGCTGTGATGTTGTTGTTGTTGTTGTTGTCGATGTTGGTGTTTCTGCCGCAATTACTTGGCAAACAATTTTTACCTTTAGCCTCAAGTTCAAATTTCAAAATCAAAATAAGCAGCTAATTTTTCAGTAAGATTTTAAAGCAGTTGCCTGAAGTTGCAAAAAATTCTCCCATGGAACATTCATGCAACAGGTTGGTTCAAGTGATTCAAGTGGTGGGTAACCTGTTGCCGCAACCAGACAATCAAAAAGATAGATACTCAAGCTGAGGCAAGCCAAGCCATCATCCATCCAGCTAGCTCATCATTCATTGAAAGAAGCTAGCAAATGTTTCCCCAACATTTAAAGTTGCACCTTGCAGCGACTAAGAGATTTTTCTTTGATTTTTGTGTTAAGATAAAAAAGAAACAAAAAAGCAAAAAAAAGGATACGAAAAATTTATTTAAAAGGTATTCATAGCATTCAAGCAACTTGTGAAGGTTTCACACTCAAAGTCAAAACGTGGCTGTCTGTCTGACTGACTGATAGACTGGCTGACTGATTGACTGACTTGGCTGCATTCAGTGATTGAATAAAGGGCTTTTTTTTAATTTGTTGTTGCCAAGTATTTCTTACTTGTACTTGTAGTTTGTAGCTTTTTGCTAACTTTACGAGTATTGCGAAAATTACTCGCAACCGCCTGACGCGCAACCTTGATAATTTGTGTGCATTTATTATTATTGTTGCTGTTGGAGTTGTTATTTTTCCATGGTAACTACTGTGTTATTTTCTGTAATTTGAGTCTGTGTTTTGATTTTTTAAATATTTTGCACCATAAGAACGTGTTCTAAAATGTTCCCATGATTTGTTCGTGTACTATATTGCCTCTGTGTTCCTCCAATCTTTTGAGGGAGGGATTTATTAAAGCCATTTGCTGCGGATGAAATTGATTTGAGTCATTAACTATTTGAGTGGATTTGTACTTTAAGCTAAAAATTAAGTGGTTATTTTAATGAATTGCAAGAATATTGTAACAGGGTTGTCTATTTTGGGGAACTAATAGCTAATATAACCGGTGTTGGAACATTTCAAGAATAGCGAAAACTCTAATTTTTAGTTTTTTTTTGCAGATTATATGGACCTTAGACTCCTAGTTCCAAAATTTCAATCCGCTCGCAATTAGTTTAGAAGTTATAGGCCTCCAAAGTTGGAAAAATGGCCTACAAATCTTGCTACTTTTTTAAATTTTTCAACAAAACTACACTTTATGGGTATCATAAGAAAAGTTATTAAAGTACCTATCCAACATCAAACATGAAAATCCATGCATAACTTTTAAAGATATAAACATTTTTAGTAAAAATTTAAACTAAAAGTACTATTTTCTGAGATTTTTGGTACTAATTTTGTTAACATGATACGCATACTACAGGGTCGTTTTGCTTGAATTTAATCAAAATTTTGATCAGTTATTATAAACTGCATAAGCAAATATTTACTAAGTTATTATAAATAACATTTGCTTGATTCAAGCAAAATAATTATCTCCGTTGCTTCGCCTACGATAAAAATATTAAATACTATATAAAAATTTGAACTCTTAAAATTAATGCAAACTCAAATGCAAAATATAAAAAGATTTGCGTTTGTTTAATAATTAAATAATGGTATACTATAAATATTAAAAAATTACTTTATATTATTTGAATAACCTTCTTACAGTAATTTTCATGGTGACATAAAGTTGCTTTTCTTTTTCCCTATACTGATTTTTTAATAAGGCATAACAGGATTATAAAAACTATTGGTAAAAAATGTTTTCAATTTGTAATTTATAAATGTAATTCTTTAGCTTAGATTATGAATATGAATATATTTTTCTTAAGTTTTGACAAATTTCCATTATTATAACATCAAACTTTTGGCTATATCTCGAAAACTATAGATTTACTCAGCACAACGTATTTTTTATGAAAAGTCGTTAATAAATAAAAATAACGTGAAAATAAGATTTTTCGAAAATATTTTATACGTATATCTAGTATATTGAAAATTTCCGTTATTGCGATATAAAAATTATTGCGATATCTTTAGAACCTCAGACTTTCTCAATATAACACATTTTCTTTAGAATTACAATGAAAAAATTCCGATTGAAATTTCAATATTTTAATTTGCAAGCAAACATCGCGGCCATTTTCAAATCGATGTTCATCAAATTTCCTTTGTCTGAAAGGTCAGTTAAGTGAATTCGTAGAAATGAGAAAAGATTAACCGTTACTTAAAAAATTCAATGTTTTAAATTCAATGTCTAAAAGTTATTTTTGTTTCAGTTTTTTTTTTTCAATATACATTTTCCCCATTTTTTTAGTACATATCATTTATCTGATAAAATTGCTTAATTTTAACACAAAACTCAACAAAAAGGTTTCTATGATTCAAAATCATGGGCTACCACCCCCTACTATTTTTTGCCTAAAATTTAATTTTTTCAAAATGTTATTATATTTTTTACAATGTTCTTAAGCTTACAGCTTAAAAAATAATTGCTGTGAAAAAAATTTTCAAATATTACAAACTACATTATTAAATTTTAGTCTTATACTACATTCACATTGGGTCAAATGACTCATTTCAGCTAAATGATAAACGAAGAAATTTAATTTCTCATACAAATTCTCAGTTGCATTTCAACTCAATATAAAACAACTCATTCTAACAACTCATCAACTCATTTAAAACAATTAAATGAAATTGGATACGTTCTTAAAACTTATTACAAATTATTTCGAACGCATTCATTAGAGAATGTTTAAAAAACCACCGAGCATACCTAAAACAAAGGAAAACGTCAAACAACTAATCATTTTACACACGTGTATCATCATCAATATCAACCAGCTAAAACAAAACAAGAACCAGTTGTCAAACGAAATGAGGTACTTTTTCAAAAAAAAAAACCAATGTAAGTACTTTTGAATAAATGATTCCAAATAAGTCATTTTCATTGATTTTTGGACAGTTAAAGGGGGCGTGGGAACCCATTTTTAGTACAGCTGTCGAAAGTAGTCATACAAATAAAATTACCAAATTTTAGTCTTGTGCGACCAAAACCGTCTGAAATATAGCATTTTTAGCATTTGTAGATGTTAAAAGAAGGAGTGGCAAAATATTTATAGCCTATCACGATTTCGTTGAAATAACAAATCGGCTTAGTAGTTCTCGCGTGATTGTCAAACATCCGTGCAGTGTCACAACGCTTTTGATAGTATAGATAGATAGAAAGACTAATACAATTTTGTATTGGCAAGGCTACACAACATAATTTATGCTTAGAACTGAGTTCTGGCAACTCCTTTCAAAACATTTGCAAAGAAAATTAATCAACACTGTATGTCAGCATCATGGCAAAATTAGACAAGGTAGTGTTAGGGCGGATAGCCGGTGACCGAAACTGTCAAAACGAAGTTGAGATTTCATACAAAATCTGCAACCAATGCGAATGCAATATGAAAGCAAAAATACCAAAATGGCTGAGTTTGACAGTTATGGTCACTACGAAAGAGATCACATTCAGCCCTAACACTACCTTGTCTAGTTCTACTATGGACAGCAGTATGTCGTGTTATATTGAGAGAAGCTCTTGCGGCAAAGAAAAGAAACCTTTGTTTGCTGTTGTATTGGTTGTTGAATGTAAGCATTAAATAAAATACGTGAGTTTTGTAATAATTAAAGAATAGACTTTTCGAAAAACTTAACTATCTCTGACATTGGAAATTATCATAGGAATTGAATAATCAAAGAGTTATCAAAAGTATCAAATTGTAATCAAAGAACTAATATAAAAAATTATCAAAAAATAATCGGTTCAGCGGTAACCGAGCTTGTTTGGCTTAAAATTTCGTGAGTCTCCTTATAGTATAGTATAGTATAGTATAGTATAGTATAGTATAGTATAGTATAGTATAGTATAGTATAGTATAGTATAGTATAGTATAGTATAGTATAGTATAGTATAGTATAGTATAGTATAGTATAGTATAGTATAGTATAGTATAGTATAGTATAGTATAGTATAGTATAGTATAGTATAGTATAGTATAGTATAGTATAGTATAGTATAGTATAGTATAGTATAGTATAGTATAGTATAGTATAGTATAGTATAGTATAGTATAGTATAGTATAGTATAGTATAGTATAGTATAGTATAGTATAGTATAGTATAGTATAGTATAGTATAGTATAGTATAGTATAGTATAGTATAGTATAGTATAGTATAGTATAGTATAGTATAGTATAGTATAGTATAGTATAGTATAGTATAGTATAGTATAGTATAGTATAGTATAGTATAGTATAGTATAGTATAGTATAGTATAGTATAGTATAGTATAGTATAGTATAGTATAGTATAGTATAGTATAGTATAGTATAGTATAGTATAGTATAGTATAGTATAGTATAGTATAGTATAGTATAGTATAGTATAGTATAGTATAGTATAGTATAGTATAGTATAGTATAGTATAGTATAGTATAGTATAGTATAGTATAGTATAGTATAGTATAGTATAGTATAGTATAGTATAGTATAGTATAGTATAGTATAGTATAGTATAGTATAGTATAGTATAGTATAGTATAGTATAGTATAGTATAGTATAGTATAGTATAGTATAGTATGTATATAAAACATGAATTGGATAGTGCTGGAAGATCTCACCTTAAGTGACCACCAGTATATCTCATTTAATATAGATGAACGTCCAAATATGAGTGTAGAAGATGCAAATTTCCCAAGATGGAACGTCAGAAAACTTGATAACAAAAAATTGTCCGATTATATTACTCGGGCTAAGGATAGAAATATAGATAACCAATCTGAAAATATAAATGTAGAAAATGCCGCATAGTATATAGTATAGTATAGTATAGTATAGTATAGTATAGTATAGTATAGTATAGTATAGTATAGTATAGTATAGTATAGTATAGTATAGTATAGTATAGTATAGTATAGTATAGTATAGTATAGTATAGTATAGTATAGTATAGTATAGTATAGTATAGTATAGTATAGTATAGTATAGTATAGTATAGTATAGTATAGTATAGTATAGTATAGTATAGTATAGTATAGTATAGTATAGTATAGTATAGTATAGTATAGTATAGTATAGTATAGTATAGTATAGTATAGTATAGTATAGTATAGTATAGTATAGTATAGTATAGTATAGTATAGTATAGTATAGTATAGTATAGTATAGTATAGTATAGTATAGTATAGTATAGTATAGTATAGTATAGTATAGTATAGTATAGTATAGTATAGTATAGTATAGTATAGTATAGTATAGTATAGTATAGTATAGTATAGTATAGTATAGTATAGTATAGTATAGTATAGTATAGTATAGTATAGTATAGTATATAAAACATGAATTGAATAGTGCTGGAAGATCTCACCTTAAGTGACCACCAGTATATCTCATTTAATATAGATGAACGTCCAAATATGAGTGTAGAAGATGCAAATTTCCCAAGATGGAACGTCAGAAAACTTGATGACAAAAAATTGTCCGATTATATTACTCGGGCTAAGGATAGAAATATGGATAACCAATCCGAAAATATAAATGTAGAAAATGCCGCAGAGTCGCTGACGAAGATACTCACAAAAGCGTGTAATGTCGCAATGCCAAGAGCTCAAAAATACAATAACAAGCGCCCAGTATACTGGTGGAATGCTAAAATACGTGACTTGAGGGCGAAATGCCTTGCAGCACGTCGAGCGTCAACACGAAACCATGATAACCAGCTCTTAACGGTTGAGTATAAAACGGCACGTAAAACCTTAAGAACAGCCATAAAAGAGAGTAAGAAAAGATGCTGGACAGAGCTATGTAACGAAATAGATTCCGACCCATGGGGCAAACCGTACAAAATTGTGATGAGAAAGCTTGGTGGCATTAAACCTATACCCGGCATTAAAGAACCAGTGTGGGCAACAACAATAGTAGAAACACTATTTCCATTCGATGAAGATGGGCTAAAAAGAGAACCAAATTATCAAGTCGAAGGTTTCATTCCTCTGAACGTAGATGACATTACACATGCATGTAGTAAACTAAAAATAGGTAAGAGCCCAGGACCAGATGGTATACCAAATGAGGTCATAAAAGTAGTATGTGAGATATGGCCAGATCTTTTACTTGAAGTCTTCAATTCATGTCTAATAAACGGAATCTTTTCAGCTAAATGGAAAATACAAAAGTTAGTTTTGTTACGAAAGGGAAATAAACCATTAAATGAGCCTAGTTCCTATAGACCACTCTGTATGTTGGATTCACTAGGAAAATTATTAGAGTACTTAATGCTAAAACGTTTGGAAGAGCGCATAGATGACCTTGGCGGACTATCCCCTATGCAACATGGCTTCCGCAAAGGGAAGAGTACAGTTGATGCCATTAGCGCAGTATGCAATAAAGCTATACAGGCCAAAACAACAGGAGAATACTGCTCAATAATAACACTAGATGTTAAAAATGCTTTTAACACAGTAAAGTGGAAAGTAGTACTACAAGCTTTCAGAAACCGACGTTCAGATAACTATCTCTTTAACATAGTATCAGACTATCTGGATAACAGAATTTTAATCTATGAGACGGAAAATGGTATAAAAGAGCACCAAATAACAGCAGGTGTACCTCAGGGCTCAGTATTAGGACCATTCCTGTGGAATGTAATGTACGATGGTCTACTGAATTTGGAATTACAAGAAGGTGCAAAACTAATAGGTTACGCTGATGATATTGCTCTGGTAGTAAACCAGCGAACTGCAGAATTAATCGAGATAGTCGTAAACGATAGCTTATGTCGTTGTAACAGATGGCTGCGAAGAAACGGTTTGAAACTTGCAGTTCCAAAAACGGAAGCAATTCTAGTGACAGATCGTAGGGTCTTCAAAATACCGAAAATACGTCTACAAGATAGAGAGATACCCTTTAAACGAAGCTTATGCTATTTGGGTGTGCAATTAGATGACAAACTTAGCTTTGGACAGCACGTAGTAAATATTCGTGACAAAGCTTTGCGAACGGCAGCATCATTGGCCAGAATAATGCCAAACTGTGGTGGCCCAAGGCCGCAGATGAGAAAATTAATAAACAGCGTAGTACACTCCCAGCTTCTTTATGCTGCTCCAACCTTTGTCAGGGCACTGAATCTGAAGAATAATATGAGGGAACTACAGAAAGCACAGAGAGTTAGTGCTCTCCGTATTATATCAGCGTACCGTACAGTGTCCACAAGTGCGGCTTTAGTGCTTGCAGGTCTGCCACCAATAGACTTATTAATACTGGAAAGAGAAGAAATATATACCCAAACTAAACTTATAAGTTGGGCGAACACTTATACACAAGAGCGAAAGAAAAAAATTTCAGAAATAAAAATTAATGCCAGGGACAATGTAGTGACTAAATGGCAAGAACGTTGGAATCAAAACATGAACGGGAGCTGGACATATAGCCTTATCCCCAATATAAAAGTCTGGCTGGAAAGACGACATGGAAACATGGGATATTTTCTGACTCAGGCTATGACAAACCATGGTAGTTTTAACAAATACCTGCATAGATTTAAACTTAAAGAAATAAGCAGCTGTGATTCATGCGCAGCGCTAGAAGAAGATGCAAAGCACATACTTTTCGAATGTGAAAAGTGGTTGGAGGAGAGACGAGATTTAAATGATATGCTAGGTGTTACATTAACTGTCATGCATGAACTTTGTGTGAAAGACACATAAATAAAATATTAAAGGAGAGAAACTTCAGTAGTTCCGAACCTCCTTGCTTAAGGAGGACGTAGGAATCTTACGAAATCAAACCCCCGTCCTGATGAAATGCTGACGCGGTTCCGGGGTGGAGCTGGTGGAGTATCGTGGGGCCACTAGATGATAGCGCGCTATCACTACGTCCAAAAAAAAAAAAAAAGTATAGTATAGTATAGTATAGTATAGTATAGTATAGTATAGTATAGTATAGTATAGTATAGTATAGTATAGTATAGTATAGTATAGTATAGTATAGTATAGTATAGTATAGTATAGTATAGTATAGTATAGTATAGTATAGTATAGTATAGTATAGTATAGTATAGTATAGTATAGTATAGTATAGTATAGTATAGTATAGTATAGTATAGTATAGTATAGTATAGTATAGTATAGTATAGTATAGTATAGTATAGTATAGTATAGTATAGTATAGTATAGTATAGTATAGTATAGTATAGTATAGTATAGTATAGTATAGTATAGTATAGTATAGTATAGTATAGTATAGTATAGTATAGTATAGTATAGTATAGTATAGTATAGTATAGTATAGTATAGTATAGTATAGTATAGTATAGTATAGTATAGTATAGTATAGTATAGTATAGTATAGTATAGTATAGTATAGTATAGTATAGTATAGTATAGTATAGTATAGTATAGTATAGTATAGTATAGTATAGAATAGTATAGTATAGTATAGTATAGTATAGTATAGTATAGTATAGTATAGTATAGTATAGTATAGTGTAGTATAGAATAGAATAGTTAGGGTATTCACAATGTGTGCTATCATGTCATATTGTCATATTGTTCTAAAATTTTACAACTAAAATTTACAAGATAAATAAATGCAAATAAGAAACAGCTGTTTTATTACAACACTGCAATAAACATAGCTTTCAGAGTTGTAATATATTAGTACTTTTTTATATGGAAGGCAACAATAAAATATTTAAACTAGTGTAAAATCTTAGGACAATATGACATTATGACATGATAGCACACCTTGTGAATACCCTAAGTATAGATATAGATGCACTATATACCGATAATATTTTCCCTCAGGAGTCTATTTGCATTTCATATAAAAACAAAATATAATTTTATTTTATTTAACACAAATAAAATGTTTTTGAAAGATTTATAATTTTCTAAAATCATGTTTTAAAATTAGTAGTTTTGGGTTACATATTGTTCCAATAATTTTAGATTAAAGATTTTACTAATGAATTTCCTGACACCACATCTAGCAGTACTTTCTTAAGCTTAGGATGCTGTAGGAACGAAAATTTTTAGGCATTAATTCTACACGCGAAATTTTGGTGTAGATTCAACACTAACACATACTTGCCATAACGTTTTTGTTGAATGTGATAGTTGAACATTATTGTTGAATGTCAAATTTCCACGCCAAGCCGTAAATCACAGCACAAAAAAAAATTACCTAAAGTCTTTTAAGAATTCTGCAAAAAGCAGTACTGTGTAAGATAGATGGCATCAGTTGTTTAGCGGCCATGCCTGAACAAATGTAATTCAGAATTGTGTACAGGTGTTGGAGGCCTCGCAGCTACATTGTATTTAAGAAATACTTGGTTACGTCATGTGTCCATTTACCACTGGATTGTTTTCAGTGTGCTCTTTAAAGCGCTCATTAATACATACTCAAACTCAATATGGGAGAGCATAAATGTGCAAAGCTACCCGACACCGCAACAGAAACACACTCAGAAAAAAATTTCCAGAAGATCTAGAAATATAGCACCCAATCGATAGAAAAAAATAGTTTTGATATAAATGAGGATAAAGAGAATGAATGTAGACGAAACACAGTGGCTCGATACCTACTAAAACGGCTGTAGAAGTAAAAATAACGTCGGAAAGACTTTACTTTTGAAATACAAAAAAAAAAAAAAAAATTCAATTTCATAAAAATTCTAGTCCATAAATATTGCCTTTTTGATAAATAAAATTGACAAAAGATAAGCGATCCAAATTTCTGTACAACACGATTAGGGAAAACTATTGCTGTAATTTTAGATATTAAAAAGCAATCATGTTATTAATAAATTTCCATAATAATAATTGAAAATATTTACAAAAATAATTCAAAATTAGTACAGGGCTGCCAATATTCGAAGCGCCCATCTGGCAACACTGTAACTTTCCGCAGTGATGCCAAATCGACTAATGACATACCGCCTTTGAAGCGTCATTCCAAGCAAATGTTTACAATGGAACAGTACACGCCACGCGAACGCTCTAAAATTGTTGAAATTTACATTCAACAAAACAAGTCAATAGTGAAAACTCAACGTGCTTTCAAAAAATGAGCGATGAAGCTCATTTTCAGTTGAACGGAACGGTAAACAAACAAAATTGCCGTATTTATGCCACTGAAAATCCACAAGAGATTCAAGAGGATTTCACCTCTTCACGATGCAAAAGTCACTGTTTGGTGCGGCATTTGTGCTAAAATGCTCATTGGGCCGTTCTTTTTCGAAGATGATAATGGCCACAGAGTTACTGTCAATCAGGAGCGTTATGGCGATATGATAAACAAATTTTTCATGCCAATCGTTCGTCGAAAGCGTATCAGGCACTACTGGTTTCAACAAGACGGCGCGCCACCACACACAAGCTGCACTACAATCGATTTTTTGAAGCAATTGTTCCCTGGCCGTTTGATGTCAAAAAATGGTGATTTCGATTGGCCGCCAAGATCACCAGATTTAACGCCTCCAGACTTCTTTTTGTGGGGTTATTTGAAATCAAAGGTTTACGTCAACAAGCCAAAGACCCTAGAAGAGCTGAAAACCAACATCCGTCAAGAAATAACCGCCATTCCCATCGAAATGTTGAAGAAAACCATGGAAAATGCTGCAAAACGGGCACAATATGTCGTAGAGGCCAATGGCGACCATTTACGAGATATCATATTCAAGAAATAATATAAGCAAATCTACTTGAACCCAATTAAATGATATTCATGACGAACAGACAAAAAATTGTGGTTTCTTTGATTTATTTAAAAATTAAATGGGCGCTTCGAATATTGGCAACCCTGTATAACATGTAACCAAATAAAATAGTAATCTAATGTAATAAAATTTACTGGTGAGAATATAAACGTTTATTTTTTTTAGTTAACTTAATGGTATTAAAATTTTTTTAATTTAAACATTTTTTATTAAAAAAACTATTAAATTATCAAATTTCTGAAATTGCGAAAAAGCTTCTCTGGTAACATTCTAAACGCTGGTAACACTGTCACGATGGTTACATGAATAAGATTGAATTGCATTCTTGAATATAAGATGTGCCTTGCGACTGGAATAGATTTCATTTTGACATCTGAATGTGAACAGGCAAACCTAAAATATTAACTAAGCAAGTTTTGGTTCATAAGAGAATAAGTTTAATTTAGAAATTGTTTTTATCATGCCGAAGTTTTCAGTGAAAAAATAAAGGTGTGTTCGCGATGTTGTATTTGAGATATATTATCAAATACTTACAACATAAATTTAGGCAGAGAAAAAATTAATTGTAAAACAAAAAAAAAATAGCGATTACACCACCTTTTTTGAAGGCAAAATCTGCAACGGACATTTGTACTGATAAACAGAAACAGTTTGCGATAAAAGCTATGTATTTTTACACTTTATAAGAAACATTGCTCTCGTACACACGAACATGCACACACAAGCATTGAAATAAAATGGAGCCTCTCTCGGTAACAGAGTGTGTGTCCCTGAAATCAAAACGAAAAAGCATCCTTTTTAACAGGCTAGCAGAAAATACAGCAGGGTTCACTTCCGGCCGAGCTGGAAGAATGCAAAGCATGTTGACACAATTTAAGGCCAACAATGAGGTCACGATAGAATGACGCAGGAATGTCCTTGCCAGGATATGCAAGGAATGCCGCAATGAGGGTTGATTAACAGCACAGTAACTGGGTGAAAGAAAATGAGAGGGAGAGCAAAAAAGAGAGTGAGAGTAACTCTGAATGGGGTGTTGTGGTCGAAACTACACAGTAAAGCTTTGCATGCAGTGATAAGATTGAAAAGAGAAACTGCGCATTCGTCAGTTTTATATAAGCCAAACGTGCAATGCAACTCTAACATACATACTTACACTTTACAAAGCATAGATACAAACAAAATTTCTGCCGGGTATATATTGCTGCAAGTAGTTAAACGAGTCAAATTTTTATCAATGCGGGGTGGTTGGTTTTGTGGTGTGCTACTTTGCTGCGCGCCTGTTTGACGAAGGCGCCAAAATTCAAAATTTTTACTTGAAAGTGTTCAGCGTATTGTAATTGTATGCGTTGTGTATGTGTGCATGTGTTGGTTACTGATAACGGCACACACTAAAAACACCACCACTCCACCCACTTCCGCTTTGAGAGCAGCTTGTGCTTAGCTGATGTTAAGAACTTAATGCTTAACATTTAAGCTGTCATCGAATTAGTTGGTGTTACCATAAAGCAAAGTGGTTTTTTTTTTCTACCTCCAACAACTTCTGACAATTGAGCTGATTTCTGTTGTCAAACAAGGATAATCCTTTGTTTATCTGTGGATTTTTTGCTCAAACTTCTTAGTGAAGATTTTTCTTCTCAATTCGCACAGGAGCGCAGAATCACCGCTAGCATATTGCTGGGAGAGAAGTGATAAAATTTATCAGAAAAAATTTTGGCTATTTTTCTGTTTTGCTTTGAGCTGCGGCAAATCCAGAAACCATGCAGCTTCTAAGCCAATCAGCATTACACAATACAGCAGAAACTCACAAAACAAAAATAAAATATAAAAATGCTCCCTTTAGTCGCAGTGTTGCAAATTGCTGATAAAAGAGCATCCATCGTAACAAAATCAATGCACTTCGCAGTTATCAAACTTGTCCGCATTTTGTGCTAACAGGCCAGCAAGAATCGAGCACAAATGGTTTGTTTTGGCTACCCGCTGGGTAGCTAGGATGCCGGCATCCTTTGGCTGTTTCAATTCCAGAATCTAAACAAATGTTCATATCAGCTTTGGGATGTATCTGTAAGTTTTATTGATTTTTTTAAACAATTTTTGATGGGATTTTTGTTGTTCTTTTTTTTTGCTCTTGTGCTCCTTAGTTACAAGTGCGTGGAAAATGATAAGAATGTGCGCGATTCCAGGGCAGCATCATCTCCTAGCCAGTGTTTTATGAATACGGTTTTTAATATTGACTTTTTTTTCCTTTCTCTCTATCCTACGTATACATACATAAGTGATAAGGAATTGCATAGGAGCCGGGTTTTTATGTATTTGGAGGAGTCCTTTTTGTTGTTGTCATTGTTTATGACACAGAGCTTTACATCAAACACGTGGTTGAAACTTAGAATACATACTAGAATATTTTCGCAATGAAAATATGTTCCTTAAAATGTCAACACATGTCACTGATAAAAGTATTGTCGTTGGTTTTGTGCCCTGAGTGGAAGGTTTTAGGAATTTAGGCCCCTATTATGTATTACAACTCAACTTAAGTTGACTAGATTCAACTAATTTTTTTTCTCATAATTTATTACATACATTCCAATTGAACTATGTTGTTTGAAAATTCTTAAAAGATTAAGGCAAACTACATGGTTCAACTAAATAAATGTAATACGTTATATGAAAAAAATTTAGTTGAATCTAGTCAACTTAAGTTGAGTTATTTTACATAATAGGGGCCTTAGCTTTATCACAGTATGGGCTTTAAGAAAACTTTATTTTTCTGCCAGCTAAACAGATGGTTGCATGTAAATGTTTTTGAAAAATAAAAAAAGAGCCAACTATGAACGCATACTGAAGTGGATTGCGCAATTTACCCACTGGTCACAATCAGGGTCGTAGTCAGGATATTCAATTGGCGTTGTTTTAATTACTAAATTGTAATGGTACCAATATGATATTTTAAGTGAGGGACCTTATTAGGCAAAATTGATAACATTTTATGTAGATAAATAATCTTCTTGTATCGAGAAATTTTTTCGCTTGATTCATGAACATGCCGAATTAATCATAGTTTACTTGAATCGAGTTGAAATAATTCTAAATCTGGTATGTATTCGTAATTATAACCACTATTATTTACGATTTCTTGAATTCTGAAAAAGTTCGTTGGTTTAGGCAGCTGGAAAAGACTTTAATATAGACAATTGAGCATAAGAAGAAGAAGACAAATAAGAATAAAACAAAGAAGAAAGCAATTATAAATGCTGTTCAAAATGCAAACGTAAATGTTATTGTTGGTGACTGCATGAGCGCTGATCTCGATGTTGTTGAAGATTTGAAATTTGTTCATGTGTCTTCTTTTAAACCGACTGTGTCTGCTGATAACATTATTGACTATGTTGTTAGACATGGGAATATTCCAAAATACTGTTTGTCTTGTTTTGCTTTGGTTAAAGGAGGAATAGATGTTATGAATTTGAGAAATATTTCATTCAAACTTGGTGTCTCTGCAACGTTATATGAGCAACTTCTTAAGCCCTCTCTCTGGCAAACCAACATAAAGGTTCGCCCTTTTGTGTTTTTAAAAACCAGGAGAAAAATCAACCCCAACTTAGTATTGTCTCAAGCAAAATCAATTCCCAACGCAAGTAAGACGGCTGCATCTTTAAAAATTTATTTTCAAAACATGTCTGGAATGAGGTCTAAAGCTAATCTGATATAAGCGGAAACATCTCAATTGCAATATGACGTCATCGTTCTTGTTGAAACATGGCTAAATAAAGGTTTCATAGATGCTGAGTATTTTGATCCACAGCTATACATCGTATATCGCAAGGATAGGGATGTTGTTAAGACTGGATGCTCTAGTGGCGGTGGAGTTTTAATTGCTGTAAAGTGTGATTTTCGATCATAATTTTTTCCATTGCTTAATATGAATTCTCTTCTGGATCAGTTGTGTGTTAAGATCTCTGGACTTTCTGGCGTGCTTTTTATATGTGTGTCGTATATTCCTCCGAATAATGAGGATGAGTTATATCATGCACATGTGGATAATGTAGTTAATCTTTTATCATCAACTGATGCTGAAAATCAATTTTGTATCTTAGATGATTTTAATCTCAGTAAAATTTCTTGGTCATTTCTTGGGAATGAAAAAATCTTTTATCCAATAAATGTGAATCATTCTAATGAAATTTATTTGATTGATAATTTCTTTAGTTTAAATTTAAACCAAATAAATACATTTGCCAGTAAGCTGGGTAGATTTTTGGATCTTGTCTTCGTAAGTTCTGAAATAAAATTTTATATTGAGGAATGCATGTTTCCCTTGTCGTCAACTGACATGCACCATTGGCCTTTGATTTTAAAAGTAGAATTTTTTAACTATTTAAAACTTTCCAATGACCGGGCTGTTTTAGATATGAATTATAGTTTATGTGATTTTGATTGTCTAAATGTTCACATAGGCAGTATTGACTGGCAGTGTCGTTTAAACTGCAATAATGTTGCTGAATCCTTTTCAGTCTTTACTAGAGATTTGTCGGATATTTTAAACCGTCATATTCCGAGATTCCGTAAAAAGGACTTCAAGAGACCGTGGTATACTAAAGGCCTAATGAAATTGAGAAACTTACGCAATAAATTTTTAAAAAAATTTAAGGCGACGAAGAATGAGATTTTTGAAGCAAAATATAAACATTATATGAGAGAATTCGATTTTCTACATAAATTGCTGTACGAACAATTTGTAATTGGTTTGGAGAATAACATTAAGTCCAACCCAAAAGCTTTTTGGAGTTTTATTGAGTCGAAAAGAGCATGCTCCTCTATTCCATCTTCAATGATCTTCAAAGGCAGGACATCTAATGCTTTATCTGGTATAGTTAACTTATTTGCAGACTTTTTTAGTTCGGTATATGAAACTCTTAAATGTTGGTCGGAAACAGAAATTTTAAATAATATTTTACCTTGTACTAATTTTGGTACTCTTGCTATTACGCCACTTGATGTTTCTAATGGGATTATGTCCTTAAAAATATCATCAAAACCTGATATAGATGGGTTCTCACCGTTTCTGTTTAAAAAATGTGTGTCTTCTTTGATGAATCCGCTATCACTTATTTATAATAAATCTCTAAGTGCTGGTATCTTCATTGATGAATGGAAATTTGCTTATGTTACTCGTAGGGATGTGCAACTGCCAGCAAAAGTCGACTTCGACTTTTTCAACCGTTAAAAATGTAAAAGTCGACTCATCGACTTTTTCAACCTTCAGAAGTCGACTTTTCAACTTTTTTCGACTTTTTTATAAGATTTTTGTGCCGCTTTTGTAGAACAGTTAAGAAGCAAATGATTCAATATGAAAAATGCGTTTTATTGTTACAAAATAAACAAAAACATGGTACTTCAGTAAATAAATAATATATAAAAAAACAAAAAATTGCAATTTTAGTTCTTATATAGATAATCAGACTTATAAATAATTTTTCCCGGGTAATCGGAAAAGGGAAAGTTAATTTTCAAGATAAAGTTTAAGAACATTTTGGAAATTTTTTATGCAAATTTCTTCATCAACCGTCAATATTTATGAAAGTAAAAAAAAATGTGATGTCTCTATCTGATATCTTATATATGAAAACTCCTTTTTCCGATTCCCCATGAAAAATTATTCATAATTGGGCTGAATTTAACAAGAGAAGCATTTCCCTTGTTTGTTTTTTTTTTGCATAAGCGGTGCATGTACATTTTATTTTTGTGTTAGATTTGCCTTTAGAACAGTTTAACGTAGAGATATGAACTTTATGGAGTTGACAATTTTGTTGTCGTACTATCGTTTGCCATTTAAAATTAATTTCGAAAAAGTATCGGTTAGGGCTCGATATATTTGTGCACAAGTGAATGCACAATTAAGGGAACCACATGTGCTCACCAACTGTACGTAGAAAAACCAACATGTTAAGATGTTCTGGCGAAAGCCTATTTCGCAATTGGTTCGCTATGAGACCAGCATGAGAAAATAACCTATCGGATGGCACCGAATTGATAAATATTTTTTTGCAACGGCCCAAACAAAACGAAATTCAGTTTTTATGCATTTCCAAACAACAAACGGATTTTTATTAAGTTTTCGATCAACAGCATCATCTCTTCAATTTCATCAGTTGTAGAGTCTATGTTTGTTTTAACCACCTCATCCAAAAAACATAATATGTCACTATCATCGGATTCTTGATTATTAGATGTCGATGCCGCTATCACAGCTTCTTCAATTGAAATTCTTGCTTGCCTCATCTCGGCATTCACAAGATCCCCTAAATAGAGGGGAGGGAGGTGTAATATTTGCAGTAATTATTTATGTACTGCTGCTAACCAAGGATATTTTGTAATGCGTGCTTTTTGAACCTAGGATCTAGAAGTGTTAAAGAAGCGTATGGTTTTACCAATTCAATATTGCAAAATTTTTTGTGATTTCAATGGCAAGCTTTCGTTTTAAATTCTTGTGTTTTCTATAAAGAAAAAATTAATCGATTTAAGCGTAGTTTAAATATTGTGAATATTAATGTGCGTTAACAGCCCTATTCTGGCAAAGTAACAATTGTTAACCATTATTCTTGATATTTATCAGAGAACTGCAATGAGTATCCGACAGAATTCGGATACTCAAATCATACCCGAGTGTCGTGCTGTTCTGAACTCTATCCATACTTAATAATATGTGTAAAATACTTATAGGCATTCGGCTCATTAGCATTTTTTCGGTTATAAGTACATTCTCATATCCGAGAGCGGCGTGATCCGATCCACTTCGAGCCGTTTTCAATGAGTGCGTTGAGTCAGTTTGTTACAAAAGCGCTCGATCCGAATGTATTTTGAGTGTACTCTGAGTACTGCTCCTTCTCTGCCAACGTCTCTTAACGTTAATTAGTTTTTTTTTTGTGTATGCACTTTTCATAAGTATTTGTCTGCAGGCCATGTGAGCTCTCATTTTTTGTTTGTTTTTTCTCGAAAACGAGTTTTTGGTATTTTATTGTTGCACTCTATGGAGAAAGAAACAATAACAACGCTTGTGATTTTGGTTTGTTAGACATAAACAAAAATAACACAAAACCAAAAGGCCGGCGCACAGTGGTTAAAAGTTGGAAATAAATACCAAAACTGATGATCTCTTATTGTGATTTTTTTTTCTTTGCGTTGCTTAAGAATATTCAAACTCACATGATTCCAAAATATTTATCAGAAATATATGTATATAGGTTTTCTGTGTAGACGCCTTAATATACGATTGATGTAAAAATGTTGAAAAAATTTCGTAAAATATTGATATTTTTCAAGAGTTATTACAGACAATTGAGAAAACGTATTGCAATCTGGTTTTTTTAAGTACACAAAACATTATTGAAAAAGTTTTTTGCATTCTTGAAATATTTTTTTTTTATTTTTGCAATAAATTTCTTATGCAAAGTTGATATGACAAAAAAACGTAAATTTATTTTTTTGCAGAATAAAACATAATGATCTATGGATGTCGACGATATTTTAAATAAAGAAATGCTTTTATTGGACTGTAAGTTGAGCGATTAAAAAAAACTGACAGAAATTTTTGAGTCCTTGAACAACATTTGGTAAATGCGTTTAGAAGAAAATATAGATATGTTTAGTCTCAAGGTTTATTGCTATAGTCATTTTCTTTAGTATTATTTGAGGCATTTTTTGTTTAACGATCACTTCTTACGAGTTAAAATCGTTAAATTTTTAATGTAAATAGTGAAAGCATTTACTTACTAAATACGATAAATGCTTTAAAAATGTTATTATTCTTCTTTTGCAATACTTTATATTTGCAGAGTACTTAAATATTCTATAGTGTGTTTCTCAATCTATTAATTTACTATGTTAATATATATTAAATATTTTTTTAAATAATTACAACTAAATTGAATTAGTAAAACAGTAATGTGATATGTATAAAGTTAAATTAATTCACATTATCTTATAGCTTACTATGAAACATTTTAATGAATTTCGCAATAAAATGCTTTCAAAACTATTCAAACATTCAAATTCCCTTGTCAAGAAATGTTCTTCAAACATCTTCAATTAGCTGAAAGTAAAATATATATTCTTTGATTCTAAACAACAGAATTAGAATACGTACACGGAGAAAATTAATTTGCTTGAATCAAGCAAATGTTTTGCTTAAAAGCAAATCAGCAAAACTTTGCTCAATCACAAAGTGATTTAAGAAAAAGATTGCTAAATTGCAATCACTCCTCGATTATTTAGGAAAAAGCAAAATTTTGATTACATTCAAATTTTTACTTAATTTCAGCAAAAATTTGCTAAGTTATTATAAATGGGAGGAGCAAATGCTTACTTAATTCAAGCAAATATTTGCTTAGTTGTTATATATTATAAAAGCATATTTTGATTAGTTTTTGCTAAAATTTTGCATAATGTTGAAGTGGCTTAGAATCAAGCGCAAGTTTTGCTTAACCACAATACTAATTTTGCAAACAGTTTTCTCCGTGTATGCAAGCCATGTTTTTATGCTACACGACCTGTGCTCACATTATCACAATGCTAAAAAGTATGCTATTATCTCTTTTAACTGTTGATAGTATCACATTTACAACCAGTGCCAATTTGTGGCAAAAAGCATGAGGTTCACTCCTTTTTTTGGAATTCAAACGAAACGATAAGCTCTTTTTTGATGATTTGTTTTTTGTTTTTATAAAAAGCAAACAAATAATATTTTTGAATACTATAAACCTTTAATTTAGACAGTTTAGATGCAGCGCTTCATTGAACTTGGAATACGGAGAAACACGTGAAGTGGAAAATTTCGTATGGGAGGTGGGCATGGCAGAAAATACTTTTTATAATAGACATATATTGAAGATTTCTGACAGAATGGTTCTTGTATTGGTTTAAGACAAAAAAAATATGGCGTTTTAAATATTTGTGTTGTATGGGAGGCAGGCGTGATTGAGGGCGGATTTAAAAATATTTTTGTGTGTATTCTAATAAGGCAAATTCCAAATAATACACAAAATTTAATTGGTTTACGATGAGTCCTTCTATTTATTGACAACTTTTGTATGGGGCTCAACCACTGTGCGGCGCACGTGTCTGTTTGCTTCTTGTGCGTAAACACGTGCAATAGAAGTGTAATTTATATTATGCGCATGTGATTTGGTAACTGAAGGCTACAGAAAAATAAAAAAATACTTTACAAATTTAATAATAATTGCTGATTGCAGAAAATGAATGACTTACGATACTATCGAAACTGCGTATTATTTTTAAGCCTTAACAACGTTACCTCATGCGCAGCTTTCACTGTGCACGATAAAAACAAAAAGCAACACAAGAATAACACATCTGTTATTCAGCATTTAGATATGCGTAGGAAAAAATAGCACAAAACAAATACAAAAAACTCGCTCACTATTTACTGCTGCGCTCTACTGCGCTCTCTTTCATATCCGTGGCAGATGAGCCGAGTGATTCGGCTACTTGTGTCGATTATGAGTATTTGGGCAAGTAGGATAAGTATCAGCAAGACGACAACAACCATAAGTATTTATGAACCGAAAAAACCCGATCTTTCCTGATCCGACTCATGACTTAGGATACTCATATTTATTTGAGCCGCCGCATTCTAGCTTCGTAGAAGAGAATATGAGTCGAGTTGTGTGCGCTTAGGGTGAGTAGGTTTTTGTACTTATTTTTTTCGGATATACTCAGAGTCGCAAAAAAGCTATCCGTTGCAGATCTCTGATATTTATGTGTTTCTTGTAATGTTTTTTTTTTCGAAACAAAATATGAAGCTCAAAAATAATAAATTTTTATAAAAATTGTCACCTGCTTTTCAAATAATGACAATTTAATAAAACATTTTGTTAGGCGTGCAACGTAATTAGATGATACGCAATTGCTTTGTCACAATTCCACTTACAGTATCTTTTTTTAATTTTGCCGACCACTATTTTACATTTATCGAATCAAGAGTTGCCAACGCAGCTTTATTTGTTGTTGAACAGCTATTTCGTTTATTAGTTTAGAGTAGACAGTTCTCAGATTTGCGTTGAAATGAAAAAGTCGACAGAAAAAGTCGAAAGTAAAAGTCGACTTTCGACTTTTTTCAACATCAGAAAGTCGATTGCAAAAAGTCGAAAATTATCAAGCAAAAGTCGACTTTCGTCTTATTTCGACTTCGACTTGCACATCCCTAGTTACTCCTGTTTTTAAATCAGGTTCAAAAAATGATGTCGAAAACTATAGAGCAATTTCAAAGCTGTCAACATTCTCCAAACTTTTTGAATCTATTGTAAAAGATAAACTTTATTTTATAGTGAAGAACGCAATCAGCCCATTCCAACACGGATTTGTTGCTGGTCGTTCTACTGTCACAAATTTAGCTGTTTTTTCTGAATATTGATCTCAACGGTTTTCAAGTTGACGTTATTTACACAGACTTCACCAAAACTTTCGATAAGGTGTGCCATAATGCCTTAATTGCTAAATTAAATAAGATGGGTTTTCACTCTACTTTCCTGAGATGGATAAATTCATATCTTTCAAACTGTCGTTGTGTATTTTCTATTGAAAACATCGATTCGTATGGTTTTCTTGCTACGTCAGGGGTGCCTCAAGGTAGTATTCTTGGACCACTGTTATTTCTTTCATTTATTAATGATATTGGCATTTGTTTTAAAAACTGCAACTTCTTGCTTTTTGCTGACGACTTAAAACTATTTAGATCGATACTTTCCCTTATGGATGTTAACAGTCTTCAGGCTGACCTATCCAATCTTGTTTTGTGGTGTGATAAGAACCTATTTGCACTCAATTTTAAAAAATGTTTACATGTTACTTTTTCTAAAAGATTCAATTACATTGCTTCTACCTATGCTATTAAAAATATTTCCCTAAAGTTTAATGATCAAATCTGTGATTTAGGTGTCGTATTTGAATCTGAATTCCTTTTTTCTAAGCATTTGGATTATATCATTCCAAAAGCTTTTTCGATGTTAGCCTTTATAAAACGTAATAGCTCTGATTTTAATGATTCATATACACGTTTATATTTGTTCTCCACCTTTGTAAGGTCTAGGCTTGAATATTGCTCGTTTATTTGGAGGTCTTTCTATGATATTCATATTAATAGACTTGAGTCTATTCACAAAAGATTTATGAAATTTGCACTTAGGCCGTTGAATTTTACCGAGCCTCTAACATAAAGTATACGATGTAAATTATTGCATGTAAACTCACTGGAAGATAGAACAACAATTCAGGCCTTAGAGTTTATTCGTGGTTTAATAAGAGGTAATATTGATTGTGCATCGCTTCTTGAACGTTTAAATTTTAATATTCCTTCAAGAAACTTGCGTTGTTGTGTTCCATTTTATATCAGAGCTTACAAGTCAAACTATGCAGCATGTGAACCCATTACTAGAGCACTTAAAATGTACAATAACTTGTTTTCAATTACTCTTTTGGATTTTTCCATGCCCAAGGAATTATTTAAGCAATCATTGCAAGATTTTTTTGTCAACTTAAGTTAAGACGTAACTTTGTAATATATATTACCTTGTATCTAGACTAAGTTCTGACTAATATGATTTTCTATTATCTGTCAGTAAATTAAATAAATAAATAAATAAATAAATAAATTCATTTGGTATAGACTCAAGGCTTAGTTTTTTTACCAAAAAAGAAATTCCTTTTATTTTTGAGAGAAATTTCTTTTTAAAAAACTTCAAAGCATACAATTTTTACAGATCGTATGATCACAAAAATTGCAACTAGGGGTTCTTGGGGTCACTGAGTGTTGTGATAAAATCTTATTTGTATTGTTAAGATCGATGGCTCCTTTTCATTGTCAAGACAACAGTTTCATTTGTCTATTGTGCTACATCGTGTTTTCTAACAGGAAAATTTACAGTAAAGTGTGGTTGTAAAAAGGATTTAAGTCTAGTTCTGAAATGATTTTTGAACCAGATCAAAGTTTTGTATATAAAAACTTAAGATTAATTATTTATTTACTCTAATAAGATAGATTAAAAGGGTAAGAAATCTGTTAGTTAAATTGTAGAAATTAGTTATTGCAAAAATCGTGAAATCTTTGTTGTTCACGAACACGAGCACTAATTTGAAAACTACTGAATATAATGGCATGCCACGGCATGACACAGATGTTAGAAGACAGTGCTGCCAACGCAAGAAACAAAATTGTTCTAAGACACAATTTAATTTTTTCCAAAAAGCGCAATTCATTTATTTTTTATCAACAATTTATTGGATCAAAGAACAAATTCTTTAAGTTTAATTTGTTTCAATGTACCGTTAATTAATTGTAGGAAACTGCTTTCATAATTAAAAGCGATAAGCAATAAAACACAACTTGAAATTTGTTTGTACATTTTATAAGAGAAACATCTTTATTTTAACCTAGTAAAAGAATTAAATTGAATTGAAATTTATTAAACACTCTTCTCGCTTTAAAAGAAAATCTATCTTTAAGGAAATAACGAAGAAGAATCAAATAAATTTGCTGTAGGTAATATGAAAATAGAGGAATAGAGAGAAATTATTTTTCTCTACTCAGTATAGTCCCATAATGACATTCGATTATTATTTTCTCAATACTAGACTAATAAAACTGAGATTAAGAATTTTATGCATAAGTAAGTACCGATAGATTTCTTGCTTGAACCAAGCATACATAGGAGCTACGCAGAGCACAAGTGGCGTAAGTCCATTTTTATTTATTTTGAGATATTTAGATGTTTGGAAAAATCCTTATATCAAATTAAAGGAGCTAATTACAACTTTTGTTCAGATAGTAGATAATAAGCAAAGAATAAGCTATCAATAAAATGGCTTGCAGTTACAAAGGATTGGACTTACGTAGTTTGTGCTTGTGTTACGTAGTTTGTGCTTCGAACTTTTTAAAAAATTTTCGCTTTAAGTTTTTTTTTAAGATTATGGAAAGCTTTTTTCTTATTTTTTTTATTTTCCCAATTTTTGTTTTGCACCAAAATTCACCAAAGAATTCCTTCCAAAATATCTCGATTTATGTACCAACCATAATTTTTTAAATTTTTCCAAATATACATATCGTCCTTATCCGATGCACGGTTTAGATTTTATGTCGAAAAACGCACCAAAACTTACAAACCTCTGAAACTAATGGCGTTTTCATTTCTCGAAAAAATGTTGAATTTTTTTGCCCTCTTTCTGCCATTTTTGAGAAATCTGAATTTCTTCTTCTTTTGAGGTCAACATTTTCGCGAAAAGAAAACGATTCAATTTTAGAGTCACGATTTTTATTCTCAAGAGGGCAGAATTTCCAAAAAAGGCAGAAAAATGTTACATTTTTTGGAGAAACGAAAACGCTATAAGATAGATAGAGCGAAAAGGAGCTTTATTCGGGATCAAACTCTTTTCATCGATTAGTCAAGAAAGAGGCTAACTATTGATAAAGTAAGCTTAATTCATTACCAAAATATACTTTAAAGCTTTGTACGATGTAAAGTTTGCTAAGTGTAGACAAAAATGCACTAAAGAATTCCTTCCAAAAAACCTCGATTCATGTGCCAACCATAGTTTTAAAATTTTTTCCTAGTATGCGGACTTGCAGATAGTGCAATATTGATTAATTTGGTGTATATATCGTCCTTATCTGGTGTACTGTTTGGATTCTATGTCGAAAAACGCACTAAAATTTTCAAACCCTTATATTTCAGAAACTAAAATAGATAGAGCGAAAAGGAGCTTTAATCGGGATCAAACTTTTTTCAATCAATAAGTCTATAAAGGGGCTATTGATAAAGGAGATATTGATAAAATAAGCTTAATTCATTACCAAAGTATAAAAATATATAAATGCACTAAAGAATTCCTTCCAGAAAATCTCAATTTATGTGGCAATCATTATTTTGTAAATTTTTCCAAGTGTGCAGACTTGCATCTAGTGTAATATTCATAAATTTGGTGTATATATCGTCCTTATCCAATGTGCGGTTTGGATTTTATGTCGAAAAACGCACCAAAATTTTCAAACCCTTATATTTCTGAAACTAAGATAGATAGAGCGAAAAAGCTTTATTCGGGATCAAACTTTTTTCAATCGATAAGTCTAGAAAGAGCCAAGATATTAATAAAATAAGCCTAATTCATTACCAAAATATCAAAATTAAAAAATGCACCAAAGAATTCCTTCCAAAAAAATCTCGATTTATGTGCCAACCATAATTTATTTAAATTTTTCCAAGTGTGCAGACTTGCAGCTAGTGTAATATTGATCAATTTGGTGTGTATTTTGTCCTTATCTGATGTACGGTTTGGATTTTATGTCGAAAAACGCAAAAAACAAAGTATTGCATATTATTCATAGATAATAAAACGTAACAGTTTCTAGCTCGGACCCCTAAAAAATATTTATTTTGCTGTTCACTTTTACTGTCCAAACTCTACTAAGGATTGGACTCTAAATTGGACTTATGCCACTTGTGCTCTGCGCAGCTCATATATTGGCAATTCAAAAGTTGTCGTATTGTATCCGATTGTTCTATTATTTTGCGACTGTTGTAGCAACACTGTTGTTGTGTCACATGCAATATTTGGATAGGGCAAATGCAACCCTGTGAGCTATGTTTATTGAGAGTGGTATCTATCAGCTGTGTTTGTTTACTTTCTCTTTATAATTTGCGTTGAAGTTTCTGCAATAAACGCCGGCAACATTTAACAAAACCACGATATTTACGTTAATTAAGTTGAAAAAATGGAATTATTAATATATTTTCGCCAATTTATGTGGCAAAAATATGACATACAACGATACAACGATTGAGAGTTGCTCACATGTGTCGTAATTTTGTAGAACTTTGATATACGACATAAGACAGGCCTTGGGAATTACTTACTTACTTACTTAGTTGGCGCTACAACCGTATGTCGGTCTTGGCCTCATCTAAGAATTTGCGCCAGCCATTTCTGTCTTTTGCTTGCTGGCGCCAGTTGGAAATTCCAAGCTTCGTCAGGTTGTCCTCTACTTGGTCTTTCCAACGAAGATGCGGTCGTCCTCTTCTGCGTTGACCGCCGCTGGGTACCGAATCGAATGTTTTCTTCACTGGAGCATCGTCTTTCATGCGCTGAACATGACCAAGCCAGCGAAGCCGCTCGATTTTAATGCGCTTGACTATGTCGATGTCAGCGTACAGCTCATACAGTTCATCATTCCACCGTATTCGGTACTCGCCATTGACGCAGATTGGTCCGTAGATCTTACGAAGAATCTTTCTCTCGAATGCTCCTAAAGTCTTTTCATCTAAACTGCTCAGCGTCCAGGTTTGTGATGCGTAAAGTAGGACGGGCATGATGAGCGATTTATAGAGCGTGATTTTCGTTCGTCGAGAGAGGGCTCTGCTTCTCAATTGCCTACTGAGCCCAAAGTAACACCTGTTGGCAAGAGTTATTCTTCGTTTGATCTCAATGCTGATGTCGTTGGTTGAATTAATGCTGGATCCTAGATAGACGAAGTTCTTCACAACCTCGAAGGAGGTATTGTCAACGGTAACGTGGGTTCCAAGACGCTGGGACTGTTTGTTTGTTGACACTAAGTATTTCGTCTTATCTGCATTCACTGACAGACCCATTCGACTTGACTCTCTTTCTAATCTGGAAAATGCTGCACTGACTTCGCGCGTATTATGGCCAATGATATCTATGTCATCAGCATACGCAAGCAGCATAACACTCTTGTAGAATATTGTGCCACTACGTCTCAGATCAGCAGCTCGGATGATCTTTTCCATCATTAGGTTGAAAAAGTCGCACGATAAGGAATCACCTTGTCTGAAACCTCGTTTGGTAATAAATGGTGGGGAGAGGTCCTTCCCGACTTTAACTGCGCTGCTGGTGTTGCTCAGTGTCATCCTGCAAAGTCGTATTAGTTTTGCAGGAATACCAAATTCAGACATGGTGGAGTACAGGTGCTTCCTTATTGGGCTGTCGAAGGCGGCTTTGTAGTCAACAAAAAGATGGTGGGTGTCGACTTGTTTTTCTTGAGTCTTCTCCAAGATTTGTCGTAGCGTGAAAATCTGGTCGATGGTGGACTTTCCAGGTCTGAAGCCACACTGATAAGGTCCGATCAGTTCGATTACAATGGGCTTCAATCTTTCACATAAAACGCTCGACAGGACCTTATATGCGATATTAAGAAGGCTTATCCCACGGTAATTGGCACAGATAGTGGGATCGCCTTTCTTGTGGATTGGGCAGAGCACACTGAGATTCCAATCGTTCGGAATGCATTCTTCCGACCATATTCTGCATAGAAGCTCGTGAATGCATTTAAGTAGAGCTTCGCCTCCGTTCTTAAACAGTTCAGCAGGTAAGCCATCAGCTCCCGCGGCTTTGTTATTTTTAAGCCGAGCTATAGCTGTCAGAACTTCATCATAGTCGGGCAGCGAAACCTCGACGCTGTCATCCGCAATTGGGGTTTCCGGAATATCATCTCTATTGGCGGGATTGTTGTCAGCGTCGCCATTTAGAAGCTTAGAGAAGTGTTCCCTCCATAACGTCAGTGTACTCTGGACATCTGTCACTAGATTCCCGTTTTCATCCTTGCAGGAAGAGGCCCCGGTTTTAAAACCATCGGCAAGGCGTCTTATTTTTTCGAAAAATTTTCGGGCCTCATTCCTGTCACCATACATCTCAATCTTCTCCTGCTCGCGCTTTTCTGCCTCTCTTTTTTTCCGCCTGAAAATATGTCTCTCTTCCCTCCTCTTTTCTTTGTATCGCTCCTTAGCAGCGCGCGTTACAACCGACTGCAGGGTGGCTTTGTAGGCGGCGTCTTTCTCTGCAGTGGCGTCGCGACACTCCTGGTCGTACCACTGGTTTCGGCGAGGGCGTTGGTAGCCAATCACCTCTTCAGCAGCCGCACGCATGGAGTTGGAAATGTGTGTCCACTGCGCGCATATATCATCGATTGGAGGAGTGCTTTGAAGCAGGAGTGAGAGTCGAGTGGCGAAAGCATCGGCTGTCTGTTTCGATTGCAGCTTGTCGACGTCTAGCTTTCTCTGTGTAGGGTTGCGTGTATTTTTAGCTGCGCACAGACGTGTACGGATCTTGGCTGCAACAAGATAGTGATCCGAGTCAATGTTTGCACCACGGATCGTGCGTACATCCAATACACTGGAAGAGTGCCTTCCGTCGATCAAAACGTGATCAATTTGATTTTTTGTTTTTTGATCAGGGGACATCCAGGTGGCTTTATGAATATTGAGATGCTTGAATCTAGTACTACTTACGACCATGTTTCGTGCTGCGGCGAAGTCAATCAGCCTCATTCCGTTATCGGAGGTGTTGTCGTGGAGGCTGAACTTTCCGACTGTTGGACCAAAAATATTTTCCTTGCCCACCTTAGCGTTGAAGTCACCAAGCACGATTTTTACGTCGTGGCGGGGGCAGCGCTCGTAAGCATTTTCAAGGCGCTCATAGAAAATTTCCTTGATCTCATCGTCCTTGTCTTCTGTCGGAGCGTGCGCACATATTAGGCTTATATTGAAGAATCTAACCTTGATGCGGATTATGGCAAGTCGTTCGTTCACAGGTGTGAATCGCAGGACGTGGGGCCGTAGTCTCTTGCCAACTACAAATCCGCATCCAAACTCGTGCTTCTCCGCATGGCCGCTGTAGTAGATATCACAGGGTGCATGCCGAATGCAACCCTGTCCCTTCCATCGCATTTCTTGGATAGCAGTGATATCAGCTTTGTATCTTTCCAAGACATCAGTCAGTTGGATAGATGCACCTTCCCAATTAAGGGTTCGGACATTCCAGGTGCATATCCGTAAATCATTATCAGTTTTTCGTATGCGGTAGTCGTCATCAGATTTGGGGATCATTTTTCTTCTATTCTTATATGTTTTCATTGAAATTGGTTTTTACGGGTGGGCTTCAAACCCGACGCACAACCTATTTTAAGCCTAGGGAGGCCCGCCGCTCAGATTAGCCGCCAAACTAACGGTTGTCAGTTTTGACGTTGCCCAGGAAACACCACGTGGAGGTTTGAGTCGACTTGAGGCGATTTCACAAAGATTATGCTGGCCTCGCCAGGTTGAGACAGTCAGACATGTTACATTGATCCATCGCGGCCTTGGGAATTGCCTGGGTCAAATTTCGCATTGAGCATCACTGACGGAAATACATTTTTTGATGGTGTTCTTTGAATCCCTTCTTTGAAATCAATTACCATACCGCAAAGAATGGAACCCCCAACTACAAAAATGTCCCAAATTATTTTTTGATTTAAGTTCGTTTAATTGTTTTTCCAACGGTAGTTCAAACGTAATACATATTCGGTTAAAAAAGGTCGAAATATGATTTTTCGTTAAAATCGTTAAATTTTTTTCTTTTAAGTTCTTTTTGAACTTGCTAAGTGCTGATAAGTGAAGAAGAGAACAGTTCAAAAAGATTGAAAAGTGTATTCAAAACAAAAAGAACTGTTGCCACAAAGATTTCCAAAAGCCTCGTATGAAGCAATTAAACGAAATGCTGACCCAAAGCTTTCCTTGAGAGGTCTTTTGAAGCAATTAAGTGTTTTTTTTTTCTAGGACATACTTACTTACTTACTTAGTTGGCGCTACAACCGTATGTCAGTCTTGGCCTCATCTAAGAATTTGCGCCAGCCATTTCTGTCTTTCGCTTGTTGGCGCCAGTTGGAAATTCCAAGCTTCGTCAGGTTGTCCTCTACTTGGTCTTTCCAACGAAGATGCGGTCGTCCTCATCTACGTTGACCGCCGCTGGGTACCGAATCGAATGTTTTCTTCACTGGAGCATCGTCCTTCATGCGCTGAACATGACCAAGCCAGCGAAGCCGCTCGATTTTAATGCGCTTGACTATGTCGATGTCAGCGTACAGCTCATACAGTTCATCATTCCACCGTATTCGGTACTCGCCATTGACGCAGATTGGTCCGTAGATCTTACGAAGAATCTTTCTCTCGAATGCTCCTAAAGTCTTTTCATCTGATTTATAGAGCGTGATTTTCGTTCGAGGGCTCTGCTTCTCAATTGCCTACTGAGCCAAAAGAAACACCTGTTGGCAAGAGTTATTCTTCGTTTGATCTCAATGCTGATGTCGTTGGTTGAGTTTATGCTGGATCCCAGATAAACGAAGTCCTTCACAACCTCGAAGGAGGTATTGTCAACTGTAACGTGGGTTCCAAGACGCTGGGACTGTTTGTTTGTTGACACCAAGTATTTCGTCTTATCTGCATTCACTGCCAGACCCATTCGACTTGACTCTCTTTCTAATCTGGAAAAAGCTGCACTGACTTCGCGCGTATTATGGCCAATGATATCGATGTCATCAGCATACGCAAACAGCATAACACTCTTGTAGAATATTGTACCACTATTTCTCAGATCAGCAGCTCGGATGATCTTTTTCATCATTAGGTTGAAAAAGTCGCACGATAAGGAATCACCTTGTCTGAAACCTCGTTTGGTAACAAATGGTGGGGAGAGGTCCTTCCCGATTTTAACTGCACTGTTGGTGTTGCTCAGTGTCATCCTGCAATGTCGTATTAGTTTTGCAGGAATACCAAATTCAGTCATGGTAGAGCACAGGTGCTTCCTTATTGGGCTGTCGAAGGCGGCTTTGTAGTCGACAAAAAGATGGTGGGTATCGACTTGTTTTTCTTGAGTCTTCTCCACGATTTGTCGTAACGTGAAAATCTGGTCGATGGTGGACTTTCCAGGTCTGAAGCCACACTGATAAGGTCCGATCAGTTCGTTTACAATGGGCTTCAATCTTTCACATAAAACGCTCGACAGGACCTTATTTGCTATATTAAGAAAGCTTATCCCACGGTAATTGGCACAGATAGTGGAATCGCCTTTCTTGTGGATTGGGCAGAGCACATTGAGATTCCAATCGTTCGGAATGCATTCTTCCGACCATATTCTGCATAGAAGCTCGTGCATGCATTTAAGTAGAGCTTCGCCTCCGTTCTTAAACAGCTCAGCAGGTAAGCCATCAGCACCCGCGGCTTTGTTATTTTTAAGCCAAGCTATAGCTGTCAGAACTTCATCATAGTCGACCAGCGGAACCTCGACGCTCTCATCCGAAATTGGGGTTTCCGGAATATCATCTCTATTGGCGGGATTGTTGTCAGCGTCGCCATTTAGAAGCTTAGAGAAGTGTTCCCTCCATAACGTCAGTGTACTCTGGACATCTGTCACTAGATTCCCGTTTTCATCCTTGCAGGAAGAGGCCCCGGTTTTAAAATCATCGGCAAGGCGACTTATTTTTTCGAACAATTTTCGGGCCTCATTCCTGTCACCATACATCTCAATCTTCTCCTGCTCGCGCTTTTCTGCCCCTCTTTTTTTCCGCCTGAAAATACGTCTCCCTTCCCTCCTCTTTTCTTTGTATCGCTCCTTAGCAGCTCGCGTTACAATCCTAGGACATACAATGTTAAAATTACAATGGTGTGTCATACGTAGGGTCAGCACTTTCACGCTAGCAGCTGACTTGCAAGCACTCAAAAAGACCTTTCGGAGTGCTTCTTCTCCCGTTAGTGCTGACATGCTGGCCCGTTGGGATTCTATTGCATTGTTATTGTGTGAGTCAACCCTATTACATTACTAATTGCTGGTTAATGTCAGGACCATATTAATAATGTGAGTTATAGCATATATTGTGGCGGCCGTAGCCAATAAAGTAAGGTGCGAGATCCGTAAGCTAAGGAACCGAGGTAGCTCGGGTTCAATTCCCAGCTCAGACAGAATATTTTTTCAACTTTATTAATGTTTCTCCGCCAAAAATAAGGCCAATGCTTTCGTTTGTGGTGCTCCATGCAAAATTTATCCATATCGGATATGGTCATTCCGTGATTGTTATTATTACGGTACGTTTAAAATGAAATTGATTGATAGAACATGTTTTCTTATCACAATATTTCAAAGAAACTATCTATGTATCTATAAGATGCGATAATACAGAATACATTTAGTTGATTTCAAAAAAATAAATATAGACTAAAAAGTTGATTATATAAATAACGAGCAACTAATTAAAACATAAAATTACGCCTTAAAGTGGAATAAATACGCTTAGTGGCTACAACCCACAACAACTGCAATCGCAGTTGTAGCAGCAGCAGCAGCCGTTGCCACAAATCTGGGTTAAACGCCAAATTATTCACTGTCAGCCAATCATGGAAAACAACAAAGAGAGCTTCTGAGTGGAGGCTCCTGCTTAGCTGATCCTCATCGCTGACAAATGAACGCCGCCGCTTTGGCTCAGCCAGTGTGTCCATTAAGTGGCAGCACGAAGCAGCAACGAGTGCAGCAATTCGACGATTGTTGCTGCAATTATTTGACTTTTCGATATACTGATAAGATTTGCACTTTTTGTTTTTGTTCGTTTGTGTATTGTTTTATTTTTCCTTTAACTCTTTCATGAAAATTTGCAATATTAGAGAATTTTATGCGGCCCGCATTTAAGTCAGACAACACCAACAACAACAATTACTGATCAGCTGCTTCGGGTTATTGTGCTCACTGCCAATTGTTGCTATTGTTGTTGCAGCAGCTTATGCAAAAATTTGAATATCATCCGCATTTGTTGTATTGTAGACCAACTGCAAAGGAGGTCATGGTTGCCCCAAAAAAAAAAAAAAAAAAAAAAATCCTATCTATAACTAGAAAATCGATAGCATTTGTTTAATGTGCAAGCGGCTGCGCGCACGTTTATGTTCACGCGTCGTCTAAAACGCGCTGAAGAAAACGAAATGATTGCAACACTTCGTTTGCTCCGTTTAAGTAAATAAAACTAATTTATTTTATTTCTCTTTATTTTTGATTTTGGTGCTCTGATGCCACATCGATGGTGAAAGATAATGAAAACGACATCGTTTCTGAAAATTGTGTAAATTTTGTAGATATTTGGAATTTTTTCACATTGTTAAGTTGGTACCACTTCAGAGATGATTTCTGTTGTGGTTTTGCTTTGAAAAGCTACTCTTATAAGATTTTTTTTGTGTATACTCTCAACCAATAAGACTTTTTCATAGAGAAATCTTACTAATTCGAAAGAGAAAATCTTAATCTAATAAAAAAAAAATTATAGATCCTTATTTTAATAAGATTACTGATTGAATGTATGGACTGTTGCGTTATCTTATTAACACTTAACTTTGATAATAACATATTGGAAAACTTATGAAAAGAATCAAAAACTTTTAAAAGTAACACCAATTCTTATTGAAAACAATAAGAAAACTTGAATAATTAATAGGTTTTCTTGTTGAAAAGAACGAGAAAACTTTTCAAAATAATAAGTTTTCTTATTGAAAACTCAAAGAAAACTTTTAAAATTGATTTATTTTTTTATTAAAAACAAGAGTCTGTCTTAAATGCTTAAAAGTTTTGAAAAAAATCGCTCCATGCTTTCAATACGATTTCTTTTTTAGTGAAACCATAGAGAAATCTTATTGATTTTTTTATATATTATTTTAGGTTTGAGGTCTGTGTACGTTCTTTACAAGATTTTTTTTCTAGGCCGACGGCGCGTGGGGCAAGCCCATACAAAGGGTTGGACTTCGAATATTGCTTTAAATAATTGATTATAACTCTGGAACCATTTAATGTATTTTGACCAAATTTTAAACATGTCTTCATAAGAGAATTGCTCATTTTAAGAGCTTTAAGCTTTTAAGCTTTAAGAGCGTAGAGGGTCGAGGAGACCCAACAAATTAATGGTAAAAAAACCATTTTTTTTTGTGTTTAGCGATATTTTGAGCCTGTATTTTATTACAAAATGTGTTTTTAAACAATAATTTTTTAGCTATTTACATTAAAAAGATATTTAAAGACAGCTTACATCTCTATTTAAATCAAATTATTTGTAATACTAAGAGCAAACAGTGATTTATTAACCCTTATGAGAGTGACGAGGTACCCGGGTACATTTTGCGTTTTTAAAAAAAGAATTTTTTCATTAATAACCAAGATAAAGTACTGAAATTTTCTGAGAGCTCCTAATTTTATTTTAACTTCACCTTTTTTACAAACAAAATCAATCAATTGTGGTGGGTGCCAATAATATGTTTACACCTTTATGGGTGTGACGAGGTACCCGGGTACTTTTTTGTGTTTTGTATGAAGCTTCTTAGGGCCAATTTTTCAGTGCGAGTTTAAACTCTAGTCAAATTAAACCTAGCTTAACTCACCAAAAGTGGACGTTTAAACTCGGTTTATCTAGATATTTTAGCATTCGTTGATGTTAAATTGACTTAAAATATCATATAATGTGTTTCTTTTTGCCTAAATGGAGTTTAAACGTCCAATTTTGGTGAGTTAAGCTAGGTTTAATTTGACTAGAGTTTAAACTCGCACTGAAAAATTGGCCCTTAGAAACTATTTTTTGTTTTTAAAAGAAATTTAAATATTTTTTTGTTTGAAACTTAAAAAATTTTTTTATACAAACATATATAAATTTTTTTATATTTTATTACAATACAATTGCAGGTTGCACATTTTATATTTTTTATATCACAATATTTACACACTTCACAAAAAAAATTACAAAAGAAAAATAGTACACGTCTTTTTTCCTCAAATCAAAAAGATTAAGTAACAAAACAAAGAGATTTTTCATAGGATTTTCGTTCAAAATATGGCAATATTGACTTATTTTTTATTTTGACATTGCTACGGTGCCGATCAGATAGACGTCACCTACTTCTGCCACCTTCATAAATACATCTTGCTTGCATTAAACCTTTAAAATATATTTCATATAAATTATTGACGGTTAAAGATATAACAACTGTCTTTATTGGCAGATCACTTTTAAGTGAATTTCATACCCTTTATCTGTAGTGCACCAGTTTATGCAAGTTTTTTAGTAGAACTCTTGACGATATTTGCATCGTGTCTAAAATATATCTCAAGAACCAGACGTCTCAGATAAATAAACAGTATACTAAAATATTTGCATTAAAATTGTCTACACTTATTTAGTACAATAAATTTACGTCACTTTACTAGTAGGTGGCTATGCCGCTATCAAAGCAAAATATCTAATTTTTCCTTTTACAAAAGGTTTACAAAGAGCCGGGCCGGAATGGGTTAAAAAAATATATGCATCCCAAACTTGGTTTTTATAAATTCGCAAGTTTTTATCGCTAATCAAACCAAAGCAGTTGCTATAGGTACGCTGTAATGGGCAAACTTTGTGAGAAATGCTATAAAAAAACCTGAGGAATACAATTTTGATAGTCAAATTCTCAGAAGGCGCTGGATGGCGCGCTCTAATTTTTTTTAAAAACATTTCTTACTATCATTATTTGTAATCTAAGGTAATTTGATCCTAGCCAACCCTGGCAATTTTTTTATTTTTCAAATTTAATAATTTTTTTAAAGTTTTAATTTTTATTCCTTATCGCAATAACAGGATAGCACAAAACTTAAAAACAAAATATCTGGCTTAAAAGTTTAGAGTATACCCTTTCATACAATATAAAGATCCTGTTCATTCAAGCAGTTTAACAAAATGTTATAGGACTTTAAAAATATACGATTTTTTTTTATATTACAAAATATTAACTTTGAGGCTGAGAAAATATTAACTTGAAGTAAGTAAGTAAGTTTAAATAGCCCAAATATATTTCTATCGAAATGTATCAAAATATTATAATAATTTGCTAGTTGCACATTTTTCTGGATGTCCAACCCTTTGTATGGGATCGCCCCACCGTGCGGCGACTATTATCTGTTTTTTGCTTCAGGGGGGAAACCTAAGTATAATTTGGAAAAAATCGAAACTTTTTGCTTTAGAGATGCTTTATGGTCTTAAAAATAATATACCAAGTGAAAGAATCCGGCAAAATACGAGGGCGGTTTGAGAAGTTAGTGAATTTTTTTATTTCCCGCTTAGTAACTTTAAATGCAACACTGATACTGCCAACTTCCATCTGTTAATAGACTACTGTTAAAATTTTAGCTCGCTGAGATGCTTAGTTTGTGTTTGACAGCCATTAACAGCAGACGATCTTTGGCGAAATTTGGCGAATTTTGGCGAAAATGGAATAAAGTGAATTTCGTGTGCTTATTTTTTGCGCAAAAAAAGCATCTGCCAAACCAAGGAAAGGTTTGATAAATACTACGGGAAGTCTGCACCATCGATTGGAATGATTCGCAAGTGGTTTACTGAATTCCGATACGGTCGTACAAACACAAGTGATGTCGAACGTTCTGGACGCCCAAATGAGGTCATCACACCAGAAAGGTGCCGGGACATAGCCTCAAGGGACATAATCCCAAATTTAAAATTTAAAATTTAGGATTAAGTCCTCAAAAAAAGGGGACATAGCCCTAAAAATTGGATTTGGGCTTCAAAAGATGACATAATCCCAAATTTATTTGCCCTTGTACGGAATGGTGATAACAACTTGAATTTTTCAAATAACTATATACTAATTTACCTAAATAATCGAAGAAGTAAGCGCCGGCGCTATGCAAAATCGCCCAAAAAAATGAAAATTCACCCGTTGGACTTACTGAGGGTTGTAATCCCTAAGCAGTGGCCGCATGCCAATAATTTAAAGAGAATTATGTCCAGAAATACTGTAGGCAGCGAAGTCGGTGTGGACTTATATTGGGTTTTAATTCCTAAGCAGCGGCCAAAGGCCGCCTATTAAAAAAGGAATTATTTTCAGAAGTACTGCAGACAGCGATAATTCTCTTTTTAATAGGCGGTCTTCAGCCGCTGCTTAGAGATTACAACCCTCAGTGAGTCCAACACCGGCTTCGCTGTCTACAGTAAAAATAGCTTAAGTCGACTTAAGACAGATCTGAGTTATTGATGCAGTTGTGTTCCACGCATATGGAACTATAAACACACAAAATATGGAGCTTCTAGCGTGACCTTAGCCAAAGTTATGACACAAAAATAAAAGAACCTTCCATATAACTTATATGGCTATTGAAAACTTTGAAACAAGATTTCACGAAACTTTGAAATCAGACTTAAGCTGTTATTGCTTATCGACATAGATATTAGTATTTATTGAAACCACTTGGGACTATGACCTCTTAAAAGCGGACATAGTTCCAAGGGGTCAGAATCTCTTTTAAAGCGGTCATAATCCTAAATTTGAAATTGGAAATTTGGGATTATGTCCTTTGGGGCTATGTCCCGGCACCCACCAGAAATGGTAACTCATATTCACGATATAATTTTGCCCAATCGCGGAGTTAAAGTGCGCTTAGTCGATTAGTTACCTTGGACGAAACATAGATCCATGACTACACACCATAGACAAAGGAACAGTCGAAACAGTGGGCTTCACCGGCCGAAAGTGCTCTGAAGAAGGCAAAGACGGTGCTATCGGCCGGAAAGGTTATGGCGACAGTACTTTGGGATAAACGCGGTATGATCTATATTGATTACCCTCCACCGAAAAGAACGATCAATGGCGAATACTATGCAGCCAAATTGGACCGTTTCAATGACGCTTTGAAAGAGAAACGTTCCCATTTGGCGAGGAAAAGAGTGATCTTCCATCAAGACAATGCGAGCGTTCACACATGCCCATCTCCCATGGCAAAATTCTATAAATTCAAGTTCGAAATGCTTCATCATCCAGCGTATTCTCCAGATTTGGTCCCCTCCGACTATTTCCTGTTTCCAAACCTGAAGAAATGACTCGGCGGAAAGAGATTCACCACCAGAGAGTAGCTCATCACTGAAACAGAGGCCTATTTTAAGGACCTTCCGAACACGTATTTTTCGGATGGGATCAAATAATTGGAGGAACGTTGGATGAAGTGTATCGACCTAAAAGGAGACTATATTGAGAAATAAAACGTGTTTTGCCGTAAAAATCATAGCTTTTTTCATTTTTCACGGAATTATTAAACGGCCCTCGTATTATACGAATTTTTAGTACTAAAAACTTTACACGCATTTTTATCGAAACCACTTTTTTGAAACGGCCGGACACATTACTTGAGCAAATCTTCAAAGCTCGATTTGAAATTTTTACAAAAAAAGACTATGTGTGTTGATAGCTGTTGATGTATAAAAACTGATAAAATTTTGTTTTCTGTGCCAGATCAAAAATTAAGACGTCAGGTGTCCGGCCATGGACCCTTTCAAAAAATAGGCGCCTTCAAACACATGTTGCACAGCCTCCATTTTGAATATAAATTTTTTAAAAAATAACATTTTGTGTTTCAATAATTATATTAAAAAAATATATTTAACAGATTTATGATTGAGCCAAAAAATTCCTGAACATACGCCTATTTTTTGTGAGTTACTAAGGTTTCCCGTCTTAAACATAAAAAAAAGTGAAAAACAAAAACAGTTAATGTGTAAATTATTTCATAATACATTTTAAATTCAATAAAATTCATTATTAATACATCATGATCTCAAAAGTAAGTGTTGCCAGAATTTTGTGAAGCAATGTGCAAATTTTCATAACTTAGCGGCCAAAAACGTAAATTTGCCGCCTACACTTTTTTTCTTTGATGAATCAATAATTGTTTATAAGCTCTACTTCATAACCTTTACACTCTTTATTATCTCTAAAAATTCACCCACATTATGGACTTTCTTTTTCTCTTAATTTTTTTTTATTTGATATCTGTAAAAAGCTAATATTAAATCTAAAATTGTCAAGATTTTAGTTTTTATATGCTTACTATAGTTTGTTATTTGTTGTTTGAAAAAAAAAAAAAAAATTCAAAATCAATATGTTTTATTCTTTGTGAAGCAATGTCTTACGGTCTTTTCTTAATTCCTTACTCTGATAGGCTTGAATATATCCCAAGCAAAAGTATAGTCAGCTGAACAACGTTCGAGCAAGGACCGAACAATGGTAAAATAACGCGATAAATAAAAGGGCCAGACTAGTGTCGAACATTATCTAAAAATAATCCAAAAAGCTTACTCGACTGAACTAGTGTCGAACATTATCTAATAATAAATCAAAAAATCTACCAGGTCAAACAGTAGCTTTTTTAAAGCATCATAAATTTTGCTTAGTATGCTGTAGGAACGAAAATTTTTAGGCATTTAATTCTACAAGCGAAATTTTGGTGTGGACTCAACACTAACACATACTTACTATAGTAAGTAACAACTAACCTGAATGTGTTAGTTGAACATTATTGTTGACTGTCAAATTTACACGCCAATTAAATGTACGGACATATAAAAGGCAGCGAAATTTTGACATTTTAACTCTCCAATCGTGGTTGTGAACTTGGCTGCATTAAACAAATTTTTCATTCAACAGCGTACTAACCAACAAAAAAAAATTTCGCTACCTTTTCGCTGTCAAAAACGCAATGCATTTCTTACGGAAGCTTTCTTTTCGCTTCTACAGCATGCTAAGCTTTAAGCAAAAAAAAACAACTTTTTTGCATCCTTTTGTTTGCCTAATAAGCAAAAGGCTGCCAGATATGTATGCGGTGAACTCAGTAAATTTCCGATTTTAAGCTTAGTAGGCTATAGGAACGAAGAGTCAAAATTTTTGTGTGGAGAAAAAGCACTTGCTGTTCTGGTTGACAGATTCATATTTTTATTGCTGCAATTTCATATCCTATGAAAGGCAAGACTACACATTTATAAACTACTAGCTGATATACCCGGTGGTGTTACTCGAGAGTCATTTATATAAACATTTTAACATACACTTCTCGATGAAATTTTTTTTAAAATCTGGAATAATGAAAAACATGTTGAATTTTATTTGAAAGCTACCGTTAGAAAGGTAATTGAACGAACATTAATCCAAAAAAGTTTTGGAAAATTTTTGTTGGTGGTTCCATCTCTTGCGGTGAGCTAATTGAATTCAAAGAATGGGTACGAAAAACATATTTTAAAAATTAAAAAGAATTTTTATATTTACTTAATCTTAAAGCAAGCACAATTACCTTTTCAACAAAATAAAAATTATGGTGGGACTCAATGCGTCCTTGAGATATGGACATTTTAACGTCTAAACAAAGATTTATATTAAAAAAACGTATTGAACTTTTTAACAAAAAATTTTTTAATGAAATATATTAAAAACAGCGGAGTTATTGGCATCAAAAGTAAAAACTTTGATTTTCATATATTTTTTTTTTCATTATAGCTATCAATGTTTTATGAAAAATTCGTTGTACTAAAAATGATTGTACCTACTAAAATTTCTATTAGCTGCTTTCTTTCATATAATCGCATTTGCAAGCAAAGCAAAAACAACAAAAAATCCAGCGAGCTGAACATTTTAATTGAGTCAATTCTATGTTTTTAAGTGTTGATGACGCTAGATGACGCTGCGACTGAAAAAACCTGCAGTACTGCATTATTTTACTTTTTAAAAAATTGGTAGCAATAGCATTTTCGCAAAATATTTCGCAAAACTTATCTGCTAGCTGCATAAGATCATCAAATATTCTTCTGTAAGCAGAAAATAGCGCCACCTGTCTGCAATCCTAAACGTGTGGGGTTAAATAAAGAACTAAGTGACAACGGTGACACAATAGTGAGAAAAAATAGAGCCATCACAACAAAACAAATTTAACAGGAGAGGGGCGGGGGGTAGGGAGGCAAACAACTAAGTAGATTACTTTATACTATAAGGAAGATTTTATATAATCCAAAATTTTTGTAACTTCTCTAAACACACAACTGCATTCTTAGAGATAAATGGGGACGTTCAAACTATATAGAGAATTTTAACACAAAACTAAGTTTCATTAATAGTCTGGTATGGAAAAATAGATTTTTAGCCATAACTTTTGATTGGAAAGAGATTTTGGGATAATTTTTTTCACATAAATTATTTTTGAGACTTGACTTTATTGTAAAAAATATAAAAACAACATTTTGGAAAAAATAAATTTCGCGAAAAAAATCAAACCCTTGTTGTTTTGATGACAAAAATAGTAAAATAATTTTTGCGCTTAGCTGGAAGAATTTTTGCAAATAAATGCTATGTCACATGAAAGATAGGCAGATGTGAAATTTTTAATTGATTTCATTTTTACAACAACAACAAAAGGTCCAGTACCACAGTTCCACAGTTCCACCTATTTTTGTGAAGTGATTTCATTGAACTTTTGAACAGAAAGAATTTGAATGAAATATATTAATGGACAGCGGAGATATTTGCATCGAAAGATCAGACTTTGATTTTCATTTCGTTTTATTCTCATCCTTAGGCAACGATGTTTTATGAAAAAGTCGTTGTACTAAAAATTTCTCCAATTTTAAAGATATGTCAGTATTTTTGATGTCAAAATATTTAAAAATTTTTAAAATTATGTACACAAAAATCTCCGATACTAAAAACTTTTATAATAACAAAATTACCATCAGTTGAAAAATTTCAGAGGGGCGTGGCAAAAACTAAGTATGTTACATTTTAAGTTGGGATGCACTTAATATGTATACTTAGTTTGAGCAAAATCCGTTGAGCCGTTTAGATTTGTATAAAGGCCAAACAAGCAAACAAACAAACAGAAAATGAGTTTTAATACTATAGATTTGAGATATTTTCGTTTCAAAAGAATGTATTAAATCAAATTGAATTACAATAACTAACGAAAGCTGATAAAAGCTTAAGAAAATGCCAATATTTATGTTACTATACTCAAGTCACATATGTCATTGCATCTTGCGTGGGCTGCCAACTGTGCATATGCATGCAGCTGTCAAAAGTTGATGCACACAACGCCATCTACTGGCAATACAGCATTTAAAATCATGTTCGTTTTTATGGGTTCTTGAGTTAAGATGGCGTTGCAAAATCGCTCCATACAAAATGTATGTGAAAATCAATTTTCTTCATAATTTTTTTTTCGGGAAATTTTCCACAATTTTCTTAAGTATTCTCCTTGTTTGGGCGGAGACCTGTCCGAATTGGTGCTAATCACCGAAATCGGTCCAGGCGTTCTCCAGTTATAAGCGTAGTAACTAACGTCACTTTCTTTTATATATATAGATATAAATGCAACAATAAATTTCTTAAATAACAAATTCAACACTTAAACATACTTACTGCTTATTTTTTATTGTTGAATGGCAAATTTCCGCGCCAATTAAATGTACGGGCATATAATCGACAGCAAAATTTTGGTATTTCAACTCTCCACTATCGAATGGAAATTTGGCAACATAGCAATAATTTTCGCTTCTTAGCGTACTAACCGGCGATAAAACATTTCGCTGCCTGTTCGTTGTCAAAAATCTCAATGTATTTCTTATGGAAATTTTTTTCGTTCTTACAGCATACTAAGCTTAAAGAAAAAAAAAGATCAATACTTAAATAACAATTATCACAAATTTCATAATGTAAGAAAAATGTATTTGTCTATGTTTGAAAAAATACAAAGTTGTTTAAATAAAGACACAAAAAAGACGACAATAACATAATGCTTTATATTCAAAGCCAATTTAAAGTTGTATAAATACAAAATAAAATATATGGAAAAATATCTGCCATCATCTAGGTACAGTACATCAGTTACTTCTTATTTAGTTAAAAGGAACAGAGAACATACATACTAGGGAAGTTAATCCCGGGATCCCGGACGATTTAAGCCCCTTTAAATCCCAGGATTTTTTATCCGGGATCCCTGGATTTTCAAGTAAAAAATTTCTATTGCAAATAGTCATGTAAATTCATCCATTTCGATTTAAGTTGTTATGAATATAGAATTAGAAAAATCTTTTATTGAAACTGCACAAGATTGTAAGGACGATGAGCGTAAGTCACTGGAGCAAAGACTTTACAAAGTTTTAGAAGAACCTGCAACATCGGGAAGTCAGCTATGTATTTCAAAGTTGTCAGATATTCTTACTTAGGAAATGAATTTGTTTTGTGGTGATCGAAACTTAGAAATTGCTTACGATTATCGTAAAACTATTCCTCCAACTAGCATAGAATCATAACGTTATATTTGTAATAATATCCGAACAAAAACGTTTTGTTCGGTTTGCTCTAAGGGGCTTAAGCGGAACTGACACTTTTAATCTTCCTCCTTATGAGGATCGTTTAAAACTATTAAAAATGCAATCTTTAAATGAGAGAAGGAAGTCTGCTGATATCGTCTACTTACACCAACTCATAACTGGTGGGTTCGATTCACCAGAACTCCTAACTCTTATAAATTTTAACACTAACCGTAGAAGCAGTAGAAACGCTAACAATTTAATTTACTTACCTTTTAGTAGCACAAATTATATGGCTACTGCTCCTTTAAATCGCATGAGTACCTTTGTTAACAACTGTAGCTTTTTTGATGTTAACTTATCGAAAGGTCAACTCAAAAGTAGATTGAAAACTAATGTATGATTAGATCTATATTAACGCATGGTTAGTTGTTATGTCTTGTGTTGTCCCTGAGCCCAACCCATATTATGGTGGGTAAATTTTTCTCACTTTAGATTGTTTTGGACCACTCTTATCGATATCATTAAGGCTATTCACGGTTTGAGCGTACTTTTAACAAATCGTATTTATAGCATTTGTTATTGTTCAAACTGTGAGCACCTCGCCATGTGACTGTCGTATAAAAGGATTGTGCAGCCCTGTGATGTATGTCATTATGCGGCTGTTGACAGATCATAAAAATACGAGGTACAAAAAACACGTCTAAGGGCTGCTTTTATTTCCGCGTGCCTGCGTATTTGCGTTTGTATGCAAAGCAACAGCAAGGCAAAATGAGCTTTCGTAAATTGGCATACAAATAGCGGATCGTACAAATGGCGGACCAGCGTATTCGAACTGTGAATGGCCTTATTGAGATGTTGTAATGTTGTTTGGGCTGGTTCTTAAGATGATCTAATGCGGAGAAAGTGCGAAAAAGCTGTAGTAGCTGAACTCTATTGTTATTGCATGAAAAAAAAAAAAAAAAACAAAACTCTCTAATGAAAAAGAAGACGCGTTGATTAGCTAAATGTACTACTTTAAAAATAATTACAACAATAAATTTAATTTTGAAAAGCCTTTTCTAAACTTAATTTGCCTTAAACACAAACAAACATGAAAACAGTGTCTCAAACACCGTATATAAGGTATAACATTTATATAATAATACCTTAACCCATTAATGCTCACTACCAGAATCCGTTGACTTTAGTTTTTGAAATCTTCAGCATAAATTTGTTATTTGTAACAGAAAACTCTGATGTTAAAAAGAAAAATTCAAAGGATTTAGGTGTGGCCATGATTCAATGTCCATTCGTTTGACAACACCCGTAAATATGTAAGCAAAAATATATTCTCTCTCAAATATAGGTGAAAACCAGGGTTTCGTGGTCTTTTATGAAAAAAGTTATGTTTCAGTGTTTTGTTGTGTATTTAGAAAAAAAGTAGTTAGTAGTGTATAATAATTATTGCTTTGATAATTATTATTGAAAATTGTTTTCAAATTTTGTTGCGAGCCGTTTTTTGTGTTCAGTTAAAATATAAATCGCGACTTTTAAGTTGTAATTATTAAAATATTAATGCCTTCAACGTGCGGTATTTGCAAAACAGTTAATTCTGGAGATAAAATTCGAAAATATAATGTGCCAGTGGATCCAATTGGCCATCAGCGGTGGAAATATAATTGCACAACAAAAAATAAATATTGAAATGAGCTTTTTTCAATTTTCTCAATTTTCTATCAAAACAAACAAGCAGTACAGAACGTAGTAGAAAAAGCAGCAATAAAATGTATCCTTGGGTATTTAGTACTGCGAAAGAGTATGATATTTCTGCAACTGATTACTTTGATGGCATTAAAACATGACTCTTTTGCTCTCCTCTTCAATTTTACGGGTGTATATCTTCATTCTTGTGAGTAAACGTCCAATGAATGGATAACCTATAGTAATTGAATCATGGGTGTGGCGAAGCTTATGATCATAAACTTATAAAGGGTGTCTGAAAGTAGAGAAATAAAAAATAAAATTATAAAAATGAGAAATTAGAAAATTTTCATTTTGTAGCGTTTGCATTGAACTTTAACCTCATGCACATTTTTAATTATATTTTCTTTTTCCTGTTGTTTATAAAACAAAATAACTCACTTGAGTGGCATTTTTCACTTTTCTTTGAAGTACTGCACGAACTGGCGTGAAAAAAATGAACAAAATGCCTCTAAATGTCAATTTTAGAAAATTTCTTGGAAAAAGCATACTTTGAGCTTTGCTACACTGTTAGAACCAAAAGCTTCACAGTGGCTGCGAATTTTTGAGATATTTTTGAAAAATGCTTCCATCGCGTATGATTTATCATTAGCTGTCATTAATGGGTTAAACTGTTCTGTATTTTATTTTATTATTTTTTGTTCTTTAAGTTTATACAATCTGCTAGTAATTGATATTATTTAAGTTTTTTGTGTTGATTTACAATGAGTTTTGTTTTTTTTGCTACTTTATAAATGAATTAATTTAAATTTTTTAGTTTCAAGAAATAAATAAATAAAAAATTTATTAAAAAAGTTTTGAAATATTTACTTCTTAAAGTTTTCAATCCCAAACTAGTCCAGGGATCGAGAAAGCTTCCGGTATTGGACTGCCTATTATATACTATAAAGTGCTTTAATGATAACTTTCCTGTTTTTCAGTAGCGGGCGTTTGACACTTAGTGCGTTACGTACTAAAATTCCATTTAGCGAATTTGTTATGATATCTGACTGTTGATAATATCAGTTTTAGTTCACAAGCTTACCATATGCTTAGTTTTGGATATTTGTTCAACACTGACACCCGTTAAAAAACTGTGAAAACCATTTATCCCTTTTTGTGGTGCAACAAAATGAGAAAGAACTCTGCAAGAGAGGAAGGAGTCATCATGAAACTTCCTTCAATTAAGCTATATGGCACATATCACACCAAATTATTTTAATCCCGTATTTCTTTAATAAAATAGTATTGTAAATCATATTAAAATTGGCTATTATTGACTTACTTTACAGTAGTTATAAAACCGTTTCCTGTATTAGTAGTTATCTAATTAAATTTAAAAAAAAAAATCAGAACTGATTTCACTGTTCTTGAAGTCATTTAAGTTTTTGTCTTTAAACATCAGTACATTAATTGCTAAAATCCGTACGTCTGGCAACCCTTATAGCATAGTTTCTAGTGAATTGTGTTGTTGTTTGGCTTGAATACAAATTTTGCTTGAGTAAACAGTTTTCAGTTCATAAAGCCATTTCAGTTCCGAATTTCCAATGCGACAAATAGCTCTGTAAAAGTGAGTTTGACCAGCAATTTGGAAAACCCAAAGAACAAGGTTCGAATGCAGTGTAAAAAAGGTCTCAATAATGCATTCTATTATTAATTTATCATAATAATAAAATTACAAATTTGTCAATTAAAAATATTCTCTATCAAGGAAAAAAAACCCACTAGTTTTATCACACATTTCTTATTTTAATAAAGAAAAAAAAAAATAGATAACATTTTGTTTCAGCAATGGTTTTTGCAATCTTTTCGCTTATAAACAAACTGCTCTGCCGATCAGCTATCGAAGCGACTTTTGGTTGGTAAATCAAGTGATTATTTGTAGTGATTAGTTGAAGTAGAGTCTGCTACAGCATTTTATTGACCAAATACTCGATATTACTTCAAGCATTGAAAATGGCCCTTGTTCGAACACTATTCGAACGTTATTTGGCCGCTGTTTGGACTGTGTATTTGTATTTGTATTTATAAATAAAATATCCGACTAAAAAGCATTCATTAAAAACGTTGTTTTTATCAGATGAAATAATTTCAGTTAACCAAAAAGTTCAATAACCAGATTTCAAACCTGAACTTGTTATATAAGATCTTTTGGAGATAACAATGTGAAACTTGAACCAACGACAAGTAGTTTCTGTCTGTTTTTTTTGCTTTGTGCATATTTGTTATTTTCTTTCCACTTTAATACTTTTAGGAAGTCAAGCGACAACAATAAAAAATAAATATCTATAACAAAAGTCACAAAAAATCTGCATTTTAAAAAAGGAAATCATGACAAAAGCATCAACAACAGTCGGTGAAACGATGAAAACGGCGATAAACCGTTCAAGATAGCAACCATTGTTTTTTTTTCATACTATTTTTTCCTTAAATAGATTGAAAAGGTAGTGAACAAGAAATAATGAATAAAAATAAAAATAATTGTTATATACACATAATGTTATGCAGAGCCGTTTCGAAAAAAAAAAAAATATAACTACAATAGAGTTCAAAGTGGTGTAAGTTTTAAGTTACAGTAACAAAAATACAGAGCAACCTTTTATACTACAAAAGTATTCATAGAGCCAAAAAAAAAAAAGAAAGAATTTTTTGAAAAAATTCATAATAATGACAATCTGCAAATGAAATGTCACGAGCTGGCGAGGTGTAGTTGCTTGATTTTGTAAAACTTTTTCTCACGACTTTCTAACTAAGTGTTAATACATTGTCTCATGTTATTTCTTTTTATATTAGAAAAATAATTTATTAAAAAAAAAAATAGAAACAATGCACAATAAAACATTTTTAAAATAAATGTTTTTTTAATAATTTTCAAATATTTATCAAACAATTGATCACACAAACCAAACCACGTGTCAAAAGTTGCTGCTTTTTTCCACCAACAGAAACAACAATAGCTAACAAAAACAACAGCAGCAATTAGTTTTGATAAAATTTCCAACGTGCTGCCTCTAAAAATTGTGCACAGCACATGCGCGAAATTTTTATTTTGTTTCGGTATTTTATCCCAAAAGCCCGCCAAAGTAAGTCACACACACACACACACACACACACACACACTCCAAACAAACAGACAACCAGCAGCATAGAGAGTCCAACTAGTGCGGCGCTAGAACCCACACCATTTCGTTCATGTATGTTTTTCCAGTGATTGGTTCTACCATAACTGTTGTTGTTTTTGTAACTTTATGATGGGTAAATCGAATTATCGTCATCCTGCCCACATGTACTCGTATGTTGTTGCATGCAGCGTTGGTCAATACAACAGCTTCAAAAGAAACAACAAAGAAGGTGTCAAAATCAACACACGGCAACAGAAGAGCCGAGGCACAACAGGACTTCAGCGGGCATCAACAAATACCATCAGTTGCTAATTGTTATTGTTGTTGAAAATAACTCGAAACAAAATCAAACTAGATCCTTTCAATGCAGCAAATAAGTACATTTATTTATTTAAGTAGTTTAGATTTCTAAAAATTGTATAGAAGTTTATCCCAAATCACAGTAAGATTTTTGCTAAATGCTATTATTTCAGGTGTTTAAAAAAAAATTGATCAAATATCTATAATGTTGCTTTTTGAACAATACTATAGAACTAGAAATAGGACGTGATTTATTTAATGCAAAAAATTATTTGGTGAAATAGTGTAAGTGCGTTAAAAATAAAATGACTTTTGTAAAACTAAGTTTTTAATTATCTTTTAACCACAGACCGTACTAAATATGCATTTTATAACAAAAAGAAAAAAATAATAATTATCTTGTGACTTTTAAAATTTTGAACAAAAAATAATAATTATTTCTGCTTTTTATTTTTTTAAGGCAAAAATAAAAATCAAAATTTGCCCGATATTTTTCAAGCACAAAATAAATAGTAATTTTGGACTTTTATTTTTTAAGGCAAAAATAAAAAACAAAACTTGCCCGATAATTTGTTGGTCTTAAAATAACTGCTAAGTTCTGATTCTTATTTTTTAAGGCAAATATAAAAACTAAAGTTTGCCTGATATTTTTTTGAGAACAAAATAACTTTCAATTTTCAAATCCTAATTTTGCTTTTAATTTTTGACTTAAAAAAAATAAAAAACAATGTTGACAAGTTATTTTGTGCTCGAAAATATGTTGGGGAAATTTTGCATTTTATTTTTGCCTTAAAAAATAAAAAGCAAAACTTTCCAGTTATTTCGTGACCAAAAAAATATCGGGCAAGTTTTGCTTTTTATTTTTGCCTTAAAAAATAAAATTCCAAAATGTGTGGTTATTTTGTGCTTAAAAAATATCAGGCAAATTTTGATTTGTATTTTTGCCTTAAAAAAATAAAAAGCAGAAATAATTATTTTTTGCTCAAAATCTTATAACCGAAATTTTAAAAATCAGAAGGAAATCAAGTTCTACAATGTTAGAGGATTCTTATGGTACCTTCAAAATGGCGGTGCGACAATATTTTCACAATGCGTTTTTGGTTTAAAAATCTAAAAATATTAATATTTACAGTCTCTGCTTTTAACGCTAGAAAATAAGCCTATGTCGAATCAACGCTATTAATTTTAACAGTGTTTTTGATATATTTAATTTCTTAGTGGTAATGAAAGTTATAAAGATAAATAACTACTTACACAAACTAAGCTACAATCAGGGCCTTTCAGAGCCCGTGAGGGTCCTGGGCCACGAACTTTTTGGGGCTCCCCCAACCTCTTTAAAAAATGATTAAATGTATACACGACATGTTTATTAAAAAAAAAAATAGTTCAATATTAGGTAAAATATTATTTAAGAACTGTATTTGTAGCTTTTTGTTGTGAAAACGCATCTTTTATAACTCGTCGCCTGAGAAAATAAATGTCGTATGTGAAAATTTATACTTTTGAGATAATTGAGAAAACGGGGCTATAAATTCTTAAAAAAATAGCGGTAAAACCACAAAAATTTCGTAATCTATTGTGAAATGTATCTGCAAACAGGCCTGAAATTCTAAAGAATATTGCTCTGCTAGATTTTGAATTATAAACCCTTTTTCTCAATAATCTCAAAAGTGAAAATTTTTACAAGTTACGAAATTTTTTTTCTCAAGCGACGAACTGAAAAAATTAATTTTCTTTACATTTACACGATTTTGTCAAGCAGAGGTGGATTTACCACAGTCGGCGATCTAGGTTTGAAAAAATGTGCCACCCTTACCGTGTTACCATACATGTAAAATGTGTCGTGACTATGTCTTAATTTTAATATCAATATGCTATTTTTAGTAGCAAAATATTTTGAAAAAAGGTTTTTTAGGCTTCAAATTAGGGCAAGTAGTAAGTTGGTGAAAGTAGTTATAAGTAGCGCAAAACATTTTTTAGAAAAGACCCTTTTACCGCCGCAAGGACGTATTAAAAGTCGTTAAACACAAGAAAAATCTTACAAAATCGAAAAATATATAGTTCTTATTTAAAATTATTTTAATAAGTCTCAAAAAAATATTTTTAATTTTCTTCCGATTATGTTATGATTTTTTTTTGTGTGTTCGATAACCAGAAAGACCACTTTAAAGATTTTTGAAAGAAGTCGAGTTCCTATGATTTTTCAATGCCACTTTAAGTATTTGTTAAAGAATCAAGTTAAAAAATATGACCACTGTATTTTATTGAACATCGTCTAATTCGGATTTTCGCGATTTTTTTCGAAGATTAATATATTACAACTCTGGCAGTTTTTATCAAATTTTCATGTTTAATAACTCATTTTGAAGAAAAATAAATTGAAGAACGTGATGCGTACCAATTTTCTTCAAATTTTTTCAAAAAAGACGCCTTTTGCCCATATAAATCAGATTTTCAACTTTCAAATCACTTGTGGCACCTTTAAATATAAATATTTTTTTATGAATATGTATTTACTTCTGTTTTTTAAAGAAATAAAATTCCGTTCCGTTATTCATTGCTCCTAAACTGAAAGAGAACTTTTCTGAAAAATTTGTGACTGCAGGTCTTCACAGCTCAATTTATCACATTTACAGAGGAATGAAAACGAATTTCAAGTGCATCAAATCGCTTTCTTAGACTATATAAAATGGAATCAATAATTGCTTAAAACCAGGGATATAAATGTTATGCACCTTTTTTGGAATTGGTTAAATTTAATTATTAAAATGGGTTAAAATATATTTCAGTTATGAATAACTTTTATTTTAAAGAAAAATGTTTTTTGGTTGCCGGATAACTTTTATTTTTGAGGAATAATTTTTTAGGTTGGCTCATAACAGTTATTTTCTGATATGAATTTTTTTCGGTTATTAGTGTCAAAAATCAAGAAAAAATATGACGTTTTCTTTTGGAATGGACTAACACCTCTTAGCCGTGGTCGATATGGGGTAATCTTCTAATGTCATCGTCGTGATGTTAGAATTTCAAAAAGGTTTTTTGACACCATGGTGGACTCTAAAAAGGTGTTTTTTGTATTCGCTTCCCTTTTTACAATCTTTCCCAGAGAAACCGGTTACCACATCGATTACCGACGACTGATTACCTAACCGAATACATATTACTGAAGCAATTACTACGTAATTAAATAACTGATTATTAGTCTTTAGCTAAGTAATCACTTCAGTAACCAGTCTTCGGTTATGTAATCGCTTAGTAGTCAGTATTTAGCTAAGTAATCGCTTGGTAATCACTTCAGTAATTAGTATTTGGTTATGTAATCACTTAGTAACTGGTATTCGGCTAAGTAATCACTTCAGTAATCAGAATTCGGTTATGTATTCGCTTAGTAATCAATATTCAGCTAAGTAATCGCTTCTTTATCACTTCAGTAATTAGTATTTGGTTATGTAATCGCTTAGTAACTGGTATTTGGCTAAGTAATCGCTTCAGTAATCAGAATTCGGTTATGTAATCGCTTAGTAATCAATATTAAGCTAAGTAATCGCTTCGTAATCACTTCAGTAATTGGTATTTGGTTATGTAATCGCTTAGTTACCGGTATGCAGCTAAGTAATAACTTGGTAATCGCTTCAGTAATTAGTTTTAGGTAATGTAATCGCTTAGTAATCAGTACTCAGGTAAGAAATGACTTCAGTTATCAGTTTTCGGTTATGTAATCGCTTAGTAATCGGTATTCAGATAAGTAATCGCTTATAATCGCTTTAGTAATCAGTCTTCAGTTATTTAATTACTTAGTAATCAGTATTCAGCTAAGTAATCGCCTGGTAATTGCTTCAGTAATCAGTCTTCGGTTATGTAATCGCTTAGTTATCGGTTTTCGGCTAAGTAATCGCTTCAGTAATTTGTATTCGGTAAGGTAATCAGTCGTCGGTAATCGATGTGGTAACCGGTTTCTCTGGGAAAGATTGTAAAAAGGGAAGCGAATATAAAAAACACCTTTTTAGAATCCACCATGGTATCAAAAAACTTTTTGAAATTCTAACATCACGACGATGACATTAGAATATTACTTCATATCGACCACGGCAAAGAGGTGTGAGTCCATTCCAAAAGAAAAAGTCATATTTTTTCTTGATTTTTGAAACTAATAACCGAAAAAAATACATATCAGAAAATAACTGTTAACCTAAAAAATTATTCCTCAAAAATAAAAGTTATTCTTATTTAAGTTATTCTTATAAAAGTTATCTTAAAAGTTATTCTAAGTTATTTTTTTCTTAAAAATAAAAGTTATTCATAACGAAAATGTTTATGTGTTGAAATTGCCTAACTTTTTCTTTTGTGAAATCTAGAATAACAATTATTTTCGGTCACTGCTAAAAACACGTTGACTCCATAATATTTTTCAATGTAAGACTCAATTTTCATCGATCGCCCAGCTAGACAGCTAACTGTTAAATATTCCGTATATATGGCATATACGTAGCGACCTTGACGTTAGAGTCATATAAAATTCTCCATACATTGTACGTTAAATTTGTTCTACCAAAATACTATATATATGGACAGACGCTCATCTGTGTGATCTGGCATCTCTGTCTGCCACACATGTTTTAGCCATAAAAAAAGGTTTAGCTGAACTGCTCACACCAATAACAAATTCAGCTGTGCATTCTTCTCCCCCATGCCGTTGTCATGACCACCCCCTTCCCTAGAGGTTGAAACTCTGACATTTTATTTCCAAATAATAAAAGCCAATTTGTAATTGAATTTCTTTTATTTTTTAAATAAACAATTTACCTTTATATTATGGCGTAGAAATTAATGTATGTATCATGACACACAATTTTTTTAAAATACATGTTTTTATATTAACAGAAAAATGGCACCAGCAACAGCAGCAGTTCTTGAAAATGTTTAAAGCTAAAATGGTTTTATGTTAATTATCCAGTTAACCAAATATGTTTCCCGGGAATCTGCTTGGTTTTCTGAAAATAAAAACTTTTTAATTTGATTTAAATTATATTATTTGTATACTTCCTTTCGATTGCATTGCTTATTTTGTTTCGTTTTTATTTTTGTTTTTTGCTAGTTCAGTATATTTTTGGCCGAAAAGAGCAAGATATACAAACATTTATAACTTTCCTTTTTTATCATAACATCAGAACATATGAATGTATTGGTGAAAAGCTAATTTTGTTTCTATGTGTTTGTGAATACGTTAGAGCTGTCCAGCTGGGCGGTTACAAGTAAATTTGAATGGAATTCCTTTACTACATTTCTACATTTGAAAGTCCAGTAGGAATTTTTTTATCTGAGCATTTTTATTTAAATTTTTCTTATATGATATTCTTAATTTGGGGCCCCCTTCAGATGCGGTGCCCAAGGCTCGAGCCCCTTCTACCCCCCCCCCCTTCTGATAGAGTCTGGCTACAATTATTATATTTTCGTCGTGGAATCATTGGTTTTTGGATTCTACGTTCAATTCTGAAAAAATCTTCGAAAGCATATTAGTGAATTTAGTTTAGGTTTAATTTCGTTTAGAGAATTTGATGTGTATTGACAAGAGTGCACCGTGACGTATAAGTGTCAATAAACTTAATTTGAAATCATATAAAATCAATTTCTATATAAAAAATAATTTTTAAAACGGAATTTTGCTAATTTTGATTCTATACGAAATTGCACCGTAATTTATGAATGTCATTTATTGAGTGACTACCAGTGTGAAGTTTATCCAAATTTTTTAACTCAGTCTAACTTTGGAATTAGTAAACTCCGTACAATTCAACCTAAAATTTGAAATTAAGTCAACCTCAGCAAAAAATAATTTAAGAAATTAAAAATAACAAAATAACCCATTTTTAATAGAAAACTAGTAGACTCGACAGACGTCCCAGCAAACCAAAGTTTCCGAATTTATTTAAATTCCGATTAGTTCGTAACTATTTCGAGAATTCTTAACGAATTCGTAACTACTTCGCAATAGTAATTTCGGAACATTTCCAAATAATTCGAAAGAGTTCCGAAATCAAATCTTTAAATTTAAATTGTGAGGTGTTTTAAATATTTCAAGTTGAAAAAAATTGGTAGGCATTTTAAATGCCTAGCGGCATTTTAAATAATTTTCCATTTGTAAAATAGTTTAGTTTTAAACAACTTTTTCTTTAAAACAGATGGTTCTAATTTTAATTTTTACAGGTGCAAATACAAATGACATGTCAATTTCACATTTATATAAGTATGTTTCATAAAAGTAGTTGCAAAGGATCTGCAATTTTCGGCATGTCATTTGTACGAAACATATAGTGTGGGGCATCTTAAGCGGATTGTACCATATGTTATACAAAATTAAATAACAATTTCAAATCAAAGTTTAGTTTTTTGGATTAACTAAACTTTGATTCGAAATTGTTATTTAATTTTGTATTACATATGGTACAATACGCTTAAGATGCCCCACACTATATGTTTCGTACAAATGAAAAAGTTTAGTTAATCCAGAAAACTAAACTTTGATTCGAAATTGTTACTTAATTTTGTATTACATATGGTACAAAAATCATAAAGATATCGTTGCGAATTTGATGCTTCATTTCGTTACGAATTCTGTGCTACAATTCGTTAAAAAATTGTTATGAATTTGTTACGAATTCATTACGAAAACAATAATTCAATTGTTTACGAATTTGTTACGAAATCCATACGTCAATTCTTTACGAATTTGTTACGAATTCGTTACGACAATTCGTTACGAATTCGTGTCAACCCCTCCATACGATTTTCGTTACGAAATCAGAACGAATTCGGATGTCGAACTCGGAATAATTTCGAAAAATTCGTAACAAATTCGTTACGAATTCGGAAACTTTGGTTTGCGTTTTGTGAATTTGTGAAAAGTTTGGAAATGCCTTGACATGCCAAACGTTTCCTTTTGAAACATCAATGCATGGCGTTAGAAAATGTCTGATACATGGGCGACCACTAGGGGCACTTCCCCTAGGCAGTGGAAATTTTTAAAATATCTTAATATTAAATCAAAAAGCCGTAAGCTACAATTAAGAAATTTTACGGGAGAGTCAAAAAACTTTCTAAATTGTTATTGTAATTGTAAGTTGCGCTCAAACTTAGGGATTTTTGAACTTTTTTAATAAAAACTTCGTTTTTAGTTTTAGGAGTGTAAAAATTAGCAGGAACATGTATTTTGAAAAGGCCAATGATCAATCAATTATCAATATAAGAATTTATTGTAACTTACGGCTTTTTGATTTTATATGACGATATGTTCATTACATGTATATGTTAATATATTTTGAAGATAGCTCAAAAATACTTCATTTAAGGTATATTTATAAATAAATCTGAGTTAAGCCCTGCATGCATCTTTAAATAGTATGTTGCACCCGTCGCAGTGATAAGTTACGATACCTGTTACCCTTTTTCACAGGCACTTTTCAATATGTATTCTTACACTCAAAAAAATTTGTGAGTAAATATTACTAATAACTGCGTCCATTCTACGATTTTTATACATAGTTTCAGTCACGAATAGGATTCGTAGATTGGACGTAGTTTGGTACATATAACAAATATTTTATTCGTAATCGTACAAAAATAAATGTGTATTATGCGAATACATTTGTTATATTTATTTATAAAAAACATTCTAGAGCTGGGGTTTGAACCACAGTTTTTTAGCTTACGGGTCACGTACTCTTTCAGTAGACTACCTTGCAATCATACATTTCCTTATATTCGGTAATTGTTCAACAAACTAGACTAAAAGATTTCGGTTGTTAGTTTTTTAAACTCAACTAATACTTCGTATATTCTACGAATAATGCGTATGGTCAAGCTACGAACGAATATTTTCTTCTAATATTAATTTTAATTTGTAAATTGTACGAAGCCATTAGTAAATACTACGAATGTCATGGAAGAAATTACGAAGTTTTTCTTACGAGAAATTGAGGAATGATATCTCTTTTAGTCGAAAATCATTCTTCGGAGCAACAAATGGTAAGGGGCATCTAAGCCAATAACGCATATGAGCTTGGAGGATAAGCAAATCAATGTTTAAAGTAATTAAAAAAAGAAGAAAACAAAGTAAAATAAATTTAAAAAACTAAATGTTTTCCAAAAGTCGGCTTAAAAAAATCGTTTTTCTGTCATAAAGATGATCCAATTTAGATAATTTTTTAATTTTTCGTTAACTTAATAAAATTGCTAACAATCTTGCAGCATTTAAATTTGAGAAAATTGCAGCGGTCTAGGCGAGGCCAAAGCTTCTAATTCAAAAGCGAAAAAAATTAGGAAATTCTGAATAAAGTAGGCTAATTTTAGATCAAGCACTAGCTTTATTAACCGACTTCAAAAAAGAGGAGGTTCTCAAGTTGGTTGGCTTTTTTGTATGTACATCGATAACTCCTAAAGTACTTGCCCGATTGCAACAATTTTTTGTCAACAGATAGAGATATAAGACGCAAAGGTGCCCGTCTAAAAAAGTGGGCGGTATTCGACATAAGGGCGTGGCAATATAAGAAAAACTTCGTATATCGAATAGTTTTAACACTAGGGCACTGAAATTTGGTACAGTGGTTGGCACAATTATTAAAAAGTATTTAAAAAAAGTGGGTGTTTTTCGAAAAAGAGCGAGGCAATATTATAAAAACGCTGTAACCCGAATAATATTGACACTAGGGTACTGAAATTAGATACAGGGGTAGGCATAGTTATGAAAATGTATTGTGAAGAAAGTGGGGATTGTTGGACAAAAGGGCGTGGCGATATAAGAAAAATACTGTATCTCAGTTAATATTGACACTAGGGTTCTGGAAATTGGTACAGGGGTTCGAACAATTATTACTAATTACGGTCAAAAAAGTGAACGTCGCTCGACAAAGGCGTGGCAATATTATAAAAACGCCGTAACTCGAATAATATTGACTCTAGGATACTAAAATTAGGTACAAGGGTATAATCTCTAAAAAGGAAGAAATAAAAACTTTTTTCCCAAAATAAAAAACCAACTTCAAAATCACTACAAAGTAAAAAATTAAATTAAATTACTTTTCACATTAATTCTTGGTCAAATTTGATAATTTATTTACATAAAGTATTAAATTGGAAATCTTATTATTATAATTTTTTTCTATTTTGTATTATCATATATATATTAATTTTTCCATAAATATAAAACCTCTTGATAAACATATTAATACATCATAATAAATTTTTTAAATAATTCATATAATAGGCATGTTTCTAAACTTGATTCTAGTAACTTGCATGCTGCTAGAACTGATACATATTGAAAAAAAAAATAAGTCAGTTGATGTCCGACAACTCAAATTCTTAACTTTTGCAGATCATATGGATTTTTACTTCCTTAATCCAAATCTGATTAATTTCAGGCAATTCGCAATTGGATTATGAGTTACAGGCTTTCAAAAAAATACTGGAAAAATGGTCTAAAAATCTTGATGGTTTTATTTATTAAAAAAAAATATTGGGAAATTTTTGTATTCATATTTTAAATGAGGAAAACTTGGGGGCTGAATAATAATTAATGCGATTTTATTTAAGGATAAAGGAGACCTCACAATTGTTAATTTACTAAGTTACAAAGAATATTTGTTAAGAAAAAATTTTTGAAATTACATGAAATAAAAATTAAATTTGAATATGTTTCGGGCTTGATTCGAGAAAGATTTTTACCCCATCTTTGAAATAATATCATTTTCTTATGTGTACAAGCGTGTGCTAACAGGCGTATCATGATAAAAAATAAGTACCAAAAATCTCAGAAAATAGAATTATATAGGCTTCAATTTCTGTATGTGCGTTCTAGACTTTTTAGACTTTTTTTTACTCCCCTAGAACAAATCCTGCATACGCCCTTAGCCTGATACATATATAAAGCATTTTTATGGATCGGTAACATTAAAAGTGGGCTTGGTAACATTAACATATGTATATAGAGATTACAACTTTGACCCAGAGCACCCAAATTGAAACACTTTTTGAATTCAACTGAGTTCAGTATCTTTTATTTTTAAAAAAAGTCCTTTATTATTTTGGGGGATCCCAAAAGGCCGACCAGAGAGAGGTGGATATGTTTGTTAGGATTAATAACACTATGTAACAAGATTTTTGTCCCTGGGTTGTAATTGTTATTTCCTAGTCAGTTAGGTCCCAAAAGTATAGAAAACAGCTATTGTCGCAAGATAACTTTGCTTTTGTGACCATGGCAGCGCTTATCAGAGTTTATTTTTATGTTTGTTTGTTGAAAACTGATACACGAGCGCATACAACTTGTTTTCTCTACATTTAATCGGCATTTTTATTTTGTATCTCGTGGTCCCAGTTGTCGTCTTATTTTTTTCCACCGTCAGTTTGTGATTTCGTTTCGTGTGTGTTAAAACAACAAAGTCGTCGCAATAAATTTTGCAACATTTTTGTGATTTATTGAGAGAGGTTTCTTATTTTATTACAGATAAATTCGTTCAAACATGGCTTCACGAGGCTGCAAGTATCCTGCAGATGCATTTTGTTATGTCTGCGGATATTTTATCAAAACAAGAGCGAATAAGTACTCCTTGGAAACAGGTTTTAAAATGTTCGAAGCTTACAATGCTTATTTCGGCATGCCTGTGGGTGATCAAGACAATTCCTGGGCACCTCATTTCGCCTGTGAAAACTGCAAAAGGACTTTGGAAGGTAAGACATTTTAAAACTATATTGCTTTGTTATGGGTAAAATAAATGTTTCTATTAACTTTTTTATTAGACGGTACTTTTCTTTTCTAATTTTTTTTTTCAGGATGGTACAGAGGGGAAAAGAGAGCTATGAAGTTTGCTGTGCCAAGAGTTTGGAGAGAACCCACTGACCATTCAAGCAACTGCTTTTTCTGCATGGTGGACCCTTCCAAACGTCGGACTGGCAAAAAAGCAAGTCAAATCATGTATCCTGACATTCCTTCAACCATGGCTCCAGTTCCACATAGCTCTGGCCTCCCCGTTCCTACTCCTCCAGAGAAAGAGCAGGTGTCTTCCTGTGAGAGCCCTGATTCCAAGAGTGAGGAAGACAATGAAGGTGAAGGATTTAATTTACTAGCTGATAACAAAAACCCATACTATCCCAACCAAAAGGACATGAATGATTTGATCAGAGATCTTGGTCTCTCCAAGTCCAATGCTGAACTTTTGACGTCCAGACTAATGCAGTGGAATTTGCTGGATCCTAGTGTTAAAGTCTCATGTCAGAGGAAGCGTCACGAACTTTTTTCCAACTTCTTCATCAGCGAAGATGGGCTCTGCTTCTGCCACGACGTGACCGGTCAGTTCGAGGAAATCGGAATTGATTTCGAACCAAAAGAGTGGCGCCTCTTCATTGACAGCTCATGCAAGAGTCTCAAAGCCGTGTTGCTTCACAATGGCAACAAGTATCCGTCTCTTCCTCTGGCGCATTCAGTATCTCTCAAAGAGAACTACGACAATGTCAAGAAAGTGCTGAACGCATTGAAGTATGAGCAATATGGCTGGGAAGTGATCGGAAATTTCAAAATAGTGACATTCTTAATGGGCCTGCAAGGCGGTTACACCAAGTTTCCTTGCTTTCTTTGCCTGTGTGACAGCAGGAACGACAGTGCACACTACAGTAAGCGTGAATGGCCACAACGAACTGAATTCACAGTGGGGAGGAACAACGTCAAGTGAGAGCCCTTGGTGGACCCCCAGAAAGTACTGATGCCACCAGCAATTCGTCAAAGCTCTCGACAAAAACTCTTCAGCGTTCAAGTACCTACAAGACTTGTTCCCTAGGCTCTCTGAGGCGAAAGTTACAGCCGGTATCTTCGTTGGACCACAAATAAAGAAAATCTTCGAGTGTGAGAAATTCCCCAAGAAGCTCACTCGTGTTGAGAAAGCTGCTTGGATGAGTTTTATGTCAGTGGTACAGGGATTCCTAGGCAATCACAAAGCCGCAAGCTACGTGGAGCTGATCGAAAGTCTGGTGGAGAACTACGGCAAAATGGGCTGCAGGATGTCTCTCAAACTCCATATTCTGGATGCACATCTTGACAAATTCAAGGAGAACATGGGAGCATATTCAGAGGAGCAAGGCGAGCGCTTCCATCAGGATATAATGGAATTTGAGTGGCGATACCAATGACAATACAATGAGAACATGATGGGAGATTACATTTGGGGATTGATTAGAGAAAGTGACTCGCAGTATAAACGCAAATGTCGAAAAACCACCCGCTTCTGATTTACTTTTATGTTTTTGGTTTTCTGAAGTTTTAATAAAGTCTAGTTTTGATTTATATGTGCTGTTCTGTATGATTTTCTCTGTAGTGAAAGACTCAAACACGTTTTTCTCATAATTTTAGCATATATTGGGGGTTGGAATTAGTTTTAAAGGTTTTCTAAGAGATGGCGTAACTATCAATAGATCGCATCGGGCACACCTGTGACTATATTCATTTCAAAGCACATTGTCTAAGCTTCATTTTTCAGTATGTGTCATTCCACTGAAGTGTAAACAACATATATTTTTTTCTCTGTGAACATGTCGACTTTCGTTCCAACAAAACGCAATTTGCGGGAAGGTTTACTTTTGTGCTTCCATTTGAAGAAAAAAGCGGTTGAAGCACAACGCACGCTTACTGAGGCTTACGGGGACTATGCTCCATCGATTTCTACTTGTGAGTACTGGTTCCGTCGGTTTAAAAGTGGTGATTTTGATACGGAAAACAAAGAGCGTCCGGGCCAGCCGAAAAAGTTTGAAGATGAGGAATTGGAGGATTTGCTCGATGAAGACCCGTGTCAAACCCTTCAAGAATTGTCAGAATCATTGAGAGTCGACTTATCAACGGTCGGCAAACGCTTGAAGGCCATGGGAATGATTCAAAAGCAAGGAAATTGGGTGCCGTACCAGTTGAAGCCGAGAGACGTTGAACGGTGATTTTGCATGTGCGAATAACTGCTTCAACGGCATAAAAGGAAGAGTTTTTTGCATCGTATTGTCACTGGCGATGAAAAGTGGATCCATTACGATAATCCTAAGCGAAAAAAATCGTGGGGACCACCCGGCCATGCATCAACATCGAGGGCCAAGCCGAATATTCATGGCACCAAGCTTATGCTGTGTATTTGGTGGGATCAGAAGGGTGTCGTGTACTATGAGCTGCTAAAACCTAACGAAACCATCACTGGGAACGCTACCAACAACAATTGATGCAATTGAGCCGAGCATTAAAGGTTAAACGGCGGGAATATGCCAAAAGACACGACAAAGTGGTTTTTCAACATGACAACGCACGGCCACATGTTGCAAGAACCGTCAAGGAAACGTTGAAGGCGCTGAATTGGGATGTGCTACCCCACCCGCCTTATAGCCCAGACATAGCCCCTTCCGACTACCACCTATTCAGATCGATGACGCATGGCTTGGCTGAGCAGTGCTTCACTTCTTACGAGGATACCAAAAAATGGGTCGATTCGTGGATTGCCTCAAAAGACGAATCGTTCTTCCGGCGCGGAATCCATATGCTGCCAGAAAGATGGGAAAATGTTGTAGCTAACGATGGACAATACTTTGAATAATATACATTGTACCGTTGTTTCTAAATAAATGCTCAAAACCGAAAAAAACCTTTAAAATTAATTCCAACCCCCAATAGTATGTTTCTTTCATATTTGTACTGTAAGCAATCGGAATGGATGGTTTCTTATTGAACTTATGAAGCAGAACTTCTCTGAAACTGGTTGTAGACGAATCTATTAATAATCTCCAATCATGCGAAGACACTTCCATTGCTTCCATCAATTTTTCAATGCTGTTACAAAAAACAAAAGTATTTTCAGGATTGACTGTGAACAAGATTGGAAACTGCCTTTGGCGATTGCGGTATCCAGTAACCTTTACTCCTGAAGCTAAATTATTTCCCAGATTTAAAAGAGAAGCTAGTTTTTCTGATTTTCGTTGCGACAAATTGAGCTCAGCCACCATAATATCCATAAGTTCTTGCGATACTGGAATCTGTCTATGGGATGTAGATGGTACTGGTTCATAAACCGAATAAAAGTATGCCTGAACTGTTTGTGTTTGATATGAAGCTATATCACAACAAGTTGAAGGTATTGAAATTGGAATATTATTCGAATGTGGCAAAGGCCTCTTCGCACTCTTAAGGCTTACGTATGTAATTTTTCGTTTTTTGATTCTGTTTTGGCCAAAAAAAGGGTTTGCATATACATAACAGTTCTCGCTTACATACTCTCCAGGGTCTATTCACAGCATAGGTACTCCAAAAGGCATAGCAGCCCGTTTTCCTTTTAACCATGCCAGAAGGTAAATATAGCAACTTCGACATAATTTTTAAAGTGTCCACGTCACGTTTTTTAGTATTGGCTCTCCGAAATATTTTCTATAAGCCATTTCAGCTTCCGCGATGAAGGAAGCAATGCTTTTTGTTAAAAGTATTTTACCACAAACATAGCAATACAAACTTAGTTTATTAATAGAGAGACTCATTACAAAAAACCAATATAACAATATGAAATTTTTTTAATACACAAACCTTTTGAAAATTTCCGACTCAAATATATCAAATGAATGATCATATTTCAAATTGAGTTTTGACACCTCACTTAAAGGGGGCTACAGCCCAGCTAGACACCTAACTGTTAGATATGCAAATGAAATCATAAGAGTAAGCTCACTATCATTAAAAGTAAGGGTGGGCAAATCTTTTGTTGTAGGGTTGTGATCTTTTCAGAGGTGGGTTATTTTATTTTACTTAAGGTGTATGCAAAAATTCAGCAAAATCTGATTGTTTTTGAAGATAAATACAATACAAATTAATTCCAACCCCCAATATTAATGAATCACATTGTCCTGGTCACAAAAGCAAAGTTTCCGAGGAATATTAGGTGGTTTCCATACTTTTAAAACATAACAGACTAGGAAATAACAATTACATCCCAAGGACTGAGAAATTTTTTATTTTTGTTACATAGTGTAATAGAACCAACTCATACATTTTTTCCTCTACAGGTTCATTCGGGGGCGATATAAACTCTATTGGATACATGTTTGCTAAGCGGTTCTTCCAGTGAAGCTACGGAATGACAAAGTTTATGTTAATTTTTATGTGATAATAGTACAGGGTTTCTGTTTGAGTTCAATTACACAAACTTCAAAGGTTCAAAAATGTCAAACTCTATCATCTCTATGCTATGCATTTCTTATGCTCTGTTTTCTCAAATCTTTGCTGTAGTGCCATAACGAGGTGGCATTTCGATGGCGAGGATTTCGCTGACATGTCATCTTTTTTTCTCCTGCTTCTAAGACATTTCGTGCTTATTTAAAACGTCCATTTATGTTACCTTAATTGCAAATATTAAAAGTTTTTACGACATTTTTTCGTCATTTTTCATCGTTTTTAGTTTTCAGGTCATTTTTACTAGATCAGCGGAATTTTTTGGTCATTTTTAGAGATTTTTAAGTTATTTAATTGTCATTTTTGAACGTTTTTAATTTTTCGAGCATTTTTCGGTTTTTTGGGTCATTTTAGTGTAATTTTAAAATAATTTAAACTTTTAGTACAAGAAATGTCAAAATGCAAATTTTTAAACATATTCCTTTAACACTAGAGTCCTTTCAATCAAAAACATTGTCTCTCGACAAAGGAGTAGATTTGTTAATAGACTTCGATGAAAAAAAGCTCTGCGCGTGGTGAAACTGACGAAATGCAGAAAAATGAAACAAGTGTTAGATAAAAACTCAGGATATGCTAGTATAAAATAAATTTAATGTAGTAATGTTTTATTTTTAAGGCTAAATTTTTTGTTTATTTTTTATGCAATTGTTTTCGTTTTTTAGGTAATTTTTGTCAGTTCTTAGGTCATTTTTGTCATTTTCTTAGGTCATGAAAATCCGAGCCCTGGTTATAACTATGATATAAACCGGCCAATAGTAAGGAAAGTTTGTCGATTGCAGCCTCTTTTCTAAACAACAGCCTCCTTTTATAGCCAACTAACAAACACCACGGCTGTGATAAGTAAAAACCACAACTCCATCAACTTTTCTCAACAACAACAACAACTAGTCCATAACATATGCTGGTCACATGTGTGAATTTCGGCGTGAGAATCCATAAGTCGTCTAGTGCTACTGCGCCAAATAAACTATATGGCGATCTTGACAGTATAACGTCAAAATCAACAAATACATTTCTCAAACCTAAGCAAAATCGTATGAGGTGCTGCTGCTATGACGTTGGTTAAATAAAATGCGCGCCAACAAGTTGAGTGGATTTTGCGCCTTCAATGAAAAATATAAACATTACCAAGAAATGGCGCTTCTGCCAAAATACCCAAATAAGAATAAAAGAAGAAGCAGAGGAAGAGGAATTTACAGAATAAACATGCTGCGCAAAATTTAAAAATCGCAAAAAAGAATATGAGACAGAGACAGTATAAGTATCTGATTCGGGTTCAGAAATTTCTAAAACAGTTTAGAAACAAAAATAATGCGCACTATATCCCTTTTAATTAAAACAGCAGCAAGGATCAATTTTTTTGTTCATTTATCGTTGCTGTTGTTTGTTTCTTCATATCAGCATTATTGCATTTGATTAGCATAACAGTAGCAACAACGCAAGCAACAATCGACAACAACACATTTTTTGGCACCTTGGCATGTGTCAATGCTAAACGTTGAACCGCTTGATTAAGTTGAGGTATTTGTTGTAGCCGCCTTTTTGGCACCTACAAATTCCGTTTTCTGCAAAGAAGAAAACTAATTACTAAAACCAACAAAAACAACAACTTATATACCACTTGGCGCCAATTGCAGGCAAATAAACACGTTTTTGGCTCAATCGTCAACCGCGTGGTTGCCGCAAACGTATGCAACTCATTCGTTCAATCACGCTAAAAACCTATTCAAAATTCGATATTTTTTTTTGGCATTAGAATCGCATTAAATCGCATTGCAAGCGAGTGAATTCTCAGAGCTATTGATATGTGTTCTGGGTTTTTTCCTTTTGTTTTCAAGGAATACTAAATTATTTTAATATGTTTTGATATTTTGATTCAATTTATTTGGACTGCAAACATTTGCATTTTGCATAGAAAGAAAAAGCAACATCAAAGAAACTTTGAGCATCGCCATCAGGTCAGCCAGGTTCAAGGTGTTTATTTGGGAGCATACTGTACATATTTATGTGAGAATCTAATCTGGTTATGCGGTGAAACAGGGTGACCATTTTAAAAAAGAAATATCCTGTCATAAATGTACTCAGGCTAATGTTGAATGTTTTCCAGACATGATGATAGGGCAGTTCACGATCTTGTTGCATCGTTGCAAATGCAAAATAAACAGCTTTTACAAAAACAAAAAGCATTGTAAAGCTTTTGCAACACATGCTTTTTGTTTTTGTAAAAGCTGTTTATTTTGCATTTGCAACGATGCAACAAGATCGTGAACTGCCTTATCGATGTCTTCTTTTATAATGCAGAAATGTTTAAAGATAAAATCTTCAAACGGCTCTTATTTCTGGTGTAATACTCTCACATAAACATATCACATTATCTACATATAAAACACTCCGACAAAATTTCGCTAATTCCTGACCTTAAGACCGTTCTATGCCAAAAATCTGGTAAAAATTAAAAAGAGAAACATTTTGAATATAAAATAGACAACAACAGACATGACAGTCGATTAATGTGAGAATATTCATAGCAAACAATATGCATGCTGAAAGAAGGTTCATTTATAAAAAAAGTTGAGACCAACGGTCAAATGTATAAAAACGAAGCAGAAATCACAAACAATTTTAATAAGTATTTTGTGCTTAGAGTTTCTTAGCACATAATTTACTACAACTAATCCGTTAACTCTTTGAGGTACGGAAATTTCATTACAAAAAATAGCCTTGAGGTACAAGAAAAAAAAGTAAAAAATATGATACGGATGATTTACAAGCCCGGCGGCTGGTGAGGACTAATTTAAACCGTTGTACTTTAGAGCTACACCACCAAATCTGAGTGGCCTGAATTTTGTCCCAACATACCACAAAGATTTATTTTTCAGTGGTTCAAATTTTGTCCCATGGTACTTCAAAGAGTTAAACACAGTTTTTAAATTAAGCATAGTTAGAGTCCAAGACATCGAAGATATAAGGACTGCGCCGAATAAAATTGTCCCATACATTTCTTTCCATACTGTGCAATTCAAAGTTTAAAATTTAAAAATTTTGATCATAGTAGCTTTGAAATAAATGTCAGAAAATATTATGCGTTTCTTTAATTTTATGGAAATTTATTTGACGCGAAAATAGCAAACGAACTGGAAGTGCGAAAACAAATTATTAAAATTTTTCAAAAAATCCCCAGTGGTCATTCCAAAAAATTGCCAAAGAGGCAGGAGCTAATAAAAAACGATTTCTAGCGTTATAAAACACTTTAAGGAGGAATTGTGCACTGATCGAAAGACTGGTTCTGGCAAAAAAAAGTGTCCACATGATCAAGTCAAGGCAAAGAAAGTTGTTACTTTCCTAAAGAAATATCCATGCATATCGGCAAGGAAATTGGCAAGGAAGGCGGAATGTTCACAAACTTTTGTGCGCAGAACAAAGAAAGATGCTGGGATTAAGACGTACAAAGTTCAGAAAGTTCCAGATAGAAACACCGTAAAAAACGAAACCGCAAAAAAAGAGCTCAAAAGCTGAGACAAAATTTTGTTGATAAATTTGAATACTGCATAATGGACGACGAGACTTACGTTTTAGCTAAATTTTCCCAACTTCCTGGACAAGAATTTTATACGGCCGATTCTCGGGGAAATGTTGCTGAAAAATTTAAAGCCAAGAAAGTGGAAAAATTTCCAAAGAAATTTCTGGTATAGCAGGCAATTTGCAGCTGCGACGAAAGAAGCAAATCATACGTAACTTTCGGCACAATTAATGGCGTTATATACGTTAAGGAATGTTTGCAAAAAAGACTGCTGCCATTCTTACGTCAACATGAAGTGTCCACGTTTTTTTGGCCGGACCTTGCTTCATGTCACTACAGCAAAGCGGCCTTAGATTGGTTCCAACGGAATGAAGTAGTTTTGGTGCCTAGAGATGCTAATCCACCAATCTGCCCCGAACTTAGACCGATCAAGAGATATCGGGCTTTAGTTAAAAGGGAAGTCAAGACAACTAAAAAAGAGGCCAAAAACCTTCAAAATTTCCAAAGAAAGTGGAACCTAGCAGCTGTGAGGGTGTCGGACGCTACCATAAAAACATTAATGGAAAGCTCTCCTAAAAAATTAAAATTTTTTATTAAAAACTAAAAATTTCTAATTTCTCATAATTTGTATGTTATCTGAACAGAATTCAAAAAAGAAAACCTTTAATTTTATTTAAATCGGACAACTAGTTTATGAGATTTTATCATTTTTGTATGGGACAATTTTATTCGGCGCAGTCTTTACTAGTTCGTAAATTCAACTTTAAGATAGGCAGGCAAAAAAATTGTTATAGGAAGGTGTTTTGCCATATTTGGGTTTCTTTTAGGTGCAAATCATAAATGAAAGTCTGAGCAGTGGTATAGTTCCAAAAAGATGAAAACACTTCATTAATGTGTTCCAATCACAAAGCTAAAAAAATTTAAAAACACAAAAGTAACGACCTTTTAAAGTTTTAGAAACTGCAGTTAAAATAACACTAGTGCAATATTTAGACACGAAGAAAATTCTTGTACCTCAACAGTCCGGATTTAGATTAAAAAACAGCTTAATATTCGGGATATTGAGTTCTTCTGGTTTGATAGTTTTTTTAACAAATCGTATGCAATATACAATAATTGGACAGAAAAGTCTGATCTTTGATGGATTGATTTGCCACAAGGAACTATCCTGGCCCTATTTGTAGGCGGTAAAAGGGGGTGTGGCAAAATTTTGTCCTAAGCCATGTCTTACCTGAAATAAATCGAGCTCATTTGGACCAGTAGTTTTGGAGTCTAAAGTCATCACTCAGACATCCTGACAGACAGACAGACAGCGAGTGTTTTACTTTTATTTTTTTCCAATTTTTTATTTTTTCCTCCTTCTCAACTGTTATAGTTTGTACAGGGAATAAATGTTGGGAATGCAAATTTTAAACATAACATAAACCTTAATTATTTTCGAACAGCTGTTTTACAGAGCGAAGTTGGCATTATTTTGTTTTCAGCAAAATAAAATAAAAAATTGAGCATGCCTTGACTTTGGACTTTTTCTTTATTTTAAGTCTTGACTTACTGCATGTTTATGTACGGGTCCGCCATCTAACGTTTGTTTTTTCAACTAATATTTATTTCGTGAATGGTAACATTTAGCTCATGTCTGATTTGACAGATAATTAGTTTTATCCTTCCGCTAAACGAATATGGTTGTGTATACGCTTGAACAACGCTGGGAAATATTGCGACATTACTTTGAAAATCATGATGCTGATTTTGTCAAAAAAATAATCTTTTCAGATGAAGCTCATTGTGATATTGGCGGGCAAAATTGTCGAATTCGGAGCACAGAAAACCCGCACGCATACATTGAAAATCCGCTGCACGCAAAACGAGTCACTGTTTGGTGCGGATTTCGGTCCAGAGGCATAATTGGGCCATTTTTCTTCGAAAATGAGCAAGGAGTGGCCGTTACAGTCAATGGCGATCGTTATCGGACCATGTTGAACGAATTTTTGTTCACAAAAATTGAAGAGGAGAATATTGGTAACATTTGGTTTCAACAGGACGGCGCTACGTGCCACACAGCCGAAGCTATACTCGATGTTTTGCGCCCTGTTTTTGAAGATCACATTATCAGCCGCAGAGCTGATGTCGTTTGGCCACCTCGGAGCTGCGATTTGACACAGTTGGACTATTATTTGTGGGGTGCCCTCAAAGATAAGTGTTACGCCGACAAGCCAGAGACAATTGACGCTTTAAAGGACAATATTCGTGAAGCCATTGGTGAAATACAGCTGCAAACAATCGATAATGTGCTTAAAAATTGGACCGATCGTGTAGGCTACTGCATGGCCAGCAGAGGCAGCCATTTGAATGAAATTATTTTCCATTATTAACCGGAAGGATTGTACTTTCAAATAAAAAAAACAATTTGAGTAGTTTTTTTATAGAATTTTCAAAAAAAAAGTTATTTGGCAGACCCTTTAGAACGAAACGAACGCTGAACGTCGTGAAAGAAACGAGCAACAATATTTTTTGATATGGAAAAATGTATTGCATACCGTGTCTCGCACCACGTTCAGACTTCGCTTCGTTTAACATAAACGTGCAGTAAAAGAGTAGAGCTTAAAGTAACGAAATACTCGATACTTTTATAAATGCCAAGGACTCGTTACTCATTAAATGCTAACGCAAAGCTTGATGACGAAAGCTACTCGCTGAATGATTACGCGAAACCATAAGATTTTCCTTTACCGATATGTTGAAAGTTTTAGTAACCTTTTGAGTTCACAAGAGTTGTTTTTGACTGGCTTTCCACCAGTTTTAAATGCTCCATGTTAAGTGAAATACGTTTATTTAAAATTTTTTCCTTATGATGAATTGCAGTGTCAATTCAAAATATTGAAAATAAAGCCAACATCAAGTTTAAATATAACAAAAAAAAAAAAATTCTTTGGAGACATAAGGTCAGTAAAAACCAACTCTTATTTTTCTTTACCAAAAATCGCTCAAAGTGCTTAAAGAAGTTGTCACTTCAAAAAGCTTCACTGAAGTCAACGACAAAAAAATTTGAGATGTGCAGTTTTCCACTTTTCACAATGTAGTTGATCTCACACCCTGTACTAGCTGTAACCCCCTTCCCCATTCCACCACTCAGTATTTTCTTTAAATCACACCTCCCTCCTACTTTCCGCCACATCACCATAATCAGAACCAGTGGCGAATTTAGGCAGTCTGCCGCCCTAGGCCCCACATTAGCGCCGCCTCTAACATATTCATTTTTTTTTTCTTAAGATAGAACAACATTTATGCGTGCAAATTCACAAACGTTGATATTTTCCATGCTTTGCGTTAATAGCTTTGTTTTAGTATTTCAATTCGTATTATTATCCACATTGCTGTTCACATTGGGTAGTTCACAATGTGCCCACTGACTTGGGTAGTTGGCATGGGCACATTGAGTACTTTTGAATATTGCGATCACACCTGAGTACTTTGTAGAATAGTTTTGGGCAGTGCTGCATGTTTCGTTGTGTCCGGTGTATGTTTACCCGACTACGGCGAAGCAAAAGTAGAGGTATATGTGTTTGACCGGTATGTATGTATGTATGTATGTATGTATGTATGTATGTTCATCTGTACCACTCTAACTTCTAAACTACTTATCATAATTTGACAAATGAGGTATCGTTGGAAGCGTTTTGATCGTCCGCTAGATATGACGTAACATTAAATATAATATGGCGCCCTCTAGAGGACAGAAAGTCAACTAAACCTCTAACTTGAGGTTTCGAAGTATCGTTAGAAACGTTTTATTGGGAAACATACAATTTAATATAGCACCGTCTAGAGGACATAAAGTAAATTAACCACTAACTTCTAAACTACTTATCATATTTTGACAAATGAGGTATCGTTGGAAGCATTTTCTTCGTCCGGTGGTAAAAGGCTATGTGATGTCACATTAAATAGAATAAAGCGTCCTCTAGCGGACAGAAAATTAATTAAACCCCTTTCTTCTAAATAACTAACTTGATAAATCAGGTATCGTTGGAAGCGTTTTATTTTATCCCGCTTATTATAGACTTTGTGACGCCACATTTAATCGAATGTGGCGCCTTCTATAGGACATAAAGTCATGCGCTGAAAAAATTTTTAAGTGCCATAATAAACATCTTTGTTTATAAATTGATCATCAAATAAATAATAGCTAGTTAGTACTTTCGATTATATAAAAATTGTATCGTCAGAATAATTTAAATAAAGAAAAAAGTTCAAAAAAGTACAACCCGACTATTACAAATCACGCTCTAAAAAGTATGAAACATGAAAATATTCTCATCTGAAATTTTTACGTATAAACTATTCAATGTTTTTTGTTTGTTAAACAAACAACTTACACATAATATATTTTATTGTTTTTTATACATATTCATAGTGATATTCAGAAGATACACATATATAAGATATACATATTCGTGGTCGTATGCCACCCATCCTAACAAAACAATACATTGTAACAGTGGTAAGCGATCATAAGCTTTAGGGCAAAGTGCATCAAGAGGACGACATGTCCCCATACATCTAGAGGGCGTCACATTTTCTTGTTTCATACTTTGTAGAGAGCGCTTTTTAGTAGTCGGGTTTTAGTTTTCTGAACTTTTTTTTTATTTGTCAAATTATAATTAGTAGTTTAGAAGTTAGGGTAGTTTAGAAGTTAGGGGCTTAGTTGACTTGTTCTCCTCTAGAGGGAGCTATATTAAGCTTTACGTGACGTCACATAACTTTTCTTCATCGGACAATCAAAACGCTTCTAATGATACCTTATTTGCTTATGTCACTAAAAATGTTTTTTCTCATGACATTATGTCCGCTAGAGGGCGCTATATTAAATTAAATGTGACATCACAAAGCTATTAACCAGAAGACTATCAAATTGCTTCCAAAGCTACATCATTTGTCAAATTAAGATAAGTAGTTTAGAAGTGAGAGTGGAACAGATGAACATACATACATACATACAAACATACATACCGGTCAAACACATATACCTCTCCTTTTGCTTCGCCGTAGTCGGGTAAAGAGTTATAAATATGAATCAACTCTGGGAATCGTATCGTATTTTCTCACTTTTGATTATTTTGGACCACTCTTATCGATATCGTTGAGATATTCTAATGTTATTCGCGCTGGGTCTTAAGATGATCTAATGCAGAGAAAGTGCAAAAAAGCTGTAGTAGTTGAACTCTATTGTTATTGCATGTTATATATAATATTATTCTGTCTCAAATTCTCTTAAAAAAATACCATATTATTAATTTTCTGTTAGGATCCTCAAAAGGGCTCAAACTGTTGTAATTGATGATAAAAAAAAAATCGTGAAAAATTTTAGCAAGATCGAATGCATATAAACCCGTGCGCACACGGCTTAAAGTTGCGCAAGTGCATGAAAGAAAAAAAAGTTTTTTTTTAATATTTTCTTTTCTTTCTTTTTGGAATAAGGAAACTGTTAAGTTTTTTGTTTTTTCCAAAAATTTTTCAGTTTTTTTTTCGGATTTGCCCGGAGGTATGAAATCTTCCAAAGATACGTGTACCCGAGTTATACGTATGCACGATTTACATTTTAGATCCTGCCCGGGTCAGACGGGACAGACAGAATGCACCTACGTACTTAAACATACTCCCTATTGGCAATTAGGATTTTCTACTAAGCACATTAATTGGCTTTTTAGCGGAATTTAAAAATTTAATATATATAAAACGCGTACTTAAGTATATTTAATCTAATATATAAAAATTAATATTTGTTTGTTTGTTGGTTTGTTCGTATGTTATGCGCTGCCAAACCGCTCATTCGATTTTGATGGGGTTTTTTGCAAAATGTTATAGGCTGTTTAAAGTTGTGATTAGACAAAGGGAAGCTGCCACGCCCATACAAAGCAAAATTTTAAATCCTCATTTCTCAGGCAATGGTAGCTGTAGGTTGATTACATTTGGTACGTATGGTGTTGGTATCAAAAGAAGTCGCTTCATGTTAAAAGTGGGAGAAGCCACGCCCCTTTCTAGAGGAAGTAAAGACCTTCTTATCATGGCCATAGCTGCAATATTTGAACGTTACTACCGGCTTAAGCCCCATTTTTGAATTCGGCACATATTTTTATTAGATTTTAGGCAATAAAAAAAAGGGGTGAGGGGCCCCGAACTGCAATGTTTTGACCTAATTTCTTCATAAAAGCCGCAAACTTAGTTCGTCCTCCCCTTTTTTATTGCCAAAAATCTAGTAAAAATATGTGCCGAAATCGAAAATGGGGCTTAGGCCGGTAGCAGCTTTCAAAAATTCCAGCTACGGCCATGCTTCTTATATCTAATATATAAAAATGAATGTTTGTTTGTTTGTTCGTTTGCTATGCGCTGCAATACCATTCATCCAATTGCGATAAAACTTTGTCAACTTATTGCTTGCACTTAAGCGAACAATATAGGCATATTTAAAATTTGCCACTCCCTTTTGCCGCCCACAAATCAATAAAAATGCTATATTTAAGACAGTTTTTGTCGTATTAAACTAAAATTTGGTAATTAAGTTCGTATGATAACTATCGGTAACTAAACTTAAGAAAAGATAAACAGACTTAGAATTTACTGGTCCGATCGAGCTAAAAATTTGGTAGTGGATTTGTTTTGAGTACGAGATGGTTTAAGATAAAATTGCCACACCCCCTTTTACCGCCCACAAATATATAAAAAATTCGCGATATCAAATTGCTTTGGAGTAATGGATCGCACAGCCTCGAAATTCGATATTCAACCACAATTAACACATGTCGTTCCACTGATGACATTTTATGGGAGTTAAACAAGGGGGAGTGGAACCTCCGATACAACCAAAACTTGAGATATCGAATAGTTTTGGAGTTAAAAGTCACACAGCATCGGAATTCAGTATTCGACTTTAATTTATGCATGCAGTTTCATTAATAACATTTTATAGGCGTTGGAAAAGGGGGACTGGCATCTCCCATACAACCTAGATTTGTGCTATCGAATAGTTTTGGAATTATAGGTCGCACAGCGTCGGAATTCAGTATTTGATCCGAATTTACACATGCCTTTTCATTGATAACATTTTTTGGGCGTTGAACAAGGGAGAGTGACACCTCCCATACAACCCAAATTTGCGATATCGAATAGCTTCTGAGTTATTTGTCTCACAGCTTTGGAACTCAGTACTCGATCTAAATGTACACATGCCATTTCATTGATTAAATTTTGTGGGCGTTTGCCAAGGGACCTCTTATTTGACCCAAATTTGCGATATCGAATTGCTTTGGAGTTATAGGTCGCACAGTGTCGGAATTCCGTATTCGACCTTAATTTACACATTCAGTTTCATTGATCATATATAATGGGCGTTGTTCAAGGGGGCGTTGCACCTCCCATACAACACAAATTTGGGATATCTAGCAGCTTTGGATTTATAGGTCGCACAGCATCGAAATTCAGTATTCGGCCTCAATTTACACATGCAAGGGAGCGTGGCAGCAACGCGCCGGGGTTCAGCTAGTTCTATATAAATAAGCAACATCAAATTCAATGATAGTTATTATCAATTTTAGGTACTCCAAAAACAATCCTGATTTCAAAAACAATCCAAAACATTATACTCATTTTAACTGGTTTGCGGCCATTGTCCAACTCAAGGACCTACTCAAGATATATCTTATATCCGCCAAATCAAAATCCCAATTAGTTGGATATGCATTTGGGCCAACGCAGGCATAAACTTGTGTGGAGAAGAGTTATACTCTTGCAGTCTAATTTCAAATCAGGAAGCCACGTGAGCACGTAAAACACAATTCGATTTAAAGTTGAAATATTCAATTATTAAAAACAAGTTATGAAAAACGATTCATATTTGATGGTGCTTACTTAATCAAACATAATATCGAGACAAAAAGAAGAAACAGAACAATCTCAATTACCGATATTGCTTTGTTATAAAACTGCGTTAGGTATAATAGGATGAAGTTAAATTGATTTAATTTTTTAAATGTAATATAATTTTCCGTTGTAAGACGTCTACCGAATCAGAAAAATTAATCATGTTGAAGTTGTCATTGAAATCACTGCACATACATCGTAAAGGTTTATGAAGAGCGTAATTAGAACTGCACTGACTCAACTTGAAAAACAGAAAATGTCTTGGGATGTTAAAATTTAGAGCTGAGAGGAGATATTCCGAATTAATCCCGCCACGAAGTAATTTATACAGAAACATGTCATTAAGCATCATTCTTCTGCTTCTTAGGGAAGGTAGTAAAATAAACTTAAGGCGTATTTCATACGATGGAAGCATTATATTGGGATTCCAACGATTATGACGTAAGGCAAAAAGTAAAAACTGTTTTTGAACGGATTCTATGGCGTCGATGTAGACATTATATTGTGGGTTCCATATAATTGATGCATATTCAAGAATTGGCCTTATGAGAGAGGTATATAATAATTTAGTAGTAAAGGGATCACTGAATTCTTTAGCCCATCTTTTAATGAAACCAAGGACTCCTCTTGCCTTATTTATCACCATATTAACGTGGAGATTGAAGCGAAGTTTTGAAGCTTACATTTTTTAAATTAAAATTTAGTATATTTAAGCTACACCAGTCCACAAGTCTATCAGATTGTAAAAGATGTCGTTCTTCGGGTGATTTGTAACAAAGAAAAAGTTACAAAAAAGTCAGCGTACATTAAGACGTTACAGTGTTTTATTACTGAAGGAAGATCATTAATGAATAGCAAAAACAAAACCGGTCCAAGATGACTGCCCTGAGGCACGCCAGAAGTGACCGAAATACTTTTTGAAAGAGAATTCTTGTATAAAACCTTTTGAGTACGTTGAGTAACACTGTCGAAAGCCTTGCTAAAGTCAGAATAAATAACATCAGCCTGCAGTCTCAAAGTAAAACTATTTATAACACGCGTAGTAAACTCTAAGAGGTTTGTTGTAGTGGACTTATCCTTCAGAAAACCATGTTGAGAGACAGAAATGGTGGAACCCACGGAGTGGGTTAAATTGATCAGTTATGATTTACTCAAATAACTAAGGGATTGCACTTAATTTTGCAATACCACGATAGTTAGACACATCTATTTTGGAGCCAGATTTATGAAGGGGCATAATATAAGAATCCTTCCATATAATAGGAAAATAACCACTATGCAAGGAAATATTATAAATGTTTGCTAGAGGAGTACACAGATTTGTAGCACATTGCTTTAAAACACAACTCGGAATTTCATATGGGCCGGTCATAAAAGAGGATTTTACTTGTCGAAGATAACACATAACAATATTTGGGTCTATTACAGGAGTTTCAAAAGAGTTAAATGGCGGGAGAAAAGGATACACCGTGCTAGTTTTAAATCGTATATCGGAGTAAGTTGATTTAAAGCAGTTTGCAAACATGTTTGAAATTACATTGTCATAAGATGATTCTTCCTGATTGAATTTCAAAAGGAGTGGAAGGCTGGAGGCTTTACGTTTTGAGTTAACAAAACTATAGAAAAGATTTGAATTATCTTTAAATTGAGATTTTATGTTGAATATGTAAGAAAAGCATTGCTTATTTAATAGTTGATACCTATAGCGACAAGAAGAATAGGAAGCATAAGGGTATTCACCTCAAATTACTTAAATAACTCAGGGGGGAAAAATTTTTATTTTTTGATTTTCCCAGCAATATTTGTGGTTTTTCAACTTATCTTGGTGCGCTGATTTCAAAACTATTATTACTTTTTTCTAGCATCACCAGTTTTCGAGATAAGCTTCTTTGAAATATTTGCTCCCCTGAGTTATTCAAGTAATTTGAGGTGAATACCCTTATTAAAATTACAATTTTTTGGAAAAAACAAAAAAAAGTCTTCTCTGTTTCCTTATTCCAAATGGAATTGTATATGAATAAAAATTTTTTTTTCTTTCATGCACTTGTGCAAACTTTAAGCCTTGTGAGCACAGTTTAAAAGCATACGATCTTACTAAAATTTTACACGAATTTTTTTTCTTCCATTAGCGCAGTTTGAGCCCTTGGGATGCTCCATGAAGTGCTTGGAAATTTTCCCCATACAAATAAGGTCCACTCTATTGATCCTATATGCTATTTTTTTAATAAAAAGAATTTGAAAATCATTTGGAAAATTTGGAAATTCTTTTGAAAATCAAGAAAAAAGATCGAATTTCGTTGTGATAGCTCTACAACTGCAGCTGTTATCGTGATCCCAGATGGAAAGATAGACAAAACGACAGATGGAAATGACTAAATCAACTCAGCATCACCGATCAAGAATACATATATACTTTTCTATACCTGCCACGCCTTCTTATCGGCAATGCAAACGGAGTGACAAAGTTAATATACACCTTATGCAGTACACGTGGGGGTTGTAAAGTAGTGCTTAATGCATATTAAACATATTAACATGACAAATCCATAACAACTACATTTTATATTAATTTTTTATACATTTTCTATTAATTGGCAACTATAAGCTGTTTTTTCAGAAAACAATTTGCGAAGAATATAGTAATATCCTCTTTTCTTAAATTTGGCTATTACAGAACTTAATTGAAAGGACAATATAAAGAATAGAATAGAATAGAATACAATAGAATAGAATAGAATAGAATAGAATAGAATAGAATAGAATAGAATAGAATAGAATAGAATAGAATAGAATAGAATAGAATAGAATAGAATAGAATAGAATAGAATAGAATAGAATAGAATAGAATAGAATAGAATAGAATAGAATAGAATAGAATAGAATAGAATAGAATAGAATAGAATAGAATAGAATAGAATAGAATAGAATAGAATAGAATAGAATAGAATAGAATAGAATAGAATAGAATAGAATAGAATAGAATAGAATAGAATAGAATAGAATAGAATAGAATAGAATAGAATAGAATAGAATAGAATAGAATAGAATAGAATAGAATAGAATAGAATAGAATAGAATAGAATAGAATAGAATAGAATAGAATAGAATAGAATAGAATAGAATAGAATAGAATAGAATAGAATAGAATAGAATAGAATAGAATAGAATAGAATAGAATAGAATAGAATAGAATAGAATAGAATAGAATAGAATAGAATAGAATAGAATAGAATAGAATAGAATAGAATAGAATAGAATAGAATAGAATAGAATAGAATAGAATAGAATAGAATAGAATAGAATATAATAGAATAGAATATAATAGAATAGAATAGAATAGAATAGAATAGAATAGAATAGAATAGAATAGAATAGAATAGAATAGAATAGAATAGAATAGAATAGAATAGAATAGAATAGAATAGAATGGAATAGAATAGAATAGAAATAACTTATACCAAAACTTTTTACTCCCGTGCCTAAATTCAATTGAAATATTTACGTAGATATATCAAATATTTTCTCCACAACAAATTTGAGTTGAGTTTAATTTTCTGATCTTGTCTTCACTTTCAAACAAAGTTTATAAGCAATTTAAAAAAGTTTAAACCACACGCGTGCATAATTAAAATAAAAGCAGCATTTGAATTCATCATATATATATATATATATTAGGGCGGGTCAATTTGTATGGACGAATTTTTTGGAGGTCTGGCTAAGCGAAATTCGTAAAATACATGTAATTTCAAGACTTTTTCTCCACTACAGCATATACAAATTCTGAAAAAAAGCTGTGCGGACTTTCGTAAATAGATTTTGTTCTCAATTATAAAATATGAATGTATGAATGTATGTGTATGAATCTATTTACGAAAGTCCGCACAGCTTTTTTTCAGAATTTGTATATGCTGTAGTGGAGAAAAAGTCTTGAAATTACATGTATTTTACGAATTTCGCTGAGCCAGAATTTGACCCGCCCTAATATATATATATATATATATAAAGATTATATATATATATATATATATATATATATATATATATATATATATTATATATATAAAAGAGAGTGGTGTTAGTTACTACGCTTATAACTCCAGAACGGCTGGACCGATATCAATGATTCATACCAATTCGAACTGGTATCCGGCCAAACAAGAAGAATAGCTAAAAAAATTGGTTTATACATAAAAATTTCAGATGAAAACATTTTCTTGTTTCATAATTTTTGAAAAAAAAATATGAAGAAATTTCATTAACCCATACATTTTGTATGGAGCAACTTTGCGACGCATTCTGGATGATCGATGACTTTTTTTTTGTCACACATTAAAAATGAACATAATTTTAAATGCTGGTTCCGTCAGAATTTTTTTAGTTTTAACGAATTTTTAAGTATTCGACCACAATTTACACAGGCAAGATTATATTTGATGGGGGTTTGGAAACGGGGGCGTGGCAGCAAAGCGCCTGGTTTCAGTTAGTTTAAAATATTTATGTATTTGTTTTATGCAAATGCGTTATTGGTTCAAAAACAACCACGTTTTTTGACAAATGAAATAAATTTTTGCATAAATCTAATACTTTTTTTAGTGTAGCATAAAAACTACCAAAAAGATGACTCTGGCAACTGAACAAGATTGAACTCTCAATGATCGTTTAACGATATTTAGCGTATTTTATACACGATATTTTACTAACTCATTTCTTAAGATAGGAAGAAGGACCTGCAACTGCACCCTGTTTAACATGTCCATGAAATTTTCAAACGAACATTGAACCATTTGTTGTTATGATCACAAGAGTTAGCTGAAAATTGATTGAATTAAAAGTAAATAAATAGAAATTCAACAGAATTTTAATTGACTAAAATGCTATGACATTTTATGCAATTCTCAGTTCAGATTCACCGAAATTTTATTTTCTAAGAAACGAGCAGCGTTAAACTGCTCAAAATACGTCAACAAATTGAATATATTGCGAGCATAATTGAAGTAAAGTTATGCATTTATGCATGATGCAGTTTCTGTGTATATTATAAATTTTAGAAATTTTAACAGAAAATATCTGCTTCATCTCAGGTCTTTTGTTGCTACCAACACAAAAATCATTGTTCAATATGTTAATTTTCTTCTGCGATGCGTTTATAAATCTTACATGACTTTACATGGCGAATACTGCATAAAATTTAGCAACTGAACTATTTTATTGGAAGAAGTACATATATACTATATAATTCAAGCATTCTTACTCTGTATTAAAAAAAAAAAATTGTGAATTCACATTTCTCTGTGTTTTTTCTTCTTCTGATTGTTATTGACAAAATCTTGTTTAGTGACTAAAATGTGTTGAAATTGGGGCATTGTTATACGAACTTTGTTAAAAAACAAAAACAATACGATCATCTACAAATTTAATTGCATGCACACGTTCAGTTTTGTAAAGTTGATTATACAAAATCCGGTCTACTTTTAAGTAAACAAGAGATGATGACAAAAAAACGCAGATGATGCTTTTTGAAATTTTTTCTATGCACTTATTGTTTTTTTAATAAAAATTTACCCAGGGTTTTGCGTCATGCAAGTGTAGAATTTAGAATTAAAAAAATCGTACAACTGCAATTTCAATAACTAAATATTAAATAACGGAATGATTGAATAGATTTGGTTTTTGGAGGGCGCACAGTGAATTGTCCAGTGGGCAAAAATAAAAAATGTTGTGTCTCGAAATCCAACAAATTTAGTATCAATCGACTGGTAACTGTTTCATTATTAATAATACAAAAATTAGAACAATAATACATGTTTTGATTGCGCTGGAGCGCTATAGAGTTGAGTAATTTTTTTTTTAACAAACTCAGATTTTGAGCATAGCTTTTTGAGTTGCGTTATATCAATAACTAGCTGAAACACGGCACTTTTCTGCCACACCCCGTTTCCAAACGCATATCAAATATAATCTTGCTTGTGTAAATTGTGGTCGAATACTGAATTCCGTGACTGTGCGACTTTTAACTCAAAAGCTATTCAATTTATCAAATTTGAGTTTTATGGGAGGCTCCACGCCCCCTTGTGTAAATTTACCCCACGGGTAAATTTTGTTCGAATACCGAATTCGGAAGCTGTGCCACCTCTAATTCCAAAGCTAATCGATATTGCACATTGGTTCTGTATTGGAGGTGCCACGCCTCATTTTCCAATGCAAAAACCCTACTTGGTATGTGTTTAATAACTTCCTAAAGTTTAATGAAAATCGGTAGAGACATATAAGCTAAATTACCGCATTTTAGTCTTCTACGGTTAAAACCGTCTGATATATAGCATTTTTACTAACTTGTGGGCGATGAAAGTGGGCGCAGATATAGTGCGACGACACCCATTTTTTGGAAAGTTGTTGATATTAAAAATATGAACTAAATTACCAAATTTTAGTATTTAGATATATTTCACCCACGCCCATTTTTTGTACGGTTGCCGACAGTAACCATCTGAACAAAATGAAACTGAAATAGTTTTTTACGATTAAAACCGTCTGATATATACCCTGTTTATTGGTTTGTGGGCGGTTCTTGTCCAATCGAAAGCAAACATCTCAGGAACACTCTCAAGATGTGGCTTCAGTTTCCCTAAATATTTCATAAAGATCGGTTCAGCGGTTTTTGAGTCTATATGTGATATACAAACTGTGGACTTATATCGAAAATTTGAATTTATGGACCAATTTAACTGAAATTCAGAATGTATGTTTGTTTGATCATAAGAAAATAGTTTGTGTATAAATAGACACGGTAGGTGGCGCTGGGGTGGACTTATTTCGAAAATTCGATGGCGTGAAAAATATATAAATACTTTTAATTTTATTTTATAACGAGGGGAGTAGCGAAGCACACCGGGTTCAGCTAGTTTAATTATAAAAATATTGGTGAACAGTTCAGTTTGAAGTAAAAATTTCTATTTTTCAAGAAAAATTCCGCCATTTCGTAAGTGTTTTAAAAAAAATCTGAAACTTTCTGTTAGAGGAAAAAGTTTTATATGCAGAAAGTGTGTACCAAGTTTGAAATAAATAAGTAATGCTGTTTTTAGATGGCTGTGAACACGGACTGTTCAGAAGTGCAAAACCTTACGCCCACACCACCCCCCACCCCCCTTAAGTTTCCAGCTGGACCTTTCCTTTGCTGAAAACCGGCACGTTTAGTATAAAACTCCATAAAATGTTACCAGTGAAACTGCATGTGTAAATTGAGGTCAAATACTTAATTCCGTGGCTGTGAGACCTACGACATCAGCCTTATTTGATTAATCAAAAAGTAACTTAATCATAAAATCCAAAACTTTTGATTGGAAAGAGATATTGGGGTAATTTTTAAACATAAATTAATTTTAAGACTTGACGTTTTTTTAAAAAATATAAAAACAGCATTTTGGAAAAAAGTAATTTCGCTAAAAAATCAAAGGGGTGGTTTTGTTGTTTTGATGTCAAAAATAGTAAAATAATTTTTGAGCTTAACTGGAAGAATTTTTGCAAATAAATGCTGTCATATCGCACACTAAATACAAAACAGTCACAACTCAAAATTTTCCAAAATCGACTTTTTGTCATAAATCAATTCACAATACACATCTCTAACTACTGCAAAAAATTCTTTACCATCACTTTCTTCTTTAGCTGGAAAAATGCAGTTATGTCTGTTTTAATGATAATTGCATTGCTTCTGTACTCTCAACTAAAGAGTTCTATTTTGAGTTGTGTCTAGGTGTTCTAAATGAAATGACAATGGTATGTTACACATAAAGTGTTTTATTTTAAGTTGTGACAGTTTTGTTGAAAGAAGTAAACAAAATTATCGAGTATTATTTCGAATTGTGCTCCTATAGCTGAAAAAATTAAGTAAAATTGAATGTGTTATTTTGATATGTGTCTTTTTTGTTGAAATAATTTTGACTAACAATAGTTTTATCCAAAATTTACATATCAAATAGATACGAGCACTGCCATTTGTTTATTCATGCTTGGTTATTGTTGTGAAACAGCGTGCGGCAGTGAAATTTTTGAATTTTAGGGTGCCTCGTGCCTTTTTGACGACACTAAAACAGTCGTAACTTTTTAACCGACTTAATTTGTTGTTTTTTTTTTTGGTTTGTTTGTTAAACTTTTTAAAAAATTTAAAATTTACAAAGAAAAAAAATTAAAGACACATTTTTAATCAATAATTCTGCAAAGTTCTAAAAAAAAAAAAGTAAGAGTCACGCGATAACTTTATTCTTCTGCAGACTATTTTGACCAAATCAAGATTTTGATGATTTTTATTAAAAGTTATTTCTAATAAAGCCATTATATACCAAAAAATTGAGTTTTGTTTATTTTATTTTATTTACCAGTATATTTTTAGAATTAAATCAATGAAATTTTCTTTTATCCATCTCAAAAAAAACTTTGTCTTAAGGTCTCAAAATTTATATTCTGTTTTAAATTCAACTCTTTGACACATTTTGTATTTTTTTTTATGCATAAAATTTTCGAATATTTTTAATGAATTGTGTAAAAATCGTTGGTAACCAGAAGCTTGATATTCTTAGTCTTAAAAAAACACTATATGTATGCTCAGGACATTAGAATAACGTCTATGTATGCGATCAAAGTTTAAATTCGCTCTCCTAAAATTTTAAGCTTGTGGCGTATGGGAGAAATAAGTTCTCACGTGACGATTTGTTTGTTTACTTATTTTAAAAACCATTCAAAAGATATTTATTTATAATTTAATTTTTTAGTTGTGACCTTTGACGAAAATGACGTGCCCAGATATAGAAAGGAATTCAAGCATGTCCAGTCTTATGGATGAAAATAGTTTCCATGACTTTAGCTACTCTGGTAGTGAATTTGTCGTGTCAGAAACTAATGAAAGTAGCATCACAGAAGATTTTTCTGAAGAAAAAGATGTATGTATGGGTTTTTTAAAAATGAAAGCGTTTTTTATCAGTTAAAGAGGCGCAACTTGAATTTTGATCGAAAAATTTAAGTTAAAGTGTCATAACTCCGAAATGTTTTTATTTGCACAATCCTGATTTAAAATGACGAAAAATTGAGCTAAACTTTTTTCTAATAAGTACGAAGCTTTACTTTCAATTTAAAAAAAATATAATTTTTATGTTTTTTAGTAATTTTCTTACTTAAATGCTTGTTAACTAAGAGATTTTAAAAATTAAAGTAATTTTTATCAGTTAAAGAGGCACAATTTGAATTTTGATCGAAAAATTTCAGTTAAAGTGTCATAACTCCGAAATGTTTTTATTTGCACAATCCTGATATAAAATGACAAAAAATTTAGCTAAACTTTTGTCTAGAAAGAATAAAGCTTTCCTTTCAATTTAAAAAAAAAAGAAATATCATGTTTTTTAGTAATTTTCTTACTTAAATGCTTGTTAACTAAGAGATTTTAAAAATTAAAGTAATTTTTATCAGTTAAAGAGGCACAATTTGAGTTAATATCACTAGTCGTACGAAAAAATTTCAGTTAAATAGTCATAACTCAAAATTATCCCTTATTTCTACAATTATAATATAAAATTAAAAAAAATATAGCAAAACTTTCTTTAAAATGGGGTTTATGCATTGTGGATCCAAATTTGTTTATAGAATTGCAATCGTTTGATCTTAAACAGTTTTTTGGTTCTCCTGAAAATTTATGTTTTTTGAGTTGTGACTGTTTTGTATTTAGTGTGCGATATGAAAGGTAGTTCGTAAATGTACAATTTTTACTTGATTATATTTTTACAACAAAAACAATTTTTAAGTAATTTTAGACCTTTTTTGAAAAAATCATAAAAAATATATACACTGACCTAACGGTACAGTTCAAACTATTTTTGAAAATAACTTTTATTAAACTTTTGAACAAAAAAAATTTGTATGAAATATATTTATGAACAGAGGAGATATTTGCATCGAAAGACAGAGCTTGGATTTTCATGTCTTTTTTCTCATTCTTAGGTAACGATGTTAAATGAAAAAGTCGTTGCACTAAAAATTTTTCCAATTTTCAATATATGTTTGTAGCACTCAGTATTTTCTGTGCTAAGCATACTTTAATATTTTTAGTGTAATTTATCAAGTTTTCATTTGTTTTAGAAATTATATATTGTCAAAATCTTTAAAAATATATTCATTCGTTTTAGTTTTTTTAAGAGGAAAAGTTATATGTTTCATTTACTAAAGCGACATTGGTGACCCCGTTTAGCAACACGTCTTAAACAACACTAAAATATTAATACGTGCGATGGCTAACGACAACGTCAATAGTGGCGATGACGAATTTCGTTCATGCTCTTCTGTACCGGAAATTTCTGCTGTCAAGGTGCGAGTTCCTCCCTTCTGGCGTTAAAATCTGAAACTTTGGTTCCGACAACTAGAAAGCCAGTTCGTAACATCTGGAATTTCTTCTGATTTGCCCAAATATCATTCTTTAGTCGGATCCATTGAAAGCAGTGTTCTCAGTGCTGTCAGTCATATTGTTGATGATCCACCTGCTGAAAACAAATTTAATGCGCTAAAAAAAGCGCGTTTATATGGACTCCGAAGAGAAACGCCTAAAAGAACTTCTTGAAAATGTTTACATCGGGGATAGGAAACCTACAGTGTTATTACGAGAAATGAAAGAGCTTGCGTAAAGTTTCGGATGATTTACTTAAATCTCTTTGGCTGCAGCGATTGTCTCCTACCACCAAGGCAACTCTTTCCGTTAGTGAAGACCGTCTCGAAAAACTTGCAGCAATGGCAGACAAGATATATGATCAACTTGATTGCAACTTGGTCAATGCAATTACAGAACAGCCATTGCCTTTAACGGAATCAACAATGCCCCCGTCGTCGAGATTGAATATTCTTGAACAGCAAGTTAATGAAATTCTGAACAAGATCAACGCACTTTCTATAAATAACTATAGACGATCCCGTTCACAGCAACGCACAAATACCAACAATATTCGAAATCGATCCAAATCCAAATCCAAATCTGAAAAGCCGTATTGTTGGAATCATTTCAAATTTGGGTCAAACGCAACCAAATGTCATCAGCCATGCAATTTCAGCAAGGCGGAAAACCGCTAGCTGCCTCATTTAAGGTGACGGAAGGGAGTAGCCAGCAAGTAAGTCGCCTGTTCTTTCAAGATCGACACTCGAAGTTCAGGTTCCTCATCGATACAGGTGCAGATATCTCTGTTTTTCCAGCGTTCATTCATTAGTCTTATACGCTGCTAACAATACTAATATACGAACATTTGGTCAGAAAGCAATAAATTTCAATTTAAATTTACGCAGACAATTTTTATGGTCTTTCGTTATCGCCGATGTAACTCAGCCCATCATCGGTTCCGATTTTTGATGCATTATGGATTGCTGGTTGATATGAAAAATAATCGTTTGATTGACACTAAAACTCAGCTGAAGTCAAAGGGATCACATTCAACGGATACGAGCTCATTATTGAAGTGTATTGCAAATAGCAATTCGTATTATAATCTTCTCTCTGAGTTTGTAGATATAACGAGACCCAACCTTAAACTTCCAAAGGTAAAACACTCAGTTACACATCATATTGAAACTAGAGGACCTCCAGTATGCGCCAAACCACGAAAATTACCTCCTTAAAAATTGAGGATAGCTAAGCAAGAATTCGAGTTTACGATGAAGTTGGGGCTATGTCGTCCATCAAAAAGTGCTTAGTCAAGTCCTCTTCACATGGTGCCAAAATCAAATAATGAATGGCGTCCACACCACACAGATATCTTGTGCCACACATACATGACTTTGGTCATATGCTTGCAAAAATTGGCCAATATTTTTTACAGTAAAACGTATTTAAATAACTAAATTTACGTTAGTTAAAAAAGGCGTAAAATAAAATCTATGATGCATAAAATATGTGTACGAAGTTTGAGGGAAATCCGTCGAGCCGTTCAGATTTGCACTAAGTTCATATGTGTACTACAGTGCCCTCTGACGTTAAGGAAAGATCAATATAGATAGAGCTTAAACAAGATTAATTAAGTTTATACTTGTTGCACTTTACTTCACTCCACGCTCATCCCATAAAAAAGGGTTGTAAACATTGTGCGACCACGCTTATTTTTAGTACAGCTGCCGAAAGTAACCAAATGAACTGGATTACTAAATTTTAGTCTAATACTACAAAAACCGTCTGAAACATACAATTTTTGCATATAGTGGGCGTGAAATCTTACATAACCTAGTACGATTCAGTTAAAATCAAAAATAGTTTTGTACCATTATTGTCTAAATCGGTTCAGTGGTTCTCGTGTGATTGCTGAACATCCGTATGTGTCACAAAGGCTTTTATACAATATTATAGATGCACAACTCGGGAATTGTAATGGTTTCTGAGAAGTGGGCGAAGTTATAGTTCGACCACCCTCATTTTTCGCTGAGTTGCCGAGAGCAACCAAAATTCGTCTGAAATATAGCATTAATTTGTGGGCGGTAATTGGGGGTGTGGGAACTTTCTTGATAACAGATGTTGTAAATTTGGTGGCATATGATGTTACCGTTCATGAGATTTTAAAGGACACTGCACAAACGATTTTGTGTGTAAAGTCTGTTGTCTCGTTTTCAATATCGTCAAATTAATAAAAGAAAAACATCGCTCGAGTCCTAAGCCATGAATTAAAATTGAATAAAAAATGAATAATGAATGAAAAAATGAATAACGAATGAAAAATTAAAAACAAATATAAAATGAATAATGAACAAAAAACCAATAATGAATAACAAATGAATAATGAATAACAAATAAAAAATTAATAATGAATAACAAGGAAATAATGAATAAAAAATGAATAAAAAATTAATAATAAATAACAAATATATAAGTATAATGAATATAAATGAATAATGAATAATAAATGAATAATGAATAAAAAATTAATAACGAATAAAAAATTATCCTGAAAATCCTGATATTCTTTGTGAATAGCATTCAAATGAATAAAAAATGAATAATGAATAATAAATGAATAATGAATAAAAAATTAATAACGAATAAAAAATTATCCTGAAAATCCTGATATTCTTTGTGAATAGCATTCAAATGAATAAAAAATGAACTCATTATTCTGAATAACGAAAATGAATAATTGAAATGTATAATTAATCATTTATTTTAAAAATTAATGTGAATTAATAATTTTATTTATGAAACAATTTCGCATTCATTGAATGCATTCTTATGTCGTTATTAAGTTGTACATTAAATGATTAATATTAGTGCAGATTTACAGCGCTGATACCTACCTCTGACTCATTTAATGGTCAATTCTTAAGCTCTCAGCAAAATTTTGATACAAATGTGACTGGCATTCTTAAGGATACTGCTTCGAGAAGACATTCAAAAAATCCAATTGTGCTTCTTCTTATCCTTATCAAGAATTGCTTTCAAGAGACATTATCATAAACTACTTCTGGAAGAAATTGAAAAAGCATTTGAATTCACCTACTTCTAACACCAAAATGATGTGAAAATTGAGAAAAGGGTTATTTTACGTGGATATTTTTTAAATCTGCAACAAAACGAAAATACTTCTCATTTCCAACATAAAAATCGCGAGAAAACTGGAAAAGGGGGTATTTTCCGTGGGGTTTTTTAAGTTCCCTAACCAAAATAACCACTTCATTCCATGGAATGCCTTCCTAAAGTTCTCATGGAAAATACCTACTAGACTTCTTTCATTCAAGTGCTCAAAGAAATCTTCCATTAAAAAATTTCGGAAGCACTTCTAGAGAAGACTAAGGAAAGCATTCCATCCAATGACATGCGTATGTTAAAAGAATGCCTTCAGAATATGAAATTGGAAAGGGACTTTACCTTCTTTAGGAAGCACTTTTTTGCTGTTTTAATTCGCAAAACGTGAATAAGATTGTGCTCTACTTTAAAGTAGAACAAACAAACAAAATTCTTTTGCAAAATAATATTTTGACAACATTATTTTCACTTCAAGTAATTCTGTATACTTTTTTTTAAAATATTTTTATACTTTTCTCCAAATGTAAATATTCTGAATTTTCTTGAACTAAATGTGCAGATAATGTTTAAATATCAAGCATTTCTTTCTGACTTGTGACCGCTGAATTATTGTCTTTTGTTCTGCAATTTATGAAAGTACAACCTGTTTTGAATTTGTGTTTTTGTCCCCATTCAACGGAGTGTGTGGCGGTTTCTCGGGAATTAATCTTCAGAGTAGAACTTCATACATATTCTCTAATGCACTATCATATGTTGAAGTCTCGCTGGCCAACAAAAACAATTCCTATTCAAACACATGCATGTTACAGCTGCACTGGCAAGGCGCATCACAGGCTTAATTGGACTTTTTGAGTTCTCGAGATAAATGTGTGAAACAAAAAAATCCAAGCAACGCCTTGACGTCAAAAAAAAAAAAGGTAAAAGAAACCTCATTAAAATAATTTGTTTTAGCCAAAGGCAAAGGACATGCGCTACACATGTGTTCAAACGGCACATGCGGATATTTTTTGGTTTTCTTCAGTTCTTCTTACCACAGCGCCATGCCAAAAGCAATTCTCCCCAAGTGTTCGACAAAAATTTTCTCACATCAATTAACGCAAAGGACGACGACGCATGAGTTAGTGTGGAAATATTGGAATATTGCATATGTTAAAAATACGCAAACGTGAGCAAAACTTAAAGAGCAACACATGATGATGACGTGAAGACCAAGCAGCACGATCGACTACCAGGTTCAGTTCATGGCGAACGAGGTAGGTAGGCGCCGAACTGTCTGCTATTGGTTGACTGTCGGCTACAAGGATGCGTATGTTAAATGCAGTAAATTCCACGAGGTATTCCCTAGTATTTCTACCTATGTGTATAAATTGGATATTTATAATAAAAGGAACAATTTATATTGCCATAGCGCAAAGGGCAATAAAAAAATGTGTTGTACCGATTTCATATAAAAGCATAAGTAAGGAAAGACACACCGATAGACATGCCAACAGATAGACATATGTGGGAGTTACCGTTTGCATGACTTCAAATGTTTATCATATGGGTTTTACGCTTTTCTACGTGGAAGAACTGAAGGAAAATCCTGCGCTAAATGCTAAAAGTTGGTATGGGAAATATTTTTGGTTTGTCAGAAAATTGCGGGATTTTTAAAGATATCAAGTTGATACAAATGCATGACGGAATTTTTATAGCGAAGGACATAAGGTTTTAGAAGTTTCTGGCACACAACATGTGGTCACTTTTATACTATGAGAAACAGCGAAGAAGTTTTAAAGCTACTGCAAAAATACTATTGCAGTTGCGTATATTCAGTATGAAAAAATCTGATAATATTTTGACGCTCACAGAACAACTCACTCTAGCGTCCAATTTGGAGTGCCTTTTCTAACAATTGAGTCATTGTTTAACTCAAGCACTTGTTGCCACACATAAATCGACCCTAAAAGAACCTCACTTAAATCGCCGCATGTGCATGCGCATGATTATTGTGTTTACCCACCAAAACACCTCTTTAAATGTCTTACTTTGGGTTGGGAAATACCAAAAAAAAAAAAAAAAAATTAGTACTTGTTGAAAAATGCACTTGAACCAAGCTGCATGCCAACACGTGACGTCTATTCATCTCTAACAAGCTCATAATTATTTCCAGCATTAGGATCGTCCTAGCCACGGTAACTTGGTATTTAAACAGCGGTTATCCTGCTACGCACAGGTACTCCTCAAAGGTAGTGTCTTGCACTAAAAACACTACTCTATTACTCGGCACACTTGACTTTATCCCTGTTTCTTCGATGCTTATCCACACTACAGATCCTAATCATCACCTGACCACGTCGCATGCTGCACAGGTAATTTTTTTTGTTCGTTGTTAGCAATTTCGGTAGTCAAAATTTTGCTGATAGGTGGTTCGCTTTGAGGCTAAACAGGTAAATATTTGTTATGGTGCTAAATTTGCGCGTGTCAAGTGGTTTTTTCTTCTCACTTCAGTTAAGAATTTATGATACCTGTTGTTTAAGGACTAAGCACATTGTCTTTAGAAATTAATGATATACAAGTCAGTTAAAGTAAAGAAAGCATTGCGATGAGAGGTCAAAATTATTATAGAAGATACACCAATCAGATACTTCAAAGGCAATTTTTTAAAAATTTATTGCCACCGATAGCTAATGAAATCGTGTCTTTCAACTGAAAAATTATAATTAGGGTATACACTTCACTTCGTAATTTTCCGAAATCGGAAATTTACGAAAATTTCAGTGCAATTGTTGTTGTTTTGTATTTACAAAGTTTGCTTAAATTTCATCAACTATTTAGTTGATTAAAAATAATCGTCGGAAATTTACGAAAAAAAGATGTGTTCAGTGCGCACAAGCAACTGTGTTTCATTAAAAAAATCATTGTGAATAGGTAAGATTTAAAAAGAAGAAGAACATTCTGTCATATATTTATTCTCAAATTTAATTTTAAAATAAACAAAATGGAAAAATTGGCACAGGTAAATTTCTAATTAGATTCGTTATATTCAATTTAAATTTTAAAATATTTAAATTGCAGAAACGGAAACGGGACGTCAACCACCGCTGTAGTGAAAAGGAAACCACATGCTTGTTGGAAGCTATATCCCAAAAAGTAGAAGGGAACCCCGAAAGATTTGAAGCAAGTACAGAAAGATGCGCTATGTAAAGAAGCTTTTAGTAACACACATTTTTTTTAGAAACCAACCGCCCAAAAATTTTATGAAGCAGTTTGCAGCAGCAATAACGCAGTGCTTACAAATATAGCTTCGTGAGGGCACAACGTTATTAAAAATGAAATGCGTTACCTAAAAAAATTTACATAAAAACTGAAGAGTGAAAGGGTCAGACAGGAGCTGGGTTACTGGAAGAAGGTAACGAGCAGAGTGTAAAAGGTGAGTAAAGAACAAACAGTTATTTTATTTATTACAATTTGTAACCATTTTACTGGTTTCAGAATACATTGAGAAAATTTGCCCTCACTACAGCACTTTAGAGCAAATTTTTGGACTACGGAAGAACGTTGTTCTGCCGTATAATTTTGATTCGTACGATGATGTAAGCTTCGAGCTAATAGATGAATCCACTGATTATGACCCTGACAGCCAGGACAGTTTTGTAGAAGTTCTACACGAAAACATAGAAGATTTTGCAGATAATACAATCTGCAAGAAAGAAAGCCTAGACAAAAAAAAAAAAAATTAGAATTCCACCGAGAGCAACTAGAATTCGAAAAGGAAAAATATCGAAAGGAATTCGAACTTCAAAAAATTCGACTTCAAAACGAAATGGAGTTAAAAAGATTAGAAATAGAAGCTCAGTATAAGACAAAATGAGAATATATAATTATAATAAGGTTTTTCCGAAGGTTTTTGATGCGCTTAATCCAAATCCAGCTTTATCTCTATGGGAATGATTCTAACACGATGATTAAATTACAAGTGCTTTTTTTCAAATTCCATTGCTTCAGGCTGATTTCTTATGGTAAATTTCCATTTCGCTTTGTAGTTTATTTTTTGTATTTCGATTTCATTTCGATATTTTTCCTTTTTTAAGTCAAGTTGCTCTCGTTGCAACTCCAATTTTTTTGTCATGTCTTTCTTTTAGATTGAGTCTAAGCTTTTTAATTTTTTCATGTGATGCGAGCTTACTTTCTTCTAGTCTATTCCGTTTTTTCTTGGCTCTTAGCCGAACACCTAGGCAGAATTATTTTTTTTGATCTCTTGGTGTTTACTTCAGTTTCTTTTAAATACCTTTCAGTTTTTTTTTTAAAATATTAATTGTTTTATTATAAACTTCCTGTGTGCTTTCAACAAAAATTTTTGTATTTTTGTTAAAAACTTCTACAAAACTTTCTGCTTTTCAGGGTCATAATCAGTGGCATTTATCAATCATAATCATAATCAGACATTTTGTCGGCCTGTGTAATGATAAAAGTTATAATAATAATTATAATAATAATAATGATAACAATAATAATAAAATAATGCACTCTTTCTAAGTACATTAGATACTATATAAAAATAATATAATTATACTCTAATATATATAATACTGTAATACTAGTATTAAATTCTTTATAATACTTAATAGTTATTAAGGTAAACTTACCAATAATTCTTAGAAAAAAACTGAATTTAAATAAAGAAATATAAATTATATAATAATACAAATTACATATATATATAAATTAACATTGTCCTTTTATTCGTTTCTTGTAAGAATGAAATTATGTCAACAGTAAAGAGAAATTACAAAAGATAGATTTTGGGAAATTATAATTAACGATATTTATTAAAAGTATTATTTTTCGTTTTAAAATAAACTGTGTTTTATAAATACATTATTATTTCAATAAACTGCAATGGATTTAATCAAATCCTATCCCTTAGAATTTCTAAAATTGCCCGTCTCTTTAGTTCGGCGTCTTCATTCGAATCTTCATGATATCCAGCATCATCTTCACTTGCAAAATAATAATTATATGTGAGATCCTCTTGCACAAATTCATCTGCTCCAACAGTTTTAATTATGTTATGTAAAACACAGCAAACAAAGATCCATTGGCATGCAAACCGATTGTTAGCGTCACTACCTAAATTAATTTTTAATTCTTTTAAACTAGAAAAACGTTCCTTCAGCAATCCAAAACAGTTTTCTATTCGAACACGATACTTGCTTACAGAACGGTTAAAATTATTTCTTTCGTTAAGAGTGCCTTGAGTCGAGTTGGATCGATATGGAGTTATAACCGTATTTGAAAGCTTGTATGCGCTGTCTCCGGCTATTCATTCATTATCTGAAAAATAATGGGTCTGCCTTGTAAACAACGAAGAGTTTTTAAAAATTCGGCTGTCATGAACGCTTCCAGGATATCCAATGACGACATGCATGATTTTTAAATTATAATCACAAACTCCCTGCAATTTTAAGGAATACTGCTGCTTGCGGGAATAGTATGCCTCAGGATCTATAGTTGGTTTTTCAGCTAGATGAATCTCTGATCCGTCCACATAACCCACGCAATATGGGAGTTCATTATAAGTGTCGTTTATAATTTCTTTTCGACGGTCAGAGTCAGGCCAATTTAAGAACAATTTCGCTTTGTTACATAAAGCCTTAAATATTCTTTTTGTAATCTTAGCAAGTGTACCTCCATCGCCAACACCGAATAGTTTTGAAACTTTGCAAATTGAAGCACCCTCTCCGCTAGATCCAAGTCTATACAAAACAATGGCTAGCTGCATTTGAACTGGAAATTGCTTCCAGGAGTTTTGGCCATTGAATACTGGATCATTTTCAATTAAACGGCAAATAAAGTCGAACGAATTCCAATTCATTCTGACGATTTGCCGAAACTTCTACTCATCAAGATTAGAAATAACGTGCCACAAAATGTCCAAGCTCTTAGCGACGGATCCGATATTAAATGGTACTGCATATCGATAGGAATTCATTGCAATCAAGGCGGTGCCAAAATCGTCCATTGCATCATCAATTTGTTCTGTGTAGTATTTAAAAGTAAAAACTAAATAAATTAAGCTAGCCTTCGGTCGAAACTTAACTTACCAGTGTCCTTTAGGAGTACAACATCCTGAATGGTCTTCTCCAATAAAACTTCAAATAATTTAGTTTTTTCACTTTTTTCGGCATATTTATTATTATTTTATTTATTACAGTTAAACGGCAAAAACAAAGGTATATTTATTTCTAAATCTAAAAATTTATTGTAATTTATTAGGTTTCAATAAATGAACAGTTTGCGCGTTGTCAGTTTGACAAATATTTCGGAAAAAAATTAAAAGCAGTCGCTCACTTCAACTCGTTGTAAATTTGCGATTTCGGAAAATTACGAAGTGAAGTGTATACCCTAAATATCTTTGTTAGAGTCCTTTTTGGGTATTTTTTGATTCTTCTCGATAACAATTTTACAGAGTTCTTATACTTAGTTCTTATTTCTATAAAAATTTTACGACACCTTTATAAACCTTTAAATGTAAAAAAAGCATATTTATAAGTTTTCTTAATTTTTATGTTACTGTATTTTTATGTACTTTTTACTGTGATTCCTGATAAATTAAACCGAGAAAGTTAAAATTTGGCCTGGGCATCTTAAATATTTCTTCAGTAGTTTAGTTATTGTTTATAGTTATAGTTATAGTTATAGTTATAGTTATAGTTATAGTTATAGTTATAGTTATAGTTATAGTTATAGTTATAGTTATAGTTATAGTTATAGTTATAGTTATAGTTATAGTTATAGTTATAGTTATAGTTATAGTTATAGTTATAGTTATAGTTATAGTTATAGTTATAGTTATAGTTATAGTTATAGTTATAGTTATAGTTATAGTTATAGTTATAGTTATAGTTATAGTTATAGTTATAGTTATAGTTATAGTTATAGTTATAGTTATAGTTATAGTTATAGTTATAGTTATAGTTATAGTTATAGTTATAGTTATAGTTATAGTTATAGTTATAGTTATAGTTATAGTTATAGTTATAGTTATAGTTATAGTTATAGTTATAGTTATAGTTATAGTTATAGTTATAGTTATAGTTATAGTTATAGTTATAGTTATAGTTATAGTTATAGTTATAGTTATAGTTATAGTTATAGTTATAGTTATAGTTATAGTTATAGTTATAGTTATAGTTATAGTTATAGTTATAGTTATAGTTATAGTTATAGTTATAGTTATAGTTATAGTTATAGTTATAGTTATAGTTATAGTTATAGTTATAGTTATAGTTATAGTTATAGTTATAGTTATAGTTATAGTTATAGTTATAGTTATAGTTATAGTTATAGTTATAGTTATAGTTATAGTTATAGTTATAGTTATAGTTATAGTTATAGTTATAGTTATAGTTATAGTTATAGTTATAGTTATAGTTATAGTTATAGTTATAGTTATAGTTATAGTTATAGTTATAGTTATAGTTATAGTTATAGTTATAGTTATAGTTATAGTTATAGTTATAGTTATAGTTATAGTTATAGTTATAGTTATAGTTATAGTTATAGTTATAGTTATAGTTATAGTTATAGTTATAGTTATAGTTATAGTTATAGTTATAGTTATAGTTATAGTTATAGTTATAGTTATAGTTATAGTTATAGTTATAGTTATAGTTATAGTTATAGTTATAGTTATAGTTATAGTTATAGTTATAGTTATAGTTATAGTTATAGTTATAGTTATAGTTATAGTTATAGTTATAGTTATAGTTATAGTTATAGTTATAGTTATAGTTATAGTTATAGTTATAGTTATAGTTATAGTTATAGTTATAGTTATAGTTATAGTTATAGTTATAGTTATAGTTATAGTTATAGTTATAGTTATAGTTATAGTTATAGTTATAGTTATAGTTATAGTTATAGTTATAGTTATAGTTATAGTTATAGTTATAGTTATAGTTATAGTTATAGTTATAGTTATAGTTATAGTTATAGTTATAGTTATAGTTATAGTTATAGTTATAGTTATAGTTATAGTTATAGTTATAGTTATAGTTATAGTTATAGTTATAGTTATAGTTATAGTTATAGTTATAGTTATAGTTATAGTTATAGTTATAGTTATAGTTATAGTTATAGTTATAGTTATAGTTATAGTTATAGTTATAGTTATAGTTATAGTTATAGTTATAGTTATAGTTATAGTTATAGTTATAGTTATAGTTATAGTTATAGTTATAGTTATAGTTATAGTTATAGTTATAGTTATAGTTATAGTTATAGTTATAGTTATAGTTATAGTTATAGTTATAGTTATAGTTATAGTTATAGTTATAGTTATAGTTATAGTTATAGTTATAGTTATAGTTATAGTTATAGTTATAGTTACAGTTATGTTTATTTGTTTAGTATTAATTGGTAAAGAGTTCCAAATTCTAATGATGCTTATAAACCTGCTTCTATCGAGATAATTGCAACTAGAGACAGTAAAGTTCATACATCTCACAGTTTATCATGATGCTATTAAGAACATTTTGTATGAGTCTATGCAAGAAAATCAGATTGCGAATTTTTTAAAATAGTCTACTAAATCACATCCTATGATGTGTATGTTTACTTTTTGCAGAAATATGATCATGTGAAATTTCGTGCTATGTTATATGTGTTTGGCTACTCCTTTCTTTTTTTAACGATCATACAATATATTTACTATCTGAAAGCAAATCTTTTTAAAGTAACGGTTCTTTTTCATAGTTTGTGAATAGTATTTTCCACAGAAAGATTTTTTTAAAAAAACAATAGGACTATTCTGACAAAAAGTGAGTAAAATCTGCTTATGTGAATAATAAAACAAAAAACTGGAAACGATTGTAACCATTAGGATTTTAGACATGGGAAAGGCAAAAAACTATGTTTTGAAGATATAAAAAATGTAATATATTACAGAGAAATTGGAAGAAAATATAACACATCATCTGGATTAATCAAAAAAATAAGAAAGAGATCTAATGTGATTGCTCCAAAGAAATGTGGCGGTAGGCTACGTAAGCTATCTCTAGGCATAAAGCACATAGCCAGGAGTTCAATAGCCACTGGGGCTACAAATACTGCTGTGGATACCAATCGGGTCCTGGTACAGAAACTCGGAGTTGAAGTCAATATCAAGACAGTTACCGGGAGCCTAAAGAAAAGTGGACTTTCTCCTAGAACAAAAGTAAATAAGCCTCTTATGGATGAAAAGCCGAGAGTAAGGACATGAGTTCGCAAAAAGTATGAACATTGTTGATGATTGGATGAATATTGCACGTCATGGTCTGATGAAACTAAAATAAACCTTGTTAGGTCAGATGGGTGCATGTGGACTTGGGTTGATACAGGCACAGGGCTTCAAAAGCGAAATATTTGTTAGACATTGAAATTTCGGGATGATGTAATGATGTTTTGATGATGCTTTCTTAGAAAAAAAATCCTCCAACAGATATGCATGAACTTGGGGAACTAGCCTCAATAGATGGCAAAAATTTAAGAAGAATACTAAATTGAAACTGTATTTTCGGCTATTTTTCATTAACACCGCGGATCAGGATACAAAAAAAAAATCTTTACTCAATTTAAGTGTTTTTAAGTATGTGTGGAAAAACATTTATATAACAATGATGTATTTTCATGAAATATGGCAAATGTTGTAGTAAATATAACTACCTAAAATTATAAAAAAAATTTATAAAATGTAAAAAATACCAAATATTTAAAAAAATAAGAATGTAACGTTACCTCGACGGTGGGGGTGGGAAGGAGTCAACTTGTAGTACAAACGTGTGATGACCCCTTAACCCAATAAGGACGATGGTGCCATATGGCACCACTGAAGGCCCAACCAAAATATACGATTTGCTCCGTAACAAGTAAATACAGAGTGTTCGGTTAAATACATTTTAATGTAGTTACCCAAAATGAGCAAACGTAACTGAACGAAACAGTTTGACAAGACGTATTTTTCCGTAAGAACCGAACTGCTAGCGTAGCAACTCGTCAACAACAGCTGTACAGAGTGAGTTTTTATTTTATTTTCATCAATATGTTTAAATTTCACCTTTATTTCACTCATCTTTAACAAATCTTTATTAAAAATGAAAAAATGCACAAATTAAATTAAGAAACAACACTCGATTACCAATTGATCAGCTGATTCAGACAAGTTGAGCAACTCGTTTCATTTTGGGTTAAATCTGTAAACATCCGTAACGAGTGCAGACGTTCGTCAAGTTGCCACCGTCTCGTTTTGTCTATTTGGGTTGGGCTTTAAGTCAGATGTTGAAAAAATAACGGTATCACATAAAAATTTGTAAAAATCAAAATTAGGTCAAAATTCGCCCATGTGTGAAAAAATTGTCCCGTCTTCAAAGAGTTAAAGTGTTATAACATTTCAAAGTTTTAACAGTTCCTTAAAGCTCAAATTACAATCTTTTATTGGAAGAAATATGTACTACTGTTTGGATGAACTCGAAAACGAAGTACCTTTTCGAAGGTATGCTTTGTTTTCAAGTTAATAACTAAATTGAAATATAGTCTTTATTTATAATATTCAAATGATTCTGTACTAAAAACCGTATATTCTATACAATAGGTATTTCATAAAATTATTGAGTAATATTTGAAAAAATTAATATGCTGCAAAACAAATGAAGTCGCAGAAATTAAGCGCACATTTATACATGCTTCATCCGAGTAACTTGTTATCTCTTATATACAATGCATGGTACATGTTTGTGTGCACATACTTTATAATACCAAATCACAGAACTAGCGTTAATGCCCAGCTATGCAAACAAAATATCGAGCTCGATTCCTTTTTCTTATAACTACGTTATCTAAACAATTGCGGTTTAATTTGGCCTCGTTCCAGAAACACTATTCAATGGAAAAAAAAAACATAAATATTGAAATAAAAGAAAGAAACGGCAACAACTGCTCCTCAGTAAGGTACCCCTTAGCAACTGACTCAATAAGAAATTCCAATTGAATATAGAAGAGAAGGGCAAGAATTACGATCTTTATAATTTTTGTGGTAGTTGTTTTTATTATTATTGTTGCTGTAATGGTTGATTTTGCTATTATATTTGCTTGACTTGCTTTCGGTATCCTTCTTTGCACGTTGCATTATTTAAGAGCACGCAGATGCCAGTTGTAAAGAAGTAGAAAATACTGCAAGAAATAAAAAAAAATAATTCGGAATCAAATCTTAATGAATGCTAAACTTCGCATACGTTAACGACTTAAGCATCAACATCTTGTTAGAAGGAGTCACGGTAGAGATGATGCCACCACCACCGCCACTGCGATGGCAGCTGTGTGCGAGAAGAACTCACTGAACTCGGATCCATGTACCGATTCTGTAACAATGTGTGCTCGTTTAAATTGTCTTGAGTGCTAGTAAAGTGCGCACGAAGCAGTTGTACCATATCTACAGATGCATTGGAATTGCAGTAAGTATTCTAGGATTTGAGGGATGCTGTTCCGGTATTAAAGCCCGGTGCAATGTATAAATGTTTGTATTTTTTTTTTTAATATGTACAAATTGTAAAACATTTTTTCATTGTTATTAAGAGAAAAGGTGAAAAAGTCATCTTAATTATTTAAAACTCCCGACGATGTATTGGCACGATCAACAGGAAGTAGATAAAAATCGCAAAATACTATAGAACAGTGGTCTACATTTCACAGTTCGAATTCGAATTCAAACATTACGAAGAGACTTATACCATGTTCATGCTCATAAAAAAGGAGCTGTTTGCATATTCGAACATGCTTTTCGAACTGCGTTCATGCTGGCTTTTATTGACATTAGCTTTTATTTTGACATTTGTGTGATATAATAGTCCAGGCTGATCGCTTTTCCTTTGCTTTTTTCTTGAATAGAAAAGATGTTAATGACTATAAATGCTATATTATAACTAAATATACAGAATAACTTAAAGTTCTTTACTAATTGACTTTGTTGATTATATTTCTTATTGACATATGTCATAAAATTAACTTCGAATTTCAGAAGTATCGACGAAACACAGGGTGACACATACAAAAAGCAGAATAAAAGTTGCATTAAGTTAAATTAAGTAGTTTTTTCTATTGTTATTTGTATGGAAAAAAGCTGCTTTTATTTTGCGTTTAGTTGCGTTTTACAAAAAAGCTGATTTTTCCCCCCAGCTTGATCAGCTTATCTACTGTACAAAACAGAATCGGAATCGGAATATGATTATTTATTTGCACAAAATTTAAACGGGCTGCCAGAATGCTTGGTTTGCCTGGTTTTTTTTAAAGACACAATAAAAATAGTAAAAATTATATTATTTTAGCAATAAATAAATAAAATAATATAGTATATTAATTATTAGTACCCTGTTGTAAGAATTTTAGGGTATTCTCATCCCATGACATTATTCAATATTTTTCTGTGACATGCTGTCTTATTTTGACAATGGTAAGGATTTTATATAAAAAATTTCAAATAAAATGCCAAAATAAGGCAGCCTATTTTTTTATACTCCGAATAAAAACACCTTATTATAATTACACCATGTTTAATATATGCTGACAAATATTTTTGCCAGTGCAGAGAGCGATAGAGCTACTAACATAAGCACAAAATCCGAAAATTGTAGTATTATGAGTTTGGGGACCACTGCTATAGACATATTTTCTAACAAACTCTGAACAATACACTTAAGGCCCAACCAAGTTATGCTTAAGCAAACAAAAGCCTCAGAGAAAAGTTGATGAAAAGTGTGATTAAGTCGCCCAAGTTGTCGATTTCATGCTGAACAAAATGTCAAACGTTTACGAAATCTTGACAAAAACATGTTAAAAAGTTAAAAAGTTCTTTGGCAAATTTGTTGAAGTAGGCCTGCCAGCTTTTTCATTTACATACATATGTTTTTTAGCAATTTTTATAAGATTTTCAACATAATTGGGATCTGCATTAGTTTTGAATAAATAAATTTTTTCAGTTGACAGATAAAAAAAAAGTTGTGTACATATGTTAAAAAAAGTTGCCATCAGTTAACACATAAAACAAGTTTATTGTGCTGCTTGGCTTATAAGCTATGGAAAACGCAAAATTTCACATCAAAAAGATACAAATTTTCCATGATTTGCCTAAATATATATATAAAACAAAACAATATTTTCCATTAAAAATTTTTACAGACAAATAACAAAATTTTAATTAAACACAATCTCAGTACTGTTAGCAACCCTATTCTGCTTAGCAAACTGCGAGTCAAGCGCTTTCTCTCAAGTTTTAGAAAGTAAACGAAAGTTGAAAAAATGAACGAAAGGAATTCCTAAACAAAACTTGGGCGACTTCATAAAATGCTGTGTAAGAGTATGCTTTTGCTCTCAAACTTTTGTTTGCTTAGGCATAACTTGGTTGGGCCTTTAAGATCTTTTTTTTACGACAAATAAATTTAGACTCAGAACATAAGACCATAGAATTTGATATAAAGTATTATTTAGTATTTAGTATTTACTATTTAGTATTAAGTATTAAGTATTAAGTATTTAGTATTTAGTATTAAGTATTTAGTATTTAGTATTTAGTATTTAGTATTTAGTATTTAGTATTTAGTATTTAGTATTTAGTATTTAGTATTTAGTATTTAGTATTTAGTATTTAGTATTTGGTATTAAGTATTAAGTATTTAGTATTTAGTACTTGGTATTTAGTATTTAGTATTTAGTATGTAGTATTTAGTATTAAGTATTTAGTATTTAGTATTTTATATTTTGAATTTAGTATTTATTATTTAGTATATTGTATTTCGCATTTAGTATTTGGTATTTGGTATTTGGTATTTAGTATTTAATATTTAGTATTTATTATTAAGTATGTTGTATTTAGTATTATGTATATAGTATTATGTATTTAGTATTTATTATTAAGTATTTAGTATTAAGTATTTAGTATTTAATATTTAGTATTTATTATTTAGTATGTCGTATTTAGTATAACGTATTTAGTATTTAAAATTTTGCATTTGGTATGTAGTATTAAGTATTTAGTATTTAAAATTAAGAATTAAAAAGGAAGTAGTTAGTATGAAGTATTTAGTATTAAGCATTAAGCATTCAGTATTTAGTATTTAGTGTTTAGTATTTAGTATTAAGCATTAATTATTTAGTATTTAGTATTTAGCATTCAGTATTAGTATTAAGTATTTAGTATTAAGTATGAAGTATTTTGTATTTTGTATTTAGTTATTAGTATGTAGTATTTAGTATTTAATATTTAGTATTTAGTATTTATTATTTAGTATGTGGTATTTAGAGAACAGTATTTTATAGTTAGTATTTAGTATTTAGTTTTTAGAATTTAATATTTAATATTTAGTATTTAGTATTTGGTATTGAGTATTTAGTATTAAGTATTTAGTATTAAATAGTTAGTATTTAGTATAACGTATTTAGTATTTAAAATTTTGCATTTGGTATGTAGTATTAAGTATTTAAAATTAAGAATTAAAAATGAAGTATTTGTATGAAGTATTTTTAAAAGAAAAAAGTATTTCAATGAAAAACCTTGCCAATAAAGATAAAAACACTACAATATATAGTTAAAAAAAAACTACAAAAAATTTGAATATCCTGGTATTATGGAGAAAAAAATCTGGATAACGGATTTCCAGGATAGCTTCGGGGTGAGGAAAACATAGTTTGCTTAACAATTCAATGAATACGTTTAGATATTTGCAATTTTCCAATAAATTTGTTATGAATTCAACCAGTGAGAATAAGGATTAATTAAAAAAATGTCTGATAATCACACAAATCAATTAAAAATTTCCATAAAGCTAATAAGGATTATACTATGAATGAACTCAATAATCTTTAATCTCAGCTATAAAGAAACTAGCAAAAAGTTTATTCAATTTAGCTTTTTCAGTTTCACTTAAAAGGTTTGCTGCATATATTTCGATGATGAAAGGACTTCAATAAAAAAATATACATTACAAATAAATATTTCCAGGGTCACAGACGCTCCATTCGTACGCATAAAATACATTCACTTTAAAATAAAGACTGAAACCGAACCAAAAGCCAAACCCAAATAGGTTTACTGTTTTTATAAGCAAGTGTTTTTTTTTATTTTGAACCAGAACTCTGAACTATTCTCGAACCTGAACTTTTTATTTTGATTTATCCGAACCCAACTTTTTCAGAGTTAAGTGGTTTACAACTTTATATAAATATAAACAGTGGTTGATATAATCAGTGTGTCACCTTCTAAACAAATCTTTCATTAAAAATGTAACAGCTTGCCAGACAGGCGTGGCACCTTCTATACATGTATAAAATAGGACATTTTGGAGGTTTTGAATGGCAAAAGCTACTGTCTTAAATTAGGTTTTAGTGGATATATAGGCAATACCACACATATTCTTGGAAATTTATGGCATTCCAAGAACGAAACTCTTGGATTTACTTGATTACATGTAGTTTTATTTAAAGTGGCATGGTACTTGATATTTATCAATATTTTAAACGAATTTAAAAAGCCATCTACATAGAAAATTAAATGCATGTCATCATAAAACTATTTCTCTATATACTATACTTACTGTTTAAAGTATGGGCGCAACATATTGAAAGCTCTTCTAAAATTTGTATTTTTTGTTGTTCAAGAAATATGAAAGTACTCGTTTTTTCATTAACTACTAGCTTACTTTTATTAAAATTAATCATTTAATCATTTGCTAAGTTTTGTTTACTTAGAATTAACACAATTGCTGTTGTTTGATTACAGACGCGATAAATAAGAGTAGAGCAACCTAGAAGTAGTAGGTTACAAATATGTATTCAAATATTTCCTTTATTTCTACTTAGATTGCTCTTTTTCCAAAGTTTTCCTAATAATTTTATGTTATTACCAATATGTTAAGGATAAAATCCAAAGTTGCATTATTTTTGTTACGTCAGTTGCATAAATAAAAACTTGTTGTAATTTGCAAAAACTTGAGAAAAAAAATATTCTGTATTGTATGTATTTTTTTTTATGTTATGATTAAGAAAATCTATTAACATTTTAATATTATTAAAAAATATTTATTAAAAAATTTATTTAGTGCATTCTTAATATTAAGTATTGAAAACTGAATATTTTTGGATTAAAATAATGCTTTATTTTAATTAACCTGTAACTATCGTGGTGAATTATTTGGACATAGTCTGAGACAAAGTATGAGAATTATTTGGACATAGTAAATTTTACTCCTTTTATTTTAATAAAAGGTTTTAATAAGAAAAAGTTTTAAGGTAATTATCTTCAATAAGTAAAGGTATAATTAAATAAAATATATGCAATAATTTTTTTTATTTTTAAGTTTAACAAAACTTGCACTTTATTTCATAAACCTTCTTTTTAAAACAATAAAAACTCTGCATCGCAAACTTTAAAAAAATTATAAAATTATGTTGATTTTATATGATTTAAATACAATTTATAAATGTTTGATAGTTTAAATCATACTTGACCTAAAGCTCAATAAACGATTTTAAACTATCAAACAACTAGATTATTTGTATTTATAATCAAGTATGATTTAAACTATCAAACATATAGAATTTGTATTTTAATCATATAAAATCAACATAATAAATAACAAGGTCATTTAGAAAAACTTTAATCAAATGGTAGAGTACGACCAAACAGAAACAAGCTGAAAATTTATCAGCAAAAATCTAAAAACAACTTCAGTAACCATGCTTTGTTAGTGGAAGTCTTCCAGCAGACTGTTGGGCTCCATAATAATAACATAAGCATAAAGACTAAAGTAAAGGAAAAATAAAAAAACAAATGTGAAAATATGAAACGGGAGAAAACCTGAGAGATTGACACTTAAAATCTTATCGCCTCTGTGGTGCAGTGCGCTAGTTCGCGCTTGCAAGGTGATTCATCACAAAGATTTCTGATGAAGCCTTTAGCAGGGCCGAAATTGCAATAAAATCAACTTGTGATTTTTATTTTTTATTTTGAAAAAACGTTGTTGTTGTTGTTTCTTTGGAACAATTAATTGTTCTAACTTTGACCTAAAGCTCAATAAACTATTTTAAACTATCAAACAACAACTAGAATTTGTATTTAAAATCAAGTATGATTTAAACTATCAAACATTTAGAATTTGTATTTTAATCATATAAAATCAACATATTGTAATAAATAACAAGGTCATTTAGAAAAAACTTTAATAAAATTATAAAATAAATATTAATCCAAAACATTAAAGCAGTTTTTTTCGTAGTATATATTTAAAGAAATAAAAGAGATCGTATAAAAAAATTTATTGTAGAAAATATGGATCAACATTTTTGGAGATTTTTATAAATCACTCTTACATATTTTTTTCACCCTTGTTCTAAATTTTGTCAACAATCTCTTCATCAGCTGCATCGGATTAACTGCATGTAGCATCTTCTATACAGATTTCATCACTTACGTCACATTCTTCAATGCAGAAATTCGGATCGACAATTTCATCTTCGACTTCGCTTACTTTGCCATTGTCTTCTAGAATTTGAGCTAATACTAAATCACAGATTTTTTTTTAATTGGACATGATCTGCAAACATTAATGACATATCATGTAACATAAAATAATCCATGATATAAAGTTTTCCTTATAAAAGATTTTCTACCAACAATAAAACGGACGAGTGGTCAAAAAATTTCAATGACAACTTAACGCTTAGTTTGACGTGTGGTCAACATTTTTATATTGGATACTTACGCTAACGTTGACTTGGTGGTAAAAAATTGTCAATGAAAAAAATTACATAAAATTTGACGTGTGGTAAGTTTTACACCACCATCTGCATTTCTCCGCTCATGCTATACCTACCATCGGCAAAACACAACTGAATAACAATGATAATGATATGAGAACATAAAAAAAGATATTAAAATTCTAAAATGCAACGAAGAAAGTTGTTCACAAAATGTAAAAAGAGGGTACAATTTACTACCACCTCCACGGTTAAAGGTTAATTAATGGATTTACATATTATTAGAAATTTTGTTCATTGCTTGCGAGCACTTTCTCCCACCTACCTGGTAGCAAATGAATTTCGCGTCGGAAAAAGGCTTCGTCCTTTGAGGTCAAGAACTAATCAAACCATTTTTTGATACCTTATTCAGAAGTAAAGCGTATTCCAGTGAGTTTTGCATCGAACGGAATAAATAGTAGTCGAATGGCGCCAAGTTTGGTGAATATGGCGGGTGAGGTAAAACTTCCCAGCCACTATTTTCCAGGTAATTTTTGACCGGGTTTCAACGTACGGTTGAGCATTGTCATGATGAAATATTACGTGCCTGGTCGAATATTTCGGCCGTTTTTCTGTCAATGCTCGCTTCAAACGAATTAATTGCTGTCGCTAAGACTGTCCCGTAATGGATTGACCTGATTTTATCAACTTTTTTAAGAAATGGTTTCTTTGGTTTCTTCAGAAAAGTAAGTTTTAATCTAAACATATTGCATAAGTAGGCCGAAACTAAGATAAAAAGGATAATGCTTGCACTAAATTTTGGCATTCGCAAACGTGAAGTCTTATTTTGTTACTTTTAGCATATTTATATTTTAAAAATTTTATTCAGTTATTGCTTCAAGGTTCTGAAAAGAAGGATTCATTAAAAATTGTTTACTTAATTATAACTACGAAATGCTTAATCCTAATAACATACATATTTATAGCTAACACCGTGACTTCTCGTAAAATTATTGCCCGGAAAATAGAAGTTTGTGAATACCCCAAGATTCTCACAACAGAAAACACTGAACAATTTGCTTAAAGTAAGTCACTGCATAATTAAAGCCTGCCTCTGACATATCGTGAAAATACATAATAATAATAATAGCCGATATTGTACGTTATGCGTAATGAAATGGAAAAAATGTAAGAATTCCTGCTATAAACATACGCTGAATATTTCAATGCTTATCTACCCCACAACATCTACCAGGCCAAAGTAAGCTATGGCTAAGCCGCGCTTGCAATAACTACAATGATTCAAATCAAAGGAATACAACATATAAGTAAATATATCGGAACACTTGGCACATTAACATAACCGAAGAAGTGGTTTACAAGCCAGACAAGCAAACAAATATATCTACACTAACAACAAAAATTAAAAAGAAACCCATAACATAACAGAGTCAGACTAAAGGTTAAGTATGGAGCATAACGAGGCAGAGGTTATGGGCAGACGACACACCTGGACGGTATTACGACAGGCTGCTTCGTGCAGTAAATTCGGGTGGGGGAATTTATACAAAATACTACTTCAGCTAAAAACGCATGAAGAGTAAGGAAGTGAGTAACGGGGAAGGTTCTCAAAGAAGCAGCTACGACGCAATTTTACGCTACGGACGGAAACCCGCGCGCAACAATGAGACTGATTGTCGTCAACTGATAGCGACTAAGTTAAGGCAACAACAACCACCACGACAGAAAACCAGAACGGATGTGTTATGCGTTTTGTTATGTTGCGATAATTATCACCAACACACATACAAGCACATAATCAGCAATCAATTAAATGGAATCTATAAAAAATATCTGCATTAAATGATTCACAAGAACCCGCAGACCGCTAACAAAAGACAAATTTATTGATATTCAAATTATGTCAAAGACGAACTAAATTGAATCAAGACAAGAAAAAAAAAACAAACTGATCGCAGCTCAAGCCTTTCAGGATCACACATTGTGTGAGGGTAGTTAAAACATTATTATTAATGTGGCAACTGCAGGGTAAATAAATAATCGAGTGACTGACAAGGTGTCAAACCTGACAAATGAAAGTGAAACAATAATCAATGGTAGCCAGAAGGAATATTTTACAAAAGTATTCAATCCGTCAAGCAAAGAACGCGTGTGTGTTCCATGTTTCACACAAGCGCCGTCATTATCATTATCATCATCATCATCATCATCGTCGCATCAACATCAGCGAGTTCATTGTTTTTGACTTGACATGTAAATCGAGTATCTAGAATTGATGGGTTGGTTTTTTACTTATTTCTTCATTGATTGCGAGCTATTGATACCCAAAATGGTCAATGATCATTTATAATTTTACTGTCTCAGCTATTGTGCTCAGTAAAAGTGAAAATTTGTGAACATTATTGTATGATTCGGAAAGATTTCTAAGGAAATCTCTATTTAGATTCGAGAAAAAAAAAATTTGTAATCACTAAATGCCACCGCAAGTTTTTTTGGACTTCCACGGAATATATGCCCAAAATAGGGGAGCATTATTCATTTGGGCCACGTTTGTATAATTTCCCAGGAAGAATTGGGAGAGTGTTTTGTTCATTGTAATTGTAAAGGAATTTTTTAACATATTCCGTTGAATTTCAAGTCTTGAGATTGAATTTGAGCATTTTACGATAGGTGCAATTGATATCATGAGCATCAGTTTCGTAGGATGTGTGAATCTTTTCTGTAGATTTTCTGATAGAGTAACAAATTGTTACATGGAAATCTAAAAGTCTTTGTAGTCATATGTAATAAGCCTAGTTAAATAGGACTTTGAGAGATTAAAAGTGTAGAATGTTTTTATGAGCAATCTACTCATCTTTGATGATATCCATCATGGATACCATCCAAAAAACAGTTTTGGAGGCTTAGACCAATAAAAAGGGGAATATTTCCTTATGAGCTAATATTGCGTTGATCAATTAAAAATTTTTTGTTAGCTCATAGTATTTAAAAAAATTGTTAATGTTTTTTTTTGTTTTGAAGAATCAGTTGTATAATAACGAAAAATTAAGAATTGTCCTATGAATTAAGTTGTAGAAGTTCCATTGTTTGTTTCAAGTCTGAAAAAAGAAATTGTATAAATGGCCTTTTGTAAAACTAAGTTTTGCTAATTAATAAAAAATTCAAAATAATAGAGTTAAAAAGTTTGAAAAAATTAACATTTGCATAGAAAACACAAATAAACGAATTTACGTAGCCGGGTGTGTCGAGGACACTTTGTATGCAAGAACATACTTTCATGTGAAAACATGTATGGGCATTTCCACAGCAAAGTCTACCCTCACCAAAAAAATTAAAACTTATTAAAAACTTTTTATTTTATGATATTATCAAAGATAAACATTTTAATTTTATTAATTTTAGCAATTTATACATAAATTCATTAACCATGATGAGTAAATCGTCTGCACTATTTCACAAATGTAGTTTTTATTTTTCGTAAATGTTTAGCAAATGTTTCGTTAACATTTTTGTTTCAGTAAAAATGGAAAGCATTGGCTAAAGATAATGAAAAAATGTTTGATGCAAATAAAGGAAAATATATTAAATTTGTTTTTAATTACTAAATAACATAATACCTCAACTACCTAATTACTTAATTACCCAATTAAATAGCAATGGAAAATATGTCGCTTGCTAGATTATACTTAAGCTTAAAAAACAACACTGGTAACTATTTCAACATGACAGCTATCATTAGAAGGATAATTTAATTCATTTAAGTTTAAGTTAATTAGAAGGTCACTTTAATTCATTTAAATTTAAAGTTAATTGCTTTGATATTTTATGTTACGTTTCGCAGATTTCTGCATTTTTCTAGATGCAGTTGAAAACCAGTTCCATTTTTGTCGCATGCTAGATTGCATGTTTATTGCTAAAATATTGAAAACATAAAATCTTCGGAACCTACATTTTGTACTTAACATATTGCTACGAAAATGCTATCGAAAAATATAAACAAAAAATATATAATATTATTTTTCTTAATTTTCTTTATTTTTTGCACCTCAAAGCCGTACGAATGTCGCCTGCTTGACCGTGGAAATGCCCATATTTATTATTGTCGTAGTCACTGTGCCAATCCTTATTACAATGCTTGAGTAAATCTTTGAGGTCTAGTTGTCTAAATACTTATTCAGTTCTTGTTCTAATCCCTTTTCTAATCCTTGTCCTAATCAGTGCTCAAGACCTTGTCCTTATCCTTGTCTAACTCATTGTTCGACTACTTGCCCAAATCATTATACAAACCCTTGTATTTCATACATAGTAGAAAACACAATAAGAAATTAAAGTAAAAAACAGTAATTTAAATAGCAGTAGAAATAGTAGTAAAAAATAGTAGTAGAAATAGTAGTGAAAATTGTATAAAAATCTAAGTAAAAAAGTAGTATAAATAGTAGAAGAAGATAGTGGCATTTAATTAAATAAGAATTCCAGTAGTAGGAAAAAGTAATACAAATATACGTATCAAATATTACCATCACACCGCACCATTATCATCATATCTTACCATTATATTAAACCATACTATAATTCGACCATTTCATACGTAATAAAAAACAGTAGTAGAAATTAATGTTAAAGAAGAAGTGTAAATAATAGTAAAAATAGAGGTAGAAAATAGTATAAAAAAGTGGTAAAATGAAGTAGTTTAAATATTAAAAGAAATAGTAGCAGAAAATAGTAGTATAAATTATTTTAGAAATAAGTAACAAAGAACAGTAGTAGAAATATACATATCATACTTTATCATTAAAACTAATCTCTCATCCTATACCAGCATACTATACCAGCATACTATACCAGCATATCATACCATCATTCCATACGTAGTAGAAAATAGTAGTAAAACTATGTGTAGAACATAGAAGCAGAAATAGTTGTACAAAAGTAGTATAAAAAGAAGTAGAAAATAGTAGTATACAAAAATTTAAAGCAAATAGGTGTAGAAATAAGTACTAGTAAATCTTTCATCCTATACCAGCATCCTATACCATCATATCACACAATCATTCTATACGTAGTAGAAAATAGTAGTAGACCTATAGGGTGAAAAAGAAGTGTATGTAAATAGTAGTAAAACTATTTGTAGAAAATAGTAGATAGCAAAACAAGTGTTAGAAAAAAAGTAGTATAAATAGTAGCACAATAGAGAAAAAATTATAGTACATTATGGGTCAAATAGCAGTAGAAATAAGTACAGTACAGTCACGCTAATCCGGACACATATAGTTTCGGTGTATGTCCGTATAACTGGATGTGTCCGGAATACAGAAAAAGATGAATTTGTTAAACAAATTTGAGCATATTTGAATGCATAGCTTAGCCTTATTAATTTAAACGCTTTTTTTAAGAAATCTTTGTAAAGAAAATACATTTAAGAACATAAATAATGAATAATAATAAACTAACATTTTTTCACAAAAATACATTTTTATAATTGTGGATGCTCGCCTTGAATGATATTTTTTTTCGTGGAAAAAACTTGGTTCAATCATTTTGCCTTTTCTTTGCTTAAATTTTATTTTACCCGACCCTTGGAAAGTTTGTGACACATATTTTTGAATTTTATCTTCATTTTTCTTTATATCAAAAATTGTAGATTTTGATAGTTTGAATTATTCAGCTGAACATCTTATTGATTTTCACAGTTTCAATAAAATAAAAAATTTTACACGTCTGAAAGATTTATCGTCTTATGTTACCTTGTTGTCGCTGGAATTCTATGAATCTACTTAAACTTTTTGAATTTTAATATTTACACTAAGGGTATTCACTTCACTGCTGAAATTTGTGAAGTGCTGAAATTTACGAAAACTTCAGTGCAACTGTTGCTGTTTTGGTTTTCTGAAGTTTGCTTAAATTTAATAACCTTTTGAGTTGATGAAAAACAATCGTCGGAAATTTGCGAAGAAAAGATGTGTTCAGTAACCATAAGAAAATCTGTTTAATGAGTGTGAGTCGTTGTGAATATGATAATTTCGATAAAAAGAAGAGCATTCTGTCAAATCCCTCCTTAAAGCTGATGCAATGTATGCGAGCAAGAACAAAATTATCATTAATTCTATTAAAGCCGATCGTATTATTAGGTTTTACTACTTTTTGGGCATTATTTTTCTATTAAAATGCAGGAAGCACAAGTTTTTTAACATAATTATTTGTTTTGGTAACAAACCCACCAACGAAATGAAGCAATAACGGTTTTTAGCTTGACAGATGCATGTGAAAAAAACGAAACATTGCTAACGGTCACTCACTTCAACTCGTCTGAAATTTCCGATTTCTGAAATTTCAGCAATGAAGTGAATACCCCTACTATTATCAACGTTTAGACAAAAATTCACGGCGCAAACTTAGTGAACTAAATGACAATATGGAAGCAAATAAGCCTTGTTCTCACAAAAAGCCCCGTTAGATTAACGAAATACATTAGAAACGACAACGTTGACTGGATTTACATAGCGACAATCAATTTGTAAACCAACCCAATTTTGTTTTCTGTCCGAACTATAGAGGTAAGATATCAAAAATGTCCGAAGTGTAGAGATGTCCGTATTGCTGGGAAGTCCGGTATTGCGAGTGTCCGGATTAGCGAGACTACACTGTATAAGGGAATAATAGCAAAACCACATTTTACCATCATACAAAACCCATCATCTCAAACCATCATAACATGCCATTATATAATACCATCATACAATACCTTCACTCTATACAAAGTAGCACGATGAAGAAGAAATAGTAGAAGAAATAAGAGTTTAAAATAGTTGTATAAATATTAGTAGAAACAACAGTATAAAAAGTAGTAGAATTCATAAAAAATATTACTATTAATAAAAGAAGAAATCTTCATATCGACATACTATACCATTTTACCATCCCATACTATCATATCATGCTATCATATCATATCATACCATAATATAATATTTTTTTTACTCGCGAGACCTAATAATCAATTTTAACTGTGGCACACTAAAATTAACTTTAGTGTCATACAAGGTTTACATGCATCGATGGACGTCATAATTTTTTATTTTATCATGAACGCTAAGAACAAGTTTTTACTATCGCACTATTAAATTCACCATTAAGCCTGTAGTCACCGAAATAGAATGCCATGCAACGTTTTGCATATTTGTTACAGTAAGCGACTACTGATGCAATCTTCTGACATCATAATTTTTTTATTTTTGTTATCAGGAGGACAAAGAATCCACTTTTATTGCCGCATAATGATTTTTACCGTAGCACCAATACAACGAGCAAGTATTCCATGTAATGAAATTGTATTTTCGTTGCATAAGCTGCCACCTCCGTGAATTTAAGCGGAATCTTTTTTTTTATTTTTGTCGTAAGGCCAAGGACCTATTCTTCGTTTCCTTTCTTAACATGACTATTGCGCATATTCTCACCAAGTAATATTTTCATGTCACGAGATGATGAGAGCACTACATTTTAGATCTAGAAGCGGCTCTCTCCGCTATCTCATGACGTCACATAATTTTCATCTCTTTTTGTGAGAAGGGGCATAAAAGCTGCCTTTACAAGTGTATTTTAATTTTTACGCTTTACGTCATGATGACGTCATAGTTTCTTTTATTTTTTGCCATAAGGTAAAAGTATCAACATTTATTGTTGTTTCCTAACTTTTATCGTAGCTCTTGTACTAAGCGAGCTATAATTGCGTAACGACTTTCAATTTTTTTAAAATTAAATTTAAGTTTTCTATATTTTAACAAATAAAAAAGGCTACCGGTTTTCACTCATGTATTAAATCCTAAATTTAAATACAACATTTTTAGTATTTAGATAATATAAAATGAGTGTCATTTAAAAACACTGCTTAGTTGCAGCATATATTTTTTGATTCTACACTCAAAAAAATCTGTTTCCCTAAAATTAAGAAACTGTGGCTTCATTTCATAGGCATGGGTTTTTCTATATTCTATAGAGGTTTATAATTAATGCTAAGATTTTTTACATGATTTAACGACCTCACGTCTTGATTTCGTTTAAACGTTATCTAAACAGCTTCTTAGTTTTTAAGACAAGTTTTTACTTAAATAAAAGAGATGAAGGTATGATAAAAATTAAATTTCTAAATATTGCATTAAAGCACAAATAATTTGAAGAAAAACTGTATTGATATCAAGTCCCATATTCTACAGCATGATTTCTTAAATTTGGAGTTCTTTCCCCAAGTATTCAATAAAACAGCAATAATTCTATAATAAATACCATAACGAACTTTAACGATCTATAAAACTATAGAGCAGGATCAATAGATTTAACTTAATAAGACACATTAAATAAATTACAATTAATTCATCTAGTTTATTAATTTTAAGCCATAGAAAAATTAAAAAATTTTCTATACTATTTAATTTTCATGCATGCTTAAAGTTTTAAGGAAAGTTGAACCTATCTTATATTTTTTGCAATAATTTTTCCCTAATTATTCCTAGTTTTTAAAAATTTGAAAAAATTTTCTACCAATAAAAATTAAAAGAAACGGGTGACTTTTATTTTTTCTTTGCTAAAAGATTCATAAATAAGTTACAATATAATAAGAACGATTGTTTTAAAACTGCGATGGTCGAATGGATAAGCTGATGCACTTACACTCACGCGGCCGAGGTTCAAGTCTGCGGATAGGGGTAATTTTTTCAATTTAATTTAATGTTAATTATAATAAAAATAATAATGTTTGCAGTGTTTTGTCAGTATGAAAATTGGAATTCTCACGTAATGCTGTTTAAAGTCTTAAGAAAAGATTTGTTTTTGCGAAAATTCCAAAATTTTTGCATGGATTCGATTACAAATTTCTTATATTCAGAGAAAATATTTTTCTTAGCTATAGTCGATGATTAATAAACGGTAGAAAATTTCTTATTTTCAGAGAAAACGTTTCTCGTAGTTAAAGTTTATGATTAATTTATTATTTTAAGAGAAAATGTTTCTCTTAGTTGTAGCAGATGATAAATAAACGGAAAAAAAAACTTACTCAAATTGAATAATATTTCAACACAATTGCGCTAAGTTTCTTCAGTTTAGTGAAATAGTTCATAAATGGTTGGATAATTTTCTAAACTATTTTACATTTCTGTTGTCAATTTAACGAAAAATATATACTTCATTTTTAGAAAATTGGCCATGGCGCTAAATAAGCCCGATATTCTAACGATTGGGTGCTATTCTAGATTCTCTGGAAATTTTTTCTGAGTGTACTCAATTATTTTCTTAAAGTGAGAATATCTTGCAAAATGTAAAAATGTTTTTTAATTTTTTATTTTTTCCGTATGTTTCTTTAATTTTGTAGTTTATTTTTTAATAGTTTTCTAAGCACAAATTATTTGCAATCCATTTTCTCTCCTCTCCTTTCTTTACTCTCTTAATTCAAGTTTTGTTCTAACTATTGTACTACTAAAATTATGCAATTTATACTTGACTTTAGACATCGGAAATAATAGTAAATATAAGAAATTAATATTATAGTAAAAATTTTTCCAATTATATCTTATTTTGTATTTATACCATTATATAAAACTGTTAAGCCGAAAGCCCTGGTAGCTCGTGCTACTGCTAATTATAATTTTAATTAAAAATAATAAAAATTAATAATAATAATAAAATTGAAATTGAAGTCTTGAAATTTGTAATATATTTCAAGGAAAGTACACTTCTGTGTTTTTTTGTTTTTAAAGTGTAGCAAAAACTTGTTTTAACTATATTTTTTGGATATGATTTGTTTTTTTTTAAACATAATTTTTTCCTTTGATATTTTAATTTGAACTCCACAAAATACCTTCGGATGCTATGGGGGGAGTTTTGATCCCCAAAAATCCCCCTTGTGTTATGGAGTATTTCTATATTTTTCTTATCTTTCTCTTCTGGTTGATTTAAAATATATAAGATTTTAGCAAAATAAAATTTTTGAGCTCCGCCCAAGTTTTTTACGTGCCGGGACATAGCAACAAGGCTTATGTCCTCAAAAAAAGGGGACAGAATCTCAAAAAAGAGGACATATTCCCAAAATGAATTTGGATTAATTTATGTTCAATTTGTATATTTACATAAGTATTTAAGTAAGGTATATATGCCTGAATTAACAACTTTCCGTACAAAGGAAAATTATTTCGTCAAAAACAAATTTATTTGCGCTTGTACGGAACGGTGATAACAACTTGAATTTTGCAAAAAACTATTTTCTAATTTACCTAAATGATCGAAGAAGAAAGCTGACGCACAGTGTTTTGATTTCATACATTCTTGTGCCAAAAATAGTAAATATTGACGGATTTTGATAAAATTTGGTACATAGTCCTTTTTTAGTGCTATTAAGAAAATTTCAAAAAATGGCACAAATCGAACCAATACAACCCCTCCCTCCCGTACCAACCCAAGCTGGGAAACAGCAAATGCACATATATTTCAATGAAATTTAATACGATGTCGTCTTTTGGGCTTATTAACACAGTTTTTAAACATAGTGTACATCGATTCAGTAACATCCCCTCCCCCTTTCCCTCTCGTACATCACGAAACTGAAAAACATTCAAACATCAACAGATTTAAATGAAATTTTGTACAATGTTATATTTTTGGCTTATTAATACAATCTTCGAACTTGCTGTAAATTGAGACTCAAATTACCAACATCCCCAACAAACTCACTAACCACCTCTTCCTCCCCCAACCCAACCTGTACAATCCGAAACCAGAAAACAGGCAAGTATTCACAGATTTCGACTAACTCTAAGGGAAAAGTTAGAAAGTTTTTGTTTTTTTAAGCAAGCTCATAGACAATTACAACAGCATCAAAACAAGAAAAAGTAATACAGTATAGCGCTGTATACATGCTGTATATACAAAAGTGGACTTCTTAAAATTAAGGAAATAAGAGATTTTTGTGAAAGAGATAGAAAGAAAGAGAGCATCTTAAAAGAAATACAAGACAAAATTTGCATAAAAATATTCTGCCATTGGTCATTGGTTGGTGCTTTAGTTGGTAATACTAATTTAATGGTCTATCGACGGATCTATCTATATAAAAAAACACAAAATATAGAAAAAAAATACTATTATAATTCATATCAAAAAAATTTATGATCCCTAGGGAAATGGATCAAATAAATGAGCCGGCCCTATTTATTTTTCCCCTCAACATTTCTTATGAACACAACTACACTCTACATGCCGTCCTTCTGGTGGTGCCCACACAAAAAACATAAAAAAATAGAAAAAATGTCTATTATAGTTAGGGGGATAAAATATATGAACTGGTCCTATTAATTTTACTCCCTCAACATTTTTTCTGAACACATTTGCCACCCTTCTGGTGCTCCCCCTACAAAAAGCACACAAAATAGAAAATATCATTGCTTATGTATACAAAATCGTGACGAGACTCGAAATAGTTTTCATGACGAAAATTTTTCGTAGCGAGACTCTAAAAATTTTACTCTCAGTATAAAATCGCCGCCTAAGAAGTTTTACTTCAAAAATAGAATAGCAAAGCAAACAAAATAAAAAGCATCGTTTAAAACATGTGCTATCGCTTTGTCATTATTGCTACTTGCACTGATTTTAATTTAATTTTTCTTATATTTGATTTGAGAAAAACCTACTTGCTTTACTTTATCATAATCAAAAAAGTTTGGAATCATATTTTAAGTCTGCTGAAATAACCATTTAGAGCGACGACGAGCGCGCCACTTATTTTGAAATTATGCTATTACATATTTTTACTGAGTTTTAAGTTGGCTATGATTTATTTGTCCGCAAGTTTTTGCTCTTACAAAGCTTAACATATTTCTAATGCAGTCAGGTTTATCTCTTATTTCGAGCCATGCAGAGAAGATATCACCAATTTTCATAGAACATGTCTCATAAAAAACAAAACTTCGGCATTATTTGCAGGCACTTGCAGCTGGGACATATTTTATTCGGTAAAACACACTTTTAGCAAACATAATCATAAAAATTTAGAATATTTAAAAGCACTTTTTTCACTTGAACAATAAATACGACTTTGATAATATCCATAAAACGAATTGCAATAAAAAAACCCCGAATAATTTTTTTAGTTGCATTTGATTATAAGTTTTTAAAAAATACTCTATTAATTAGGGTTGCATTTAAAGTTACTCAATTAGAGGATTCGAAAGTTGGACAAAAATTAAGATTTTTTTTTGCTAAAATATCAGTTTTTCTAACACTCGACTTTCAGAGCGCCGTGTAACCAAACGAAATAAAAAAAAGACACAGTTTCGATAGTATCGTAAGTATAGACGTAGAATTCCTTTTTATACAGTAAAAGAGAAAAATTCTGGTTTTTTCATGTACATTCTTCAAAACTTTTTTAAAGTATTTGATCTTCTAAATAAAAATTATTCAAAAACAAATTTGTTGTTGTTGTCCTTCCTTAAACTAACCTGATATAAAAAGCTCACAATTAAATTCGTGTAAAAATTTGTTTTGTTTTATAAAAAGTTTTCGTTTGATATTTATGGTGATGAATTTGTTGTTCTTTTTCATTTGTTTTGTTGGTTTAAACTAAATGTAATTCAAAGTTATGTTTAATTAATGAAACTAAATATGGGTTAATTTGAATTCTTTATTTTTCCTGTAGTAAAGAGCATATACATATATGTATATTTTAAAAGTAATTTAAAATTAAAATTTTAGTTAACAAAATAAATTTTTAATATGGAAAGAATATAATGCATAATAAAAATAATTCGAGTTTATTATGGTATTTAAAAAATAAATGTTGTTTTTAAAGCACAACGCATGCTGAGTTACGCATGCGCAAATTTGCGTAGTAGTATACATAAATGCTGAAAACAAACATTCGTTTTATTCGTACTCCAACTCATGGCAGAATAACCAGGTAAGGCCGACTCGGAGAGGAATGAAGTAGAAAGTAGAGAAAAGCTAGCTAGTTGTCAAAATCAGCTGTTCATGTCGAGTAAAAATTAGGAACATCTAAAAAAAATTCAGCTAACTGAACCAACAAGATCTCTTTGTCCCGCTTTTCACTCGACAATAATTGCCTTTGCCACAAGCAGTTTGTGGATTATTCGCCCGCATGAGGGGGCTTACGAAAGTCCCCTTTAAACCCGAGTAGTCAACAAACTACTTGCGGCGAAAGCAATTATTGCTCATAGAATTGCCGAGTGAAGAACCGGTCCTTTGCAGCACATGCTTTGGTTCTGCATACAACAATATCAGCAGCTAGTAGCAACGTTGCCAGTTATGTTGGAAAATCCCATTCGTGGTAATTTTTAATTGTCCTTAGGAATTTTTGTTTCTGGGAACTCGTATTAAATTTTTTAATTCAGCGTGGTATTTTTTAATTGGCGTGGAAATTCAGCTGGGTATTATTTAAATTTCCGTGCGAGTTTGGTAATATTCTTCTTACATTTTTTTTTGTAAGCAAAGTTTCTTTGTGGTATTTTTAAATGTTTTTTAAATTGCTTGTGCATATGGGACTTATTGTGGTATTTTCAATACGAATGAGATTTTTGTGGCAATTTTAAAAGCATATGGAATTTGTGGTAGTATTTTTAAAACTCGTGGTATTTTTGTGGTAATTTTTCATGATCGTGAGATTTTTTTTTTGATATTTTTTTATTGCGGTAGAAACTTGTTTATCTTTACAATGGTAATTTTTGTTGTATTTAATTAATGTTATTGTGAAAAAGGTAACTTTTTGTCGGAATTGTTTTGAATTTTAACTGGCAACCTTGACTAGAAGTAGTACATTTTTTTTAGCCACATACTGGCTCATTAGCTACATGCATCTGTATTCTCTATTGCATTACAACCCAACAAGCCATGAATGTTACTGTGCTAGCTAAACGGTACTTAAAACGACAGCGTCTGATTTGCTGGTATAAAAACGACATGTTTTTGTACCTTTAAACCGTTCTCTACATTATTGTAAAGTCCTTTTTTATATTTAGCAAGAATCGAAATGAAATTTATGTCATATTCGCTTGATGTGTCGTTTGTTCTTGTCTTTTTCCCTCTCCTTTTCACCCGTTCGCCAAAAAATACTGAATGTATGTTTTACATACATATTAATTAAAAACAACAACAACAAAAGCAGCACAACAACGAACGACGTGATTACGAACCAAACAAGCAAACACAACAACAACAAGAACCTTAAAAACAGCATAAGCAGCTACTGCAGCTAAGCAGCTTGTGCATTTCTCATACGAATATATGAATTTTTCATCTTCTTAGATTTTGCTATTTTATAAGATATTCGTTTTATTCCCACTAAAACTGATATTTTGGCATTTTTTTTTCTTTGTACTTTGAATATTAAAGGCTGTAGGTATACCCCAAAGTGTCAAATAGCACTTTGAAAAAATTCGTGAAAATGACCCCCATACAAACCTCGCTATAAGACGTAATTCTACGTCAAAATTTAAAATCCCTTTGGGTTTCTTTTTAGTTAAAGTATGTTCTCTAAGAAAACAAAACTTTTTTGGGATTTTTTGGAATTCGGTTTTTTCCTATTTATGGCAAAAAGAAAACACTGTGCTACGTTATGAAAAATCGCCAAAAAAAAAAAAAAAATAAAATCGCCCGTTGGACTTACTTAAAAAAAAAGTAAAAAAGCCGCCTATTAAAAAGAGAATTATGTCCAGAAATACTGTGGACAGCGAAGCCGGTGTTGGACTTATTGAGGGCTATAATTCCTAAGCAGCGGGCGAAGGCCTCTTATTTATCTTATCCTCTTATATCGAAAAGTACTGTAGACAGGGACAATTCTCTTTTTAATAGGCGGCCTTCGGCCTAGGGATTACAATCCTCAGTAAGTCCAACACTGGCTTCGCTGTCTCCAGTAAAAATAGCTTAAGTAGACTTAAGACAGATCTGAGTTATTGATGCAGCTGTGTTCCACGTACATAGAACTATAAACACACAAAATCTGGAGCTTCTAGCGTGACCTTAAGCAAAGTTATGACACAAAAATAAAATACCCTTCCATATAACTTATCTTGAAAACTTTGAAGCTAAGATTTCTCGAAACTTTGGAATCAGATTCAAGCTGTTACTGCTTATCGAATAGACATCAGTATTTGTAAACTCAGTATTTGTTACCTCTTAAAAGCGGACATAATCCCAAGGGTTCAGAGTCCCCATTTGGGATTCCAGGGGTCAGAATCGCCATTTGGGATTATATCCTCTTTTAAAGCGGTCATAATCCCAAATTTGTAATTTTGACTTGAGGCTATGTCCCGGCACCTTTTTTTAACCTTTAACTAATGATTTAGTAAATGCTTTCTTATGTTACATGCTCGTCGTTATAAAAGCTGGTATTCCTTTACAATTGTTTTTCACCGAGATTTAAATCCGCATCCCATGATAGCTGGTTATATGAGGAATTAATCACTGTGGTGAATCAATTTTGTTCATGGCTATAAAAAAACTGCTTCCTGTAACATACTGATAATCATTAGTTTAATAATAAATTATAAATATATTGATTCCCGGCTCAAAACACCAAAAAACTTCAACACCTGAACATATTGATGGAGCCACCGCGCATTCTTGCTATGAAAAATCTTTCAAATAAATGTATGGAACACACACGCGTTTTTAATTCATTCTATAGCTTTTTTACCTATTTTTTGAATTGATAAAAAAATTATCCAATCGATGACAATAATAATCCCAACGTATTGACAGGATAACGAAGCATGAATAGGCTGGATTTCTGTCCTATTGTTTAGCATCAAAACCGAGTCATTGCTAGAATTCCAACGGTTCATGGAACAGCTGCAAGTGCGGCTTTATGATGCCAAATGCGCTAAATTTTTGGAGAACATTTGAGGATATCGTTTGCACAGACGTATAGTCACATAGCCACAGGTACAAATACTTGGCGCACATAGGTTTACTTTTTTTCTGCAGTATTAATGTCAGTACCAGCAGAATTGCGCCCAGACCAAGCAATGCGCCAGGTGATTGCGTTTGCTTTCAAGGGGTTTCACTTTTTTTTTTCTTTTAATGAACGAAAATCGGTACGTTTTATCGTCAACGTAATAGGGATTCCAGGAAACAATTTCTTTTGCTGGCTTTTCAAAACATTTAGCTTCTTGTCTGAGTTCTTTGTGTTGACTTTGATTTCTTGCCCGGTGAAATAATACAGTCGAATTCGTGATTTTTTTTGTTAAAGTAGTGTGTGTGTGTATGTGTGTGTGAGTCTTTGAAAAAATGTCCTTTTTTGTAAAAACGATTATTGTAGTGTGTAATATTGTGTAACACCGGCCCGTGGCAAGCTATTCTTTCTATGTTTTTTTTAGTTTTTTTTTCTTCTTTATTTAAGATTCTGGTATTCTTATCATTAATGTTTTTGCTTCCTTTGTCAACGACATCACACATCGTTTATTTCCTTTGGAAAGTCTTTACTTCGGTTGTCAATGATCGATTTTCTTTTGTTTTGGTCTCTTTTTTTTAATTTTTGTGTGCAATGGAGAATATGGAAAAGACGAAAACTGAGCGATGCTGTTGGGTATGATTTAGCACCGGGCCAAAACAGTGGCGTGTCCAGATTCGGGAAGATAAATTAGTATAGATTAGATTTTTTTTATAAACCTAAGTTATATAAACAGTTATATAAATTAGTTATATAAACAGTGTGATTTATATAAACGCTCGTTATGACTTCTTTAAAAGCCCAAATGCGAATGGTTTATTGTTTTTTTAAGCAATTTTGACTTCTTCTAGGAAAGCTTTTATATTTTTTATATTTTTTGGTGAATGCTATTTGCACTTCATTTAAGCTTCGGAAAGAATCTGTTAAGTACTTATTATTGTTATAAAATAAACATTCCATTTAGAATAGGCCATTTCATTAGAAAAAGAAAATAAAACATTTTATACATCTTGTACATAATCTTGAATGTACAAAAAAAAACCAACTATTTTTCGAGTACATTACCTCAAATATTTCACAACTCTGACGTGATGTCTTAATTATGATGGATTCGGATATGTCCCAGTTAACTTCTGTAGAAATGATACCCAACTTCCTTAAAACAATCATGACCCCATATTGTGTAGAGCTGTGTTATTAACGAAAGTTTTGCCGAATTTTTAATTCCGAGCTCGAACCCACGACACATCGAACGCTTTACGAGAAATTTATTGAAAATAAATCACGGCATTTTCTATATAAATTCTCAATTACGCGTAAACAGTTACAGTAAGGGCCAATTTTTTAGTGCGAGCTTAAACTCTAGTCAAATTAAACTGAGGTTAGTTCACCACCATTGGACATTAAAACTAGGTTTAATTACATATTTTACCATTCGTTGGTGTTATATTGACTTAAATTTTCATATTATGTGTTTTTTTTGTGCCTTAACCGAGCTTAAACGTTCAATTTTAGTGGATTAACCTCAGTTTAATTTGACTAGAGTTTAAACTCACACTGAAAAATTAGCACTTAGAGGTAAGCATCACACTTTAGAAATTTTGAAGCTTGTGTAAAGTTTCGGTAAATAAAATTACCAACTTATTGAAATACAAATATTTATAATTGAATTACCAAAATAAAAATATAAAAGCTTCGATAACAATTCTATTAAGCTCTGCTAAATATCATTAACAATATTTTTTAATACGAAAGCTGGGATAACACTTCCATAAAGCTTAAGTCAGGCTAAGTCAATGTAAAATTATCAAAAACTTCGGTAGCAATTTCATAAAGCTTTGGAAAATTTATTTATCAATTTGTTAAAATAAAAATATAAAAGCTGCAGCAACACTTCTCTAGGCATAATTTGCAAATTATTAAAATAAGGAAGTTTAGGTAACACTTTCACAAAGTTTCGGAAAATTAATTTATGAATTCATCAAAACAAAAATATGAGAGCTGCGGTAACACTTCCATAATGCTTCGCTAAATTTTATTTACAAATTGTCAAAATATGAAAGTTGCGGTAACACTTCCACAAAGTTGAAGTGCACAAAATAGCCAAAGTAGAAACAACAAAAGCTGCTGTAAAACTTTCATAAAGGTTTGGTAAATAAAATAATAGAGGCTTTGAAAAGAGTTGACCTTAAGAAAGAGCCAATTCGGACAAAAACGACAAGCCATACATTGAAATAAAATCAACAATATGAAATATTTAACAATGAGAGTTTCGGTAACACTTCCATAAAGCTTGAGTCAACAAAATTGTCAAACCAAAAAAGAAAAATACCGAAGTGACTTCCGTAAGGCTTTTCGGTAAATAACAAATATGAAATTAAAAAATAAAAATTCAAAAGCTTCGGTAACACTTCCATTATATTTTGCAAAATATAACACTTGCCTAAAGCTTAAGATAACAAAATTAACAAAGAAGAAATAGCAACAGCTGCAGTAACACTTTCATAAAACTTTGATGCATAAAATAATAGAGGCCTAAAAACGAAACAATTCGGAAAAAAGACGACAATCCGCCAAATACAATTAAAAATATGAAAGCTTCGGTAACCATTCCATAAAATGAACAATGAACAATGAAATATGAACAAATGAAATAAACAATATAAAAGCTTCGGTAACACTTCCGTAAAGCTTAAGGAAGTATTCTCGTGTCGAAATTCGGGCCTCTTTTGAGTATTGATAAAAAAGAATTAATTAATATTTTTACCTTAAATTTTTGTATCACTTATTTATTCATATTTTAAGAATTTACAAAAAATTGACGAAGCTACACGCTGTTGAAGTAGAGGGGAAAAAACGCCGTGTTCATGTTGATACGATTCCCACCCTTCCGGTCATCAGAAAATTAAAATAAAGTTGATAAGATAAAAGAGTACAAATGTCATTATCCTCCATGAAATGGAAACATTCCCAGATATAAACAGGAAACATTCCATGGAATGTAGGAAGCATTCCTTTCCGTTGGAGCTCAATTTCTTTTTTTGCATAACATACCATTAAATGGAAACATTCCTCTCCTCTGTGTTAAAAATTCAAGTGGAAACATTCCTCTCCGCTGTCTTAAAAAGTGAATTGGAAGCAGTCCTCTCCCCTGTTCTAAAAATTAATGTGGAAACATTCCTCTCCCTTTTTATGAAAATGCCCGGCCAGGATTCGAACCCAGGACCCTTGAGCGACAGTCAAGCGCACTACCACTAGACTATCGAATTCTATAATAAGCGGCTAGGAAACAATGATATTTAAATTTTCTGTTGTCATTGCTTGACAATAAGTAAAAGTTTCCGTATGCATTCTTAAAGAAGCGGTTTGGAAGCAACATAAATACAAAACTACCCTTAAGCTTCCGAAAGATACGGTGGGGAATGTTTCTTTATCACTTTTAGATGGAAGCCTTCCGATTTTTCCTGGAGGGTATAGCAGTAACTAGGAAATATGAAAAAACATTTTTTTTTTTTGCAAAATGGCGGATACTCAAAACAGAGGTAGACTTTTTTCAGTTATTTTGTAACTTTTCCGAATTTTGGAAAAAGTAGTAAAACTTTTGATTTTTTAGCCATAAAGGGATATGTTAAGAATATTAATGCCGAAGTTCAAGAAAATCGGTCAACTAGAATTTGAGATTTTAAGTCAAACGTTTCGAAAAAGTAGTTTCGAGAAAAACGCGTTCAAAGTTTTTAAGTTAAGTTTCAGGCAGTCCAACTGACGGCACTAAAATGACTATAACTTTTAAAATAATGCGAATATCCTTTAAAAGGTATATATATCTCTTTAAAAATCCTTTTAAAGAGATATTTAAAAATCCTTTTAAAGAGATATATAAACTATCGAAAAATAAAAAACATTTTTAATTTCTTCAATTTTCTACACGAGCGTACTGCTTTAAGTCAAACAAAATTATCAAACCACCAAAGTAAAAATAACGAAGTATTCAGAAACACTTTTATAAAGGTTCGGATAGTAAAATTGCGAAAAATACGATAGCCTCGGTAACACTTCGAAAAAGCTTCGCAACAGAATTTTCGAATTACGAAAGTAATTACACTAAAAGCTACTGTAACACTTACATAAAGTTAATAAAATACAAGCTTTTTTAAACTTCTCTGTTATAAAATGTAATTTTTTAAAAAGTTTATTTATAGAGTTCTTAAGTTTTTTCACTTAGTTAGTCTACTTTAACTAAGAATGAGGCAGTTTCATTTCATTTATTTTATTTGATTTTTATATAATAGTACATTTCATTTGGTATAGTTTTGTTCAAAGAGTTCAAGACATTTATTTTTCTTCTTAATTACAACAACTTTTCTAACATAATATTTCAGTACATATATACATTAACATAAAGGTGAAGGCAAAAAGTTTACAAAAACCTATTTGAATTTTATATAAAAAACGTACTTAAAACAACTTAATCTACCTAGGATGAGACTAACTCATTGATGTGCCTGTAGTTAGAAGCTAAGCGTCTGTTATCAAAATCTTGCGTTAGCTTTTTTATCTTATCAGCGATTTTTTCAATATCTGCTAGAGCATGCAGCCTGTTGGTAGAATAAAACCATGGAAGATAAGATTATACATAACTTTTGAAAGTTTATTGTGAGACACCTGCAATTTTTTTAAATGGCAATTTGCTCTGGTAGATCAAACTGGGGCCGCATAGAACATGACAGCGTGAAAAATGCAAACTAGAATTAATTTTTTGTTGTGTATATTTAGACTTGAGGATACAGTATGCTAATCAGCATGCTTCTTTTAGTTGTGATGTAAGGCATGTGATCCTTGAATTACATTTTAGGGTCAAGAATTATCCCTAAATATTTTACTTTTTGCTCTCAAGGAATAGGGTAATTGCTAATATTTAGGCTTGTTTGAGGTAAATAACTAGCTTTTCGCTTCCTCGTGAAATAAATTGCCTGTGTTTTCTGTAAATTTAAAGCTATTTTCCATTTTTTGAAATAATCCATGATTTCCGATAATGCCATTTGCAGCTTGGTGATTAAATTAGCAGTTAAACATCTGAGCAGAGCACTGCTGTGTCATCAGCAAAAATGGACAATGTGCAATAGTCTGGCTGGGGAAAATCGGGTGTATACAAATTATATAGGGTAGGTGATAAGCATGACCCTAGGGTATAGGGCGGGTAGGTCTACAGAATCTGCCCTATACCAGCTGGCTAGTAACATCCAGTCGGCTCTCAAAAACATAGAAATCGTCCTATGTGCCTTTCTAGACATAGAAGGAGCCTTTGATAATTCTTCTCACGAGGCTGTGAAGAAGTCTTTACATAAAAAAAGGAGTAAATGATATGCTCAGCAGATGGATACCACTATAAGAATCAAAACAACAAAAGGCTGCCCACAAGGCAGAGTCCTTTCTCCACTGCTGTGGAGTCTTGTTGTGGACGAATTATTAACGATGCTAACCGAGAATGACATAAAATGTCAGAGGTAACTATAAACAAAGCAACGCGCGCACTCATGGTATGTAGGAGCCTGGCGGGGAAAAGCTGGGGTTGTAACCCAACAGTTCTCCACTGGATGTATACCATGATGGTGACACCCATCCTCACCTATGGTGCAATAGCATGGGCTGAGAGAACCAAGCTAACCACAATGAGGAATATGCTAACAATGGTGCAGAGACTGGCCTGTGTATGCATCACAGGGGCCATGAGGAACTGCCCTACAGCAGCACTAGAAGTAATTCTGGACCTAACACCCTTACACCTTGTCATAGAGGGAGTAGCCAAGCGAACTCTGTTGTGCATTGCAAAAGAGGGGAGAGGTTTAGACAAAACTATCAGCAGTAGAGAGAAGGAGGATATTGCAAAGCACACTCCCTACATCGATCTACCAAGAGACGATATACAATAGTAAAAAGGTATAACTTAGAAAAACACTTCGGAATAAAGCTTAGTTCCAAGAAAGAGTGGGACAGCGAGATGATATCGCAAGTCAAGAAACCACACAGTATAGCATGGTACACCTAATCCTGATTTTACACGGTCTTTTTTTACACGATTTTGAAATAACACGGTCGACAGAAATAAACTTATCCTTTTTTTACACGTTATTTTTAAAATAACACGACAAAACTTGTTTGTTTTTTGATTTTGTTTTTTATGTTACTTGAAGATGTGATTTTTTTTTAATATTTAGGTTGTGTTTTTATTGTGTTTTTGTGTGTGTCTTTTTTTACACGATTTTTTTTTTACACGATATTTTCTGGAACGTATGTACCGTGCAAAAACAGGATTAGGTGTATACAGATGGGTCCAAGACATTGGAAGGTATACGCGCAGGGGTGTACGGGCCAAGAACCAAGCACTCTGAACCTATGGGGACAACACTCAGTATCTTCCAAGCAGAAATCCTACACTGACGGAACTGGCGATGCTATCAAAACATCGCTTCTTCTAGCAGTAATATTACGGACCTCAAAAATTTAATATATGAGGCTGTGACAACTTCCATAATGGCTGCTAGATTCCAGTTTAAAAGCTGCTATTTTGGTTTTGACAACCTCACAGGAAGTTGTAAGAACTTACAATGGTGAGAGGAATTCGGTTTTGATAGCCGAATCGTGGAGGGGTCATAACAGGGCTTTTTGTGGCTGCTATAAATCGTGATGTTGACAAATCGTGGAAAAATGTTTTGTGATGAAATTGTGAAAGTTAACTTTTGTTTTTTTGTTTTTGTTTTAATATAACGCAGTTTCTTTAACTCCTCTTCACTGTTTGTGAAAAATTAGGTACTTATAAAACTGCCACAATTTTGCTCAAAAACAAAAGTTTTCACTCACGACTTCTTGAGAATTTTTCCCGATTAATTTATAGCTTATCGCATTTTATTTGTACTTACAGTGTGTTTTATCCAGTTTAAGTTATTTCGAGTGTTTGTAAATACTGATTTATTAAAACTTAATAAATAATTTTTTGCTTTTTGCCAACAAGCGCACTGAAATGTCAAAACTAAAATAGATTTATTCGTTTTTTGTGGTTTTAGTATCCGCAGTAAAAGCGTGAAAACCGTATTGAGGCTAAAAAAGCCGTATAAAAGTTACTCAAGACGCAATAATTGAAAATTAGTTGCAGTAGCCACAATACTGAATGTAGCACAACTGTAAGCACAGCTTTTAGTTGCGAAAGTCGCTGATAAAATTGTCGTTTTTGGTTTGTGCTTCTTGCAGATTCAATTAGGGTTATGAGAGCTCTCATAAAGTTCTTGTAATAAACTTTCAGCCAAAGCAACGTCTTTTTATATATAATAACTCTAGTATGGCTATTACAGCCTCAACTTTTTCATGGCAGCCGTATACGAAATTCAATAATTCCCTGAGTGTAGCAATACAGCTGTGTGCACAATTCAATCTGGACCGGAAATACAAAGGTCAGGATATTGTTTTGATGTCAGATAGCCAAGCAGCAATCAAAGCATTAGTCTCCTGTGAGATATCATCGAAAATAACATGGGAATGTCTAACAAAACTCAACGAACTAGGCAAGAATAACACTGTTACTATACTTTGGGTCCCAGGACACAAAGGTATACAGAGTAACGAAGAAGCCGATGGTCTAGAGCGACAGGGTGCAGCCACAAAATTTAAAGGACCAGAACCATTATGCGGATTGGGCACACATTCTATAAAAGAAGAACTAAGAAGGGAAGAGAGGCATAAACGTTCAAACCTCTGGAAAAGCCTCCCAAAGCCAAAACAATCCAAATTGCTCCTCAAAGATTTTAACACTCGGAGAGCAAAATTGTGCATAAGCTTAGGCAAACCGAATCTAAGGATTCTAACGGGGTTCCTTACAGGACACCGTAAACTCAAATATCACCTGATAAAATTGGGCATAGGAACCGATAGTAACTGCCGTTTCTGTGAAGAAGCAGAGAAGACTCCAATACACCTACTCACAAACTGCGACGCCGTGGCTCGCAGACGTAAACTAGCACTAGGGAACTATGAGCTGAGTCTAGAGCAGATTTCATCCCTTGAACCTAAGAATATTCTCAAATTCATCAGAGATATAGGGGTGGATGGAATTCTGTAATCCGCAAACCCAGCGGAGCTTTGAAAAGGAGGTTCAATAGATCTAATTTAGGTCTCAGTACGCATCTCCACAATATAACATTAACATTAAGCATGACCCTTGCGGACTGCCAGCTGTGATGGGAGTTAAGTTAGAGCTGTAAGATCCAATATAAATTTTAAAGGGCCGATTAGCAAGAAAACTTTTAATTGTTCGTATTAAATCCGGAGGGAAGTTAAATGGATCATTTTGAAAACAAGACCAGCTGCCAGACAGTGTCAAAAGCAGCTTTTACATCCAATAATACCATACAGGTAGATTTTTGGTTATTGAAGTTTAAATCAACAATATTTCTGAACCTAATTAGGGGATGGACAGCGTTGTTTTCTCGCCTGAAACCAAATTGATGAGAGGGAACAATTTTATTTTCTTGGATAAATTCAATCAACTTTTCCTTGATAACTTTTTCGAGTATTTTGCTTATTGATGACAACAAGCTAATAGGTCGATACCCTGGTAGGGGAGTTTTGGTTTGATTTGGTTTGTGAATTTTTATAACTTTAGCCTCTTTAAAATCAGCGGGGAAATAACCAAGTTTTAGGCAAGCGTCAATAATAATTGTTAGGAATTTTTTCCCTTATTCGGGTAATATATTTAAGCATCTATTATTAATTCCATCAATACCTGGAGATTTTTTATTTTTCAATTTGTTAATTATGAGCAAGACCATTTGCTTATTCGTAAAAAGTTGATTTGTAGAATTTGGATTTAGTGCTTGAAAGAATTCTAGGGTGTTTTTTACCTGAGAAATTGTAGCATTGTTTTCTAGAGAAGAAGAAATTAAATAGTTTGAAGCAAATGACTGCGCCAAGATAGCACATTTTCCTTGGTTGGAAGAGAAATTTGAGTTGTTATGCTTGAGGATAGAAAAATTTTTTGACTTCTTCCTTAAAATTTTTGTAATGTTCCAAAAAGGGGAAGAGCCTTTATCTAATGTTGGCAGTCATTTATTACATGACTTGTTTCTAAACTTTTCAATTTCTTCACGAATTCTCAGATTCAGAATCTTCATCTCATAATAGTAATAAACGCATAGCGTTGCCAATTTCGTCTATAGATATTTCTTTGTTGTCTTTAAGATCTCACATAAAATGGAAAAATCATACTTTTCTTAAATTGACTTTTCCTTGGAACACTGCATGCTATAGCCTCTTTCATCACCCTTTTGAAGTCAGAAAGGATTTGATCTAAATGTTCATTGCTAGTAATATTATTTAAGTCCTGGCACAGTCAAGTGTCTATTGATGTGGTTAGAGTAACCCCTCCAATTTGCGTGATTAGAATCATACCTTAAGTTTTGTAGTCTATTGAAACAACTATTCAAAGTAATTTTGACAGGAAGATGGTCTGAGCTAAGGTCATTAATAACTTCAGGAGCAGACAATATTTCAGGTATATGCGTATTAGCACTTGTTGGTACGTAAGTGAAATCGCTGGGATATATAATACTGTAGTTATAAGATTCCTGTCTCTCACTTAGAATGTTTCCCTAACAGCTAGCTCTGGCACAACCCCAAGACTGATGCCTGCAATTGAAATCACCACCTAGGACGTATCTGTTGTCTCTACTTGGCCTAAAAATATCTGCTGCAAAAGTCTTCTTCCTGACACCACCTGTTCACGCTAAACCACCTGGAAAGTAACATGCATACAAATGCATGCAGTCAGTGTTTGAATAGAGTTTAATGCCAATATTTTCGATTAGACTTGTTTAAACAACTGGAAGTAGCTGATGTGGTACCTCCACTAGCAGAAATTCTATCATTTCTATATACACAAAAATCATTATGTTTAACAGTTACATCTGGTTTTAACCATGTTTCTGAAACTAAGCATATATGTACATTATTGGTTAACAAAAATTGAAACAATTTGTGGCTTTTATTGCGAATGCGAATGAGGCAGTTTTAATGCTAAAACATTTAAAATTTTTAAATGAGCTTTCGAAAGCTTATTGAAAACGGTTATAAAGCATATTTAACTATTTCATCTTCAACTTTCTTAACCATCTAGAAATTGATATGTTAGATACAGTGGTGGTCATGAATTTAGCACACACTGTGTTAGTAACTCTAATTTGAAATTTTTTACATCTTAGCTTGAGAATTGTAATAAAATATTTTTTGTTGAGTATTGTTTATGAAGTTAACTCTATGTACCGTTAGTTGGTTTTTTAGTTATTCTTAAATTTTCTGACATATTTCAAGTAGTATGAATCAATGTGGTTTAAATGTTGGACACGAATTTAGCACAGGTTAGAAATACTGTTCCATATCGTATTTTAATTTCGTTAATTAAACTTTACTAGTAAGGTATACTAAATTTATTAAGTTTCTATTTGAGTTCTAACAAAAAATTGCAGAAAGATATGGCGAAAGGCTACTGATATTCAGAGGCTCAGCGGCATTTGATTCAGCAAATGAAAAATGGTGGAAGCACAGTTTCAGAGATTGCTCTGCTTCTTAGATGTTTGTGAAAGTTATTATATAACGCATTACAACATGTAGAGCAGTATTAGAGCATTAAAAATGTAAAATAGCGATCAAGAGCGCGAAAAACAATAGCAAGAGAGGTCCATTTGATTTATAGAGCTTCACTTAGTGATCCTTTTTAGACCTCAAATAAAATTTAAAATGAAATTTCATCAAAATATGGCATAAATGTATCATCAAAAGGCATAAGAAGACGCTTGAATGAAAACAATTTCCGTAGCTTTATAGCCCAACCAACACCACATGTGTCCCAAAAAATATTAAATGCAGTCTTGCGTTTGCAAAATAATATTTAAAAAGTCAACGAATTTTTGGAAAAATGTGCTTTGGAGGGATAAACCAAAGTTTTGCCGGTTCGCATCTGATAGCAAACAATATGTGTGGCGTCATCAAAACATGCAACACAATCCAAAGTACACGCTCAAGACGATTAAACAGGGTGGCTAAAATGTTATGGTATGGGCGGCGTTTTCTTGGCACGGAGTTTGTCCGATTGTTAAAATTTACCGAAAAATGGATCAGCACGCTTACAAAAACGTACTTGTCAATACCATGATACCGTTTCAAGAGGATAATTTACCACTTTAATGGTGTTTTATGCAGGATAATGATCCAAAGCACAGTGCTCACATAGTTAAGAGGTGCTTGGAAGAAAAATATATTGATATTTTGAAGTGGCCATCGCAATCATCGGACTTAAACCCGATTGAGAATCTGTGGAGGGATGTCGAGCAGCAAATACTAACAGTAAAATCCAAAAATTTGCTAGATTTGCTTAGAAAAATCCAAAGGATTCGGTATAGTATTCCAAAGTACCGTTGTAAGGCTTTGGTCAAAAGTTTACCAAGGATATGAGATGCAGTAATTAAGAATAAGGGATTTCCTACGAAATATTGAGTTTTATGCAATCAATTTTGATTATATTTTTCATCCTAGACATTTTTTCGCTCGTGTGCTAAATTCATGACCAAGTCGAAATGCTTATTTTAAAATTTAATTTGATTTTAAGTCCTATAAGAAAAAGTTTTGAAATAAAAAAATGTATATAAGAAATAAAGAAGACATAATATATACACTAAAAAAAAGTTTATTAAAATTTACAACAAATAAATGGAAAATATAAGTATTCACTTTACTTTTTTAAGTGTGCTAAATTCGTGACCACCACTGTAAATTCGTGAATTATTCCGACTTCTTCTTGCATGAAGGTTATGAAGTCAATCCCAAAACAAAAATTCTTTTTACGTTTCAGTCTAAGTAGAAATTAATTTATTCCTACAACGCCACTGAATGTTATACTTACTATTCTACCCCCTATAAATCTCTACAATGTAGTGGATATTTTGCTTTAATACCGTAACGTCAAGGTGCAAAAATGGGACGTTCTATTGTCTAGCTACTGACACATATTTTTCTATCGAATTGCAAAAATTCTAAAGCATAAAACGGTACACTATTCAAGTGCAGACACACACACACGTAACCAGCACCTGTACCAATACAATTGTACCAACTCCTTTTGTGTCGAACATCAAAAGAGAAGGATATAACCTGCCTCTTCGTTCGACTGGGTTTTCACCACAAGCAATCCACTTGAATAGCTCACGAAAGAATGAATTAAAATTGAGGGAAGAAGTTTAAAGCAATAATCCTTTAAATGGTAATGAGCTACAGCAGCAGTGCTTAATTATGGGTTAAGCCCAGGTAGCTGGAAGATGCAATCCAAACAAGTGCACGATACAGAAATTCCCGAGTTATGAATGAACTTCTAAATTTGTCACCGAATTTCACCGGGAATTTCATAAATTTTCTGGGTTAATGAGGCCTCAAATGTAAATATTTTTTAAACTTTTGCATTGATTTTATAATCTTCGCAGGGTTCTTGGGTCGTTTTTGGGAAACAAACTAATAATTATGTAGTCGGATTTTCCCTCATATGAGTTAACTGTACTGCATACTCGTATACGCTTTATTAATACTCTATTAAGTCCATTCGATGGGAATTTTTGAGCAGGTATAACCCGCACATTATATATTTTCCCGCGCATTAAACCCAACTTTTCGGTATAACCATGTCGTCGACGTTTGGGCATGTGACACAAGCTGCATAATTTAATTATTACGGGAATTTTTTCACATTTCCCGATGATATGTGCGCTATTGGTTGAACCTGATCATGTTGATATTAAGCTACTTTTGATAGGCTGCTTGGAATAACCATGCTGATGAGGTGGAAAAGCAATGCAACCGAATGTTTATTGGAGGAGCGTCCGGAAACGCGCTGTTCCTGTTTTTTCCCATCATAGTTTTCTGAGGGAATAACCTTCGCTTGCTTGTTCGGAAATTGGAATTTCGGCTGGATTTTTCGTGAGTTGATGCGTGCGCATTTTTCTGTCTGTGGGTTTATTAAAAATTTTCCCATTTGCCTGGTGTGTAGGTTTTTTTGTGTGTCGGAAAGTTCGTATCATTTTAGATTTGGGTTTTTGGTTTTTTCATTACTTTTAATTGGATGGAAATTTTGCAACAGTTTTATGAAAATTTCTTAGTTATTTATATGCATGCATGTTGTTTGCTGTTTGGGCATGTTTAAAAGTGTGTGAAAAATTTGGTCATTAATTGGGAAAACTCTTTCGAAAATAAAACAACGTACTAATCTCCATGCAGTACAGAAAGCTTATTTAAGGTTATTTGGATAAACTAACGGCTTAAAGGATTATCTATAAAAAAAAAATCTTAAAGAAACTGAAATCGTTCTTGAAAAGCTATAATGTTTTAAGGACAGTATTTAAGTATTTTATATTTAGAAAAAGGCTTTTTAGAATTTAAAAATATATTTTAAGACCCAAAATTTTACCATTTCAAATTATAAATTCTTAAAAATTTCGATCTAAATTTAATTTCAAGAGGATATGCATGTGTATCAAGGTATTAATCGAGATAGCATAATTACAAAGCATAAAAGTGAACTTTACTTAAGATATAGTAGAAATTTGCAAATTGCATCTGACAAAAAAAAAAGAGACACAGTTTCGATAGTATCGTAAGTATAGACGCAGAATTCCTTTTTATACAGTAATAGAGAAAAATTCTGGTTTTTTCAGTTATATTTTTCAAAACTATTTTAAAGCATCTCATCTTCTAAATAAAAATTATTAAAATTATTTTGTTACCTTCTTGAAACTTACTTGATCTAAAAAGCTCAAAATTAAATTCATGTAAAAATCTGTTTTGTTTTATAAAAAGTTTTCGTTTGATAAAAGTAATGAATTTGTTATTCTTGTTAATTTTTTATGTTGTTTAAAACTAAATGTAACTCAAAGTTATGCTTAATAAATGGAAATAAACATCGGAAAAATTTGAATTATTTATTTTTCCTGTAGCAAAGAGCATATACACATTAGGTCGTAAAGTTTTTTTTTCAAAATTTCGGGAGGCTGAAGCGGAATTCAAAAATTCGACATAAAATAGAATTTTGAGGCTTTTCTCGGACATTTTGTTTTTTGGACAAGAGGGTCAAAAATGGGGTTTTTTAAATTTTGCTGTTTTTTGCTTCAACCTTAATTTTCTCCAAATTTTCGATCTTAACATAAAATCTAAGTATGCAGTTTTAAACAGCAAACAATCTTAAATACTTAAGGTAAAAAAACGTTAGTTATCTTTTTTTTTTACCAAAGTTATGCGATTTAAAAGTTTTGAAGACATGTCTTTTTTCCGTCGATTTATTAGTGTGAGCAACAATTATAAAGCCTTTGGTATGAGTGTAGCCATGTATCACAAGGAGAAAAATTTTAATTTAAGCCAAAACACTTGCAAAATGTTATTACCACCTGTACATATTTTATTTTACCTTTAACTAAAGTAGTCGAATAGTCTCTTGTTTTGCTGGAAGGTCGAACGACTTTTAAGCAGGAATGGTTTCTACAACATGCCACTTATCTTAGTTGTGTGACTGAAGACATATTCTTGCTTTAAAAATCCTTAAGAGTATTTTTTTGCATAAACTTACTAACAATTAACTTAAAGAAGCAAGCTTATTTTGCCACATGATGCCTATCTAAATTTATCAGAATTTTAAATGATGAAAATATAATCGACTACTTTAGTTAAGGGTCAAATCATTTATACACAGGTGGTTGAGTACACTCTAACAAAAATTCACGAGAAATAACTACAATAATTGCTGGCAGCTGATTGCCTATATTTATTGTCGTTAAATTCCATAGAGCGAAATTATAAATATTTATCGTTAAAAATGCGTGAATCCTTTAACCTACAATTATTTCTTTCGCTCTCTTGCAAAAACTCTCTTCTAAAATTATTTCTTTCAATCTTGTCTGTGCTTATAAAAAAAAAGCTAGAAATGCGTGAAGTCCCTCAAGTAAGTTTTGAGCATGGTACAACATCAACTCTGTATAGAGTCAATAACTCAGCAGAAGGCGCTGCTCTTTCCTACATCAGTAGGCTTGAGTAATTAAGCTATGACCGGTCTACTATTTAAGTTGTATTTAATTTGACACTTGTTCGAATAAACTCTTTGAAATCATATGACGTTAAAGCAGAGGTGTTTATTTAAGGGCAAGCGTAAAATACTGCTGCTGAAGCGTTTTTAGGACTATTTGAGCGAAAACACGCTGAAATAGTGTGAAAATTAGAGAAAATATACATATTTTAAGACTCTCTGAGCGAAAATACGCTGAAATAGCGTGAAAAGTAGAAAATATACATATTTTAGAATTATCTGAGCGAAAACACGCTGAAATAGCGTGAAAAGTAGAGAATATATATATTTTAGGTCTCTCTGAGCGAAAACACGCTCAAATAGCGTGAAAAGTAGAGTAAATATACAAATTTTGGAAAAAAACGCTGATTTTCAGACAAAATTGAAAAAAATCGCCAATAAATGTTGTGAAATTTCACATTTTATTTCACAACATTTATATATTTATTTCTACATTTATTGTAGAGATTTTTCAATCAGTTTTTAGAGTGTACGGCTGCAAAGAAAGAGTTGAAAAGCATAAAAAGTTATACAAATATTAACATTTTCTAATTGTTTTAAATTAAAATGTAACCTTTTAATCTCATACTATGTGACTACCCATACTATGTGTTGCCCACGCTAAAAAATCAACCGAAAAAAGACATGTCTTTAAAACAAAAACTCACATTTTTCACTCTTCTCCAAAAAAAAAAGTTGGAGCCCCTCTTTCAAGCCCACGATAATAAAATTTGAACATTTTTCTTTCCAAATAAGATCGATGGAACATTATCTTATTTAGTTAGGCATCCATTCTGGGTAAAAATGACAGGTATTATTTTGAAAAACGACTTTTTTGGAAAAAACGACATTGAGCGACCTCTAAACTTTTTTCAAAAAATCTGAAAAAAATTCTCAAAATTCTATTTTGTGTCGAACTTTAGAATTCTGCTTCAGTCCCCAAAAATTTGACAAAAAAATTTTACGCCCATTTATATACAATATACATATATGAATGTTTTAAAAGTAATTTAAAATTAAAGTTTTTACTAAATGACCTTGTTATTTATTATGTTGATTTTATATGATTTAAATACAAATTCTAAATGTTTGATAGTTTAAATCATAATTAATTTTAAACACAAATTCGAGTTGCTTGATAGTTTAAAATCGTTTATTGAGCTTTAGGTCAAAGTTAGAACAATTAATTGTTCTAACGAATCTTTCCAAAGAAACAACAACAACAAAGTTTTTTTAATATGAAAAGAAAAAAATCACTAGCTGATTTTATTGCAATTTCGGCCCTGCTAAAGGCTTCATCAGATATCTTTGTGATACCCGTGCAAGCGCGCACCCCGCACTGCACCACAGAGGCTACTAGTGTAAAGCAAAGACTAAGTAAAGCAAAAATACGACAACAAATGTGAAAATATGAAATGGGAGAAAAACTGAGAAATTCAGAGTGACTGATATTTTTTATTCAATATATTTTTACCTTTTCATAACGATATTTTATTTATGTTGCTCAACGAAACTGAAAAGCTTTATATGTCATGTTTTCTCGAAGAAGTCACTTCGAAGTATAAGCTTGTCAGAATAAATTTTATGAGTCAGTCAAGACGTTAAAAAATAAACAAGAAACAATTGAAATGGAAGTTGATTGAACTGACCCTTTTATGCATTACCTTGGGTCAAAAAAGTAGCAAGTGCGTATAGAACTATTGAAATTGTCAATTTATACTTATTAAAAAGCTAATAAAATTAACATGTTTTTCTCATGTTTTTGTTTTTTTGTGGCTTTTTCTTAAAATTTAAATACATTTCAAATTAAATGAAATTTTAAGCCAAAGGAAAAATCTTTAAAAATTTAATTTATATTGTCATTTTTAAATTTTCAAAGAAAAAGGAAAGAATTTAAAAACTATTAATTTTGTGAATTTTCATTTATCAAAAAACTTCTTTTTAAATAATTCAATTTGAAGTTAACAATATTACAAAAATCTTACAACCATTTGAGTTGTTTTGAGTTTCATTGACATGTGGACATTTCCATGAAAACGTCAACCGCGACTGAAAAAATAAAAACCTTTGAAACATTTTTCAAACAGGGCAAATATTTAAAATAGCACTCAAATTTTATTAAGAAGATGTATTTAGAGGTTATGACAATCATTAAAGAGCAAAAAATAACAGTTTAAACTGACCATCTCTTTGGTTACTCTTAAGAAATTGCAATCAGCTGTTTTCTCTTAACTAGCGACTAAATTCAAGTATTTGTAACATTGCAATTACACTTTGAAAATAACGTTACAATAACAACAGACAAGATCCACGGGGAAAGAGAAAATATGGAGTTCGATTAGCGGTATTTTTTTTGGTTTGCTTCGGATGTTATTCTAATGTCACGTACGTAGTGCAAAAACATAATTTATCCACGTCATTTGAATTTGACCGGTCGCAAGTGTTTCTAAATAAAAGTTTCTAAGCAAGATATTTGTCGCAAACAAATATTAATCATAATTTTTTTCAGTTTGGTGTAATAAAAATTGTATAAGTTTCTAAAGTTCATCACGTACGATATAGTAAGTACTACAATTGCAATTAAGTGTATGAGAGTTCATTTGTTAATTATAAATATTTTGTTAAGATGGGTAAAACAAGCTACGAGACTACAAAAAAATGGAGGGAGGATTTGAAAAAGAATGAGGAAAAAATTAAGAATTACCGAAAAAAAGAGGATGAAAGACAGCGTGTCTATCGAAGAAAGATGGCAGATGCAGCCAAAAAAGACGAAAAACTTCTTCAAGAAAAAAGAACTAAAGATCGCATTCGACAGCAAAGGCGGAGAGGATAAATAAATAAAAGTGTACGTAACTTTATACCCGAATCTTCTTATAAATGTAAGCAAACTTTGGGTAAAGCTATAGGAAAGGTAGAGAAGGCCTTGCCAATAGACATAAGCAAAAAAGTTGAAATAATTGAAAATTTATATAAGAAATATGTGGAACCTTTAAAGCGTGAACAGGAAAAACTCCTTGGTCCAGTTGAAAGTATTAATATAATCAAAAAATTCTTCATGCGAAATGGAATAAGCTATAGAGGATGGAATCTTTTGCTATTATTGCGACAAATTGACGCATAACAAGTTTGACGTTTATTGTTTCATCACAAAAACTATGCCGCAAATAAGAGAACAATATGAAAACATATCATCTATTTACATATTTTTCGATGGGAGTAGCGCTCAGTTCAAAAACAAATTCATATTGAAAAGTATTCCTTCTTTCGTAAACGAATTTAGCTGCAAATATTTAGAATGGAACTTCTTTGCAACATCACATGGTAAAGGTGCAGTTGATGGAATTGGTGCAATTGTTAAAAGAAAGGTCTGGCAAGTTGTGAAAGCAAATGAATAAATATTGCCAGATGCTTTCTCATTTCATGAATGTGCTCATAAATATGTGGAAGGAGTTAATTTGTTGTATGTTGCTGCCGAAGAGATTGAAACCCTTTCTTCTATTCTCAATGAAAAATGGCAAAATGATCAGCCAATTCGAAAAATAAAAAAACTTCATACGTTTGCATATCACGATAGCCAATATATAAATATTTCTCGTACTGCGTATTCATTAAGAGACAAAATAAAAATTTAATTAGTACAAGTACATAGTATGTAGTAAGAAATGAATTTAACCCTTTATTTTGTTTTTATTGATTTTATCACTGAATAACTATTTTTTTGTTTGTTTTTAAGTTTTTGTATGCATATATTTTATTACTTAAGAATCACATAAGAGAAAAATCTGTCACGTACGGTATGTCACGAACGATATTAAATTTTGTTCATTATAAAATCACCAACAATTTTTTTTTTATTTAAAAACTACGTATTCTAAAGGAAAAATATTTGGCTTACTTTAAAAAATTACAATAACAAAAAAGCTTCACACAATTCGCAGATTTTTACAAATTTTTACATGCACCTCAAACTTACTTTCGTTTTATGTCATGAACGATATGCTCTTATTTCCCCTCGATATTTTCGACAACAGAATTCCTAATGTATTACTTTTTTTGTCATATATAGTACCCTGTGAATAGAACATAACGACAAAATTTTTTAGAGTTGCTCCTATATTTGCACAATTTATTGCACTTTGTAGGTGTACAAATGTCACGTACGATGACATTGAAATGCCCATATGTATTCCTTTTTCTTAATTTAACAAATAATTCGAGTTTACAATTTGTTTATAAGCCTATATCATACTTTTTAAAAAAACAATAATAAAAAATTTTTTGTTTTTATAAACATGCCGAATCGCAAATTAATTAAAATTAATTAAGATTGTGAGCTTTAGATCAAGTGAGTTTTCAAGAAGGCAACAACAACAACAACAACAACAACTCTGTATAGAGTCAATCACTTAGCTGACTAGACAGTCTGTTTCGGAAATCGCTACATATTCCTCTTCAGTAGTCTTTGAGTGATTAAGCTGTGATCAACTCACTGTTTAAACCAGGGACATAACTGTTACGCAACTTTTTTGGAATTGGTTAAAATTAATTATTAAAATGGGTTAAAATACATTTCAGTTATGAATAACTTTTATTTTTAAGATAAATGTTTTTTGGTTGCCGGATAACTTTTATTTTTGAGGAATAATTTTTTAGGTTGGCTCATAACAGTTATTTTCTGAAATTAAGACTTTTTCTTTTGTAATGGACTCACACCTCTTAGCCGTGGTCGATATGAGGTAATCATCTAACGTCATTGTCGTGATGTTAGAATTTCAAAAAGTTTTTTGACACCATGGTGGACCCTAAAAAGGTGTTTTTTATATTCGCTTCCCTTTTTAGAATCTTTCCCAGAGAAATCGGTTACCACATCGATTACCGACGACTGATTACCTAACCGAATACAAATTACTGAAGCGATTACCAAGGGATTACTTAGCCGAATACCAATTACTAAGCGATTACATAACCGAAGACTGATTACTGAAGCGATTGCCAAGCGATTTCTTAGCTGAATACTGATTACTAAGCGATTTCATAACTGAATTTTGATTACTAAAGCGATTACCAAGTTATTACTTAGCCGTATACCGGTAACTAAGCGATTACATAACCAAATACCGAATACTGAAATGATTACCAAGCGATTACTCAGCTTAATACTGACTACTAAGCGATTACATAACTGAAGACTGATTACTGAAGTGATTACTTAGCTGAATACTCATTACTAAGTGATTACATAACCGAAGACCGATAACTAAGCGATTACATAGCTGAATACTGAATAGACTGATTACTGAAGTGATTAATTAACTGAATACTGATTACTAAGCGATTACATAACTGAAAACTAATTACTGAAGCGATTATTAAGTTATTACTTCGCAGAATACCGGTTACTGAAGTGATTACCAAGTGATTACTTAGCTGAGTACTGATTACTAAGCGATTACACAACCGAATACTGATCACTGAAGTGATTACCAAGTGATTACTTAGTCGAATAATAGTTACTTATCGATTTCATAACCAAATACTGATTACTGAAGTGATTACCAAGGCTTACTTAGCTGAATACTGACTACTAAGCGATTACATAACTGAAGATTGATTACTGAAATGATTACTTAGCTGAATACTGATTACTAAGTGAATACATAATCGAAGACTGATTACTGAAGTGATTACCAAGTTATTATTTAGCTAAATACCGATTACTAAAGCAGCTACGAGAATAAATGAGCAGCTTGAACAGGTGGAAAAGTGACAGCACGATGAACCCACGCTCCGGTTACTTAACGCTGCATACATAAGATACTATCACAAGAAAACATTTTTTAATAAAGACACAACACAAATTAAATCATTTTTAGAGTTACTGAATCTTTCACAGGATCCTGGAGCGGCTGAGCTTTACCTCAGCCTGTGTATATAACCAAGTATAAACCAAGTCACTGCTTTCAAATCTCATTTAATAATTTAAAAGTTTTTTGAAACTAAGGTGGACCCTAATAAAGAGTTTTCTGTTTTATCATTTCGAATCTGATATTGGAATTAAAAAAGTGCATAAATTTCATATAAGTATCTACCTTATTTTCAAAAATAAATAACATTTTGCAATTAAACCACACATTAATATTAATATTAATATTAAAAATGGATTTGATAATGATAAAGCAAACATTTATTATTAAACAAAACATTAATATTAAAAATTTCATTATTTAATTTCTTTGATAATGACTAAGCAAACATTTTTTATTAAAAAAAAATCGATTTCTTAAAATTTTGTTGCATTTGATGCAAATTTTATTAAATTTAGTGCTGTTTTCGTGAAAGATCAGCTCTCAGTACTCTCAATAAAAAATGTTAGCATTTCTTCTCTATTATGGAGGTTTAAATAATTTTAGTTAAATTTAATTTGCCAGTCGTAAATAAATAAATAAATTTTCAGTCATCGAAGTTTAACGTCAAACAGAGGAAATGCCAATAAACAAAGTTGCTTACTAAAACAACTTCTGTACTAAAAACAAAACAAAGGAGGTTTTTTAAAATGGCTCAAATAAAATAATTTACTCCTAATTTCAAAAGTTTGGAATTGTTATAAAGAAAAATTTTCCAAATTTACAATTTTATTTATTCCATGACAATTTATATTTATGGGCATATTTCCAAACTGGCGTTACGGACGATTTGTACAAAGATATATATATAAAAAAATTAATGAAAAAGTCTAATCTTCAAAAAGGCTTGTTTTATATTCGCGTACAAATTAAGCAAAAAGAATTTATTAAGTTGAAAATAAAACAGCAATCGATTCTAAGGACTTGAAAATATAAGCAATAATATGTGCTGGCGTTACGTCACAACTAACTAGTGTTCGACCGAATATTCGGTTTCAGAAACGAAAACCAAAACTTTTGCTTAAAATTTCTTCCATCAGTTATTTGATTCAAATAAATTAGTTTAGTTTAATCAAAATATTTACAACGCCTTAAGCAATGCAAAAATTATGAATTCGTCTATAACTTTATTTATCGTGTAAACGCAAAACATTTTGATTAATTTTATGCGTTCGATGCTATCATTTTCGAGTTTATCATCTATATTAAAATTAATATTAAATTTTCTTTTCACAATAACTTCTTTTATTGAACTTCCGAACTTCTGTGTGTGTTTTTGAAAAAAATAATATTTTTAAAACTAAATTGAAGCACTAGTTCATTGAAAAAGAAAAAACTGAAAAGAACAGTTTTTATCGGCTTAGTAATCACTTGGTAATAAGTTCAGTAATCAGTCTTCGGTTATGTAATCGCTTATTAATCAGTATTCAGCTAAGTAATCGCTTAATTAATCAGTATTCAGCTAAGTAATCGCTTGGTAATCACTTCAGTAATCAGTATTTGCTTATGTAATCGCTTAGTAACTGGTTTTAGACTTAGTAATCACTTGGTAATCACTTTAGTAATAAGTATTCAGCCAAGTAATCGCTTGGTAATCACTTCAGTAATTGGTATTTGATTATGTAATCGCTTATAAACCGGATTTCTGCCGAGTAATAACTTGGAAATCGCTTTACTAGTCAGTTTTCAGTTATGTAATCGCTTAGTAATCAATATTCAGTTAATTAATCACTTCAGTAATCAGTCTTCGGTTATGTAATCGCTTAGTTATAATTATTCAGCTATGTAATCGCTTGGGAATTGCTTTAGTAATAAGTATTCAGTTATGTAATCGCTTAGTAATCAGTATTCAGCTAAGTAATCGCTTGGTAATAGCTTCAATAATCAGTCTTCGGTTATGTAATCGCTTCGTAATTGGTATTCGGCTAAGTAATCGCTTGGTAATAACTTCAGTAATTTGTATTCGGTTACTTAAACAGTCGTCGGTAATCGATGTGTTAACCGGTTTCTCTGGTCAAAGTCATATTTTTCTTGATTTTTGACACTAATAACCGAAAAAAATTAATTTCAGAAAATAACTGTTATGAGCCAACCTAAAAAATTATTCCTCAAAAATAAAAGTTATCCGGCAACCAAAAAACATTTTTCTTAAAAATAAAAGTTATTTTTAACAAAAATTTTTATGTGTTGAAATTGCCCAACTTTTTCTGCTGTGAAATCTAGAATAACAATTATTTTCGGTCCCTGGTTTAAACTAGCATATGAATGTGCAGATCCTCTAATTCATTCTTATGAATTGTATGGCTGCTAATCATATGACACTTCAAAGCAGTAGGCCATTTTTAGATCACCGTCATCAACTCTATCAAGGGTTGCCATCTGTTCTAGTTGCTTCTTCATTTATTTCAATATTCATTGGTGTTCGATTGTTTGTCGAAATGCACCATAGAAATGAAACGAGTTTTTGCTTCGCCAGAAGCTAGTGTTCTAACTGAAAGGTGGCTATTTTCACAACCAAATGTTCAATTACACATGACTTTGACCGAAAAATCGATCAATTATTAGATTTTTTAATTAATTTGACATTAATTAAACTTATTTGGCCTTGCTCTGCCATAGTTAAGTAAATTAGTTTTTATGATCTATTGAATAATTACATGAATTAAGATTGTGAGCTTTAGATCAAGTGAGTTTTCAAGAAGGCAACAACGACAAAAACAACTCTGTATAGAGTCAATCACTTAGCTGACTAGACAGTCTGTTTCGGAAATCGCTACATATTCCTCTTCAGTAGTCTTTGAGTGATTAAGCTGTGATCAACTCACTGTTTAAACTAGCATATGAATGTGCAGATCCTCTAATTCATTCTTATGAATTGTATGGCTGCTAAACATATGACACTTCAAAGCAGTAAGCCATTTTTAGATCACCGTCATCAACTCTATCAAGGGTTGCCTAGCGTAACAAAAAAAGTCCAATGCAGCAACAACAAATCAATCAAAAAAAAAAAAATGTAAACAAAGTCGGGCTGCTCTGCTCCGAAATCTAAAAAATATATGTATAAGCAGTGGTTTTCTGCAAAGCAACATACACATGTGCTAGCAACACAAATTGCTGCAAGCGATTACTCGTTAGGTTTCCTACTCGTCGGGTCTCTTGTCTTGACCGTACAAATTTTCATTCCGTAAAGGACCTTTCACATGCAAGATCTATACATATTTATAGTCTCTGACTCACATTACAAGAGCATGAAGAAGAAGTTTTTCATTATGTAAATTTCGTATTTTAAGGAATTTTACGGCAAAAATTTTGATGCATAATTTGAAGATATACGGAATTTTTTCAAAAAAAGCAACACAGCTGCACAGTGAGTTTTTAGAAAAAATTCAATTTTATTTTTATTAAAAGTATCTATAAAGTAGGTATGTAAAAGTTGTATGTATTTGATATAAGCTTTCATTGCAAGACATTTATCTTTATTTGTGTAATATGCAATTATTTAAATGACTATTTTGTGGTCACAAGGAATAATGACTAAACTCAAAGCATCGGAAAAAACGATATTTTTATTGCACTAACTCCGACCTTTTTTCGAAATATATGAACCGTTACAAACGAAATATGTGCAGACATAAGTGATACTCTACACTGGTGAGCATATACTCAAACGCAACTATACTTTTCACTGTATTAACACTTAGAGGACCAAAAACTACAAAACAAACTAGTAAGGAATTGTCTTCGACTTGGCCGAAGTTAAAATACCTCCACTGACGACGATTTTTCCAAATTTCATACCTTATGTTTATATTAATTTTTAAAGGTTTTGTGCAAAATTTGAAGTCATTAAATTAATTTTTGTGGAATTGAAAGAGATTTTACCACTTTAGTGAAATCACTTTGTATGGGAGGTAGACGTGATTTTTATTCGACTCTTACAAATTTTATACTAAAAATGCATATTAAAGGTTAAAGTTCATGTGCAAAATTTAAAGTCATTAGATAAATTTTAGTGGAATTGAAAGAGATTTTACCGTTTCTGGGTTAACACACCTCTTCTTTACATATACATTAGACCGTCCCACTCTAATAAAATTTTCCATCTTATGCTATAAGAAACGTTGCATTTTGTTCAGTACATTTTTTTTTAAACTCTGCAAACTGAAATTTTGATTAAAATTTTTTTGAAAATTTGATAACTTGAACTCAAGGAATTTATTGAGATGCATCCTTCCTTGCGGAGTACGAATGAAAATTTTTTGGATATTAAAAAATTGTTAAAAACACAACTTTTTTAAATGATCCAGCAGAAAAAGGCTTCTAAATATGGTAAATAATACTTAGGCAATGGATCCAGGACAGCAAAATTGTGTTATCCAAGTAATTGAACATTACAATAAAAATCATCCGGACAACAGAAAATGTACAATACTTCGCAACTTAAACTAATGTCGTACAATTTTTTTCTTTTGGTTATTTACATAAATACTTATGTAGATACGTCTAGTAACGCGAGGTAATGTTTGTTGAAGTTATCAAATTTTCGAAAAAATTTTAATCAAAATTTCACTTTGCAGAGTTTTAAAAAAAAAATGTACTGAACAAAATGCAATTTTTACCGTTTGGGGTAAGTCACTTTGTATGGAAGGTAAGCGTGGTTTTCATCCCATTTAGCTCATTTTCCAACTTGACCTCCATTTTTGAATAGAAAGCTTATATATTGAATTTCGTTACGATAGCTAAAACAATTACGGCTCTTCTATTGACCACAGACGGACAGACGGACAGACGGACATGTCTTAATCGACTCAAAGGTGAAGCTGATCAAGAATATATATACTTTTCTATACCGGCCACGCCTCCTTATCGGCGTTACAAACGGAGTGACAAAGTTAATATACCCCTATACGTTTTCTAAATGTGGGGGTGTAAAAATAAGCAAAAAACCATGAAAAATAATATGTTTTACAACAACAAGACCTATGTGTTTTGCTTTGATTACTGTAACGGCATTTTTGCACTCTTTTGGGTGAGCATATAATTAAACACTGTCGGAGTATAAAACAAATTTTAACAAAAAACTAGTAGATTAGTAATGGGTAAATCCTCCTGCTTTTTGTATAATTTCAAATACGTGATTTGGCATGCTGTCTATTAGGGATTTTGGGAAACAGTCCCAATCTTGTATTATTGCAGATTTTAGTTCTGCTACATTGTTAGCATTGTTTAGTACTGCGTGTTATTTTCGTAAATTCGACGAACGAGGATTCCCCAAATGTATTCAATGGGGTTCATGTCAGGAGAACATGCTGGCCACTCTAACACATTTATTTTTTTCGAACAAAGCCATGTCTTAGTCACTTTGCTCGAGTGGATCGAAAAGTTATCTTGTTGAAAAGTATATTTTTTTGTTCGGTTACTCTTCAAAAAAGGCAGTACATTAATTTTAAGTACGTCTATGTACACGGATAGAAATAATTTACTTTTATTAAAAAGAAAAAAAGCTAAACTGAATTCTACTAGCTACAAGTAGAATTTCACTTAACTTTAGTAGAAATCAGAAATTTAAGTTTCTTGCAACAAGAAATTAATTTACTCAGTTATCAAAAAAATTTTCCAGTATTTATATGCCTGATCTTGAGAAATTATTTTCTTACTGTTGTTATGTATATTATTTAAAATATATCATAACAGTGCGAATGACTTTGTTGGCTAAGGCTTTAGTATTTACTCTAATTTTTTTTTTGGAATCTTGAGTAGTGGGTTCAAATCCCATGAGTGACAAAATTTTTTTTTTAATTTCTTTTAGTTTTGTATAAAAGCAAAGCGAACGCGTTAATTTTCTTACTCTGTGCTCGTATGTTTATTTCTAATGAAGCAAATTAAGTGATGATAAGTTAACAACAGCTATGGTCTAACGGATAAGCCCATGCACTTACACTCACGCGGCCGAGGTTCAAGTTTTTTTTTTTTTAGAAATGATCAAAGAACCAAGACATGCGCCTTATACAAACAAGGTTTAGTCTGTGACCTGAAAGAAAGGGGATAGATTATTTAGAGGAATTGATTGGAAGCATACGTGAATTATTGATTAGGCGAAACAAACGTGAAAGATTTGAATTGCTTTTAGCCGTTCCTGTCCTTTAATTCCACATTTTCCACAACTTAGTTGTGGATTTATAGTCTTCCATAATTCTTAAATGTAGGAAAGAACAAAGAAAGTGAAAAGAACCATGCCCGAACCCGGATTCGAACCAGGGACCTCTGGGTTGATAGTATAGCGCACTCTCCACTAGACTACAAAGGCCGACTAGTCTCCGGATAATGGTAATTTTTCATTTCAATTTCATTTAATGTTAATAATAATGTAGAAATCTATTAGCTAAATATGTAATTAATCAAGACTTGCGCTTGTTTCTCAGCCGCTTCAAAATTACGCTATATTTCAGCTGAAAAATTGATCTCGAATACCAAGCATATTGCGGCTTGATTTAAGTATTTTTTTAAGCTATATTAATTTTGATATTGCAGGAAATATAAAATTTCGACTGGAATATTTATTTTAATATCGCAGAAAATATTGTCTTGATTTGAGGCGATATTTTCTGGAGTGGAGTGGAGTATTTTGCTACTTCAGAAAATAATTTACTTGAATTAAGCTTATATTCGCTAAGCGCTATCTGTGGCCACGATTTTCTTAATCCCTACAGAATATGAGTATATTTTGCTATCCATGTACTCGGTGGAGTTCATGTGGCAACTAGTAAAGGCCAGCTGTAAGTTCCCTGCAAACAAAAATCTCCCCATACCAACGGAGAACCTCCTCCGAAGTTTCTCTTGGAGAAATATAGTGGTTCTTTTCGTAGATCTCTCCAGTAACAGGCAAACCCATCCGGACCAACCAAATTAAACTTTTTTTCGTCAGAAAAAATAATCTGAAAGTAAATTTCATCACAAAATAGAACATGTTTTAAAGTTAAAAAATAAATTTACTTTTGTCCAGTCGGTGGACATGTTCTTCTTTCCAAACTCAAGACAAGCGATTTTACCTTGTGCGATTTTACAGTCTCGGTGTAACCTTTAATCGCTGTCTTACAATTACACCCGATTGCTTAAGATTGCGTAAAACAGGACACATGTTAGTCACAAGAACTAATTATTTCGTTCGCACTCAACATCGAATTGCTTGCAGCAGCTAATATTCGACGTCTATCCTGACTGGTCAGCTTCGACTTTTTCCGTGTTTTTATAGCTTCCATAATTGTCACCTTCTTTCAAATAATTTTGAATAGCTGCCTCTAATCTCTAAATTTCCCCGTCAATTGCTTTTATCGAAAAACCATGCTTTAAAAGCGCAGTAATTTGACCTCTTTCAAGGTCATTTAAACATTTTTCTTTCCCCATATAATAATTATTTCGCTTAATGCACAAAAAAAATTGTTTTTGCAACTGTCTTAAACAATTACTGAAGTAAGAATAAATAATAACCACGTGCCTTTAATTATTTGCTCACCTCAAAGAGTAAAAAAATGCCGTTAAAGTTATGAAAGCAAAACACATTGTTCTTGTTGTTGTTCTTAAAATTATTGTTTTCAATGCTCTTTCTTTCCTAGTTTTTAATTTTTCGTTTTTGGTCCTCTAAGTTTTTTTTACAGTATACAGTATATAGTTGCGTTAAATTAAATGCTCTCCAGTGTATTATGTGCAAAAAGTTTTTTCCTGCATTTATTTATTTATTTATAGCGCGATAAGAACTTAGTTCTTTTAATGTACAAGTTGGAACAATATTTTTAGGATTATACAAATTAAAGATTTTCTTAAACCTAATTTAAACAATTAAACTTATTATAAAATTAATCTTAATGTTAAGTAGAAATAGAGAAATCCAGAAAGAGTATACAATTGAAGTATTTAAGCGAGAAAAACAAAAAGTGACAAGAAGAAAGTATAGATTTAAAGAAAACTGGCGAATTTATTAATCGTTAATTAGAAGCAAATTGTTGAAATACGGCAAGTCTAAATCTTGTTATTTCCCTTAAAGCTCTTACATGGCTCGGTAAGGAATTCCAAAGACGAGTGGCATTAATAAAAAATTTGCATCCTTGCAAAGATTGGCAATAAAGAAAATGGCGTATCGCTTTTTTACGATAGCTTGAGTTTAGTCATTCTTCCTTGTGACCATGGATTTTATGCTATTGATCTGATATTGATCATTCTTCGAAACAACAACAATCTAACAACAGCACGGACATTAATGCTCTTCTTTTCTTAGTAGGGCAATTCACAATCTCTTGTATTTTGGAAATTTGTGCTTTTGTAAAAAATTTTAAAAATTTCCTATCAATTGTGAACGGTCTTTTTGATATAATTTGCTACAGTTGTTGCAAAACATGAAATTCATAGCTTATTGATGAAAAGCCAAATTATTTTTCTCTGCAAATTTTGCTTAACTCAATTTCATGACAAAAAAAAAAAAAATAAATATCGTTAAGCTCAATTAATTCGTTTTTTTATTAGCTTATCTTCCACATCAGTTTTTTTTTGCCTTTACTTTTTTATTATCAGTAGTCAGTTTACAATTTAGTATTGCAGTGTATAGTAAATCTTAGCTATGTATTTTAGTGTTGTATATATGCAATAGCGTAGTAAATGCATTCCTTTTTATTTTCTTAGTGTAGAGTAAATATATATTTTACCATTTTGCAAATGATATGGTGCAAGACAATTTGCACTGGATTGTGAATAGTCTTAGTATGTTCTCAGCATTGCGATGCATTGTATTGCATTCTACTGTTATTTTTTTGTTTTTATACAGCTTTGCTGCTATGAGTTGGCCTTTGAGATCTGGCTTTACTTTAATTTTTTGCGGAATTTATTGTGGCATCCTTCCTTGTAAAGTACGAATATAAATTTTTTCGGATATGGGAATGATCCACTAGAAAGAGACGTGGGGCTTCTAAATATGGTAAATAACACGTGGACAATGGATCCAGGACAGCAAACTTGTGTTGTCCAAGTAATTTAACATTACAATAAAGATCATCCGGACAACAGAAAACGTACAATACTTCGCAACTTAAACTTATGTTGTATAATTTTTTCTTATGGTTATTTACATAAATACTTATGTAGCTACGTTTAATAAAAATAAAATTGAATTTTTTTCGAAAAAAATCGCTGTGCTTTTTTGAAAAAATACTGTATCGTAGACATCAAAATTTTTGTCGTAAAATTCCTCAAAATACAAAATTTACATAATGAAAAACTTCTTCCTCATGCTCTTGTAACGCGGTGTAATTTGAGTTGAAGTTATCAAATTTTCGAAAAAATTTAATCAAAATTTCAACTTGCAGAGTTTTTAAAAAAAATGTACTGAACAAAATGCAATTTTTCTTATAGCATAAGATTGAAAATTTTATTACCTCTTATATAAGTATAAATTGATAAAAATTGTTTCATTAGTTTCATAGTTATATGCAAAATACTGAAGAAAAAATTTCCTTTTTTTTTTTTGAAAAAATTAATTTTTAGCCAAAAAGCCTTTAAGCCGATTGCGCGACTATCGCGCCATAAACTGGCCATTTCAGCCCTTGGAAGGGCTTCGACCTAGCTTCTATTGATTTATTGTGTTTATTAAATGTTTGATCACAAATGATCGAGAGCTGGACCTACGTGTTTTATGCCGACTCCGAACGGCTTATGTTCTCAAGAAGCTTTACATGACAATTTTTACTCTCTGAGGTTTGCCATTGTATCTGCAGAGAGGTGACAACTGCACAAAAAAATTAATTCAATTGAAAAAACTTTCTGTCTGAGCTGGAATTGAACCCGAACTACCGAGGTTCTTTAGCTTAGGGACCACGCACGCTACCCACTTGGCTACGGCCCCGAGATTGAGCGACTATTTACCATTAGTTAATAATATTAAAGTGTTATATACCAACATTCATGTTTTTAAGAGTAGAATCAGAAGTCAACGTGTCCCGGGAACTTTTCGAAAAACGTTGAAAAAGTGGGACGTTCTAATGTAGATCCTAGTTATTTAATATAAAAAAAAAGTAAAAAATGTATATAGAATTAGTAAATTGCCTTGCTTGGTGAAAT
>OY986436.1:196890129-196962629 GCA_963920525.1 Dichetophora obliterata | reverse complement strand
TCAAACAGCTTGAAAATTCGTATATCGCAGTAAGGTGGTCTGCGGCAGGACAACGTCTGCAGGGCAATACTATACGTCAATAAAAATGATGTATGTATCAGAAAATTCTGATCGTCATGCATTGATGTTTCAAACGGAAACGTCTAGCATGTGTTTTGTTCGAAGGTCAATTTACACTTTTACAAATTCACAAAACGATCACAAAAAATTCATTGAATTGAGTCAGGACAAATGCTACTATAACATTAATTATGAATATATAGATCAGGAAATAGATTAAAACATAGATCTATGTATATAACTTTGGAATAGTTTGAAATATTTTTCACAGAATTATTTTTTAAGCTATATTTGAAAATGTTTTTCACATAAATTATTTTTTAAATTGTAGCTCATTGCAAAAAATATAACAACATTTTAAGCAAATAAGTTTTCATCTTAAAATCAAAGGGGGTAGGTGGCCTATGATTTTTAATGATAGAAACTGTTTGTGTCAAAATAGAACAATTAAATTATGGTAAATTATGTTATATGAAAGAATAAGGAAAATGAAAAAAAAAAAATTAAAATTAAAAAAAATATGTACAACAAAAGCAACTCTTGGCTTATTGTTTAGTACAAGTTGGATATTTAAGAGGTTTTTTGAAAACAATATAAAACATTGTATTGGTGAGGTAACGGTAAACCTTTTCTCATTTGCAAACAAAGAAAATTGGATGAAAATCGATTTGCAAATGGCGGAAATGTTTGCTTGCTAAGTCATAAAATGAAATTTCAATCGTTTTTTCTTATTCTGAGGCTTGTGAGTTATACTGAGAAAATCTATAGTTTTGAGATATCGCATGAAGTTTAATGTCATATAACAGGTTTTTTAAAACATACCTAATATTCGTACAAAATATTTCTGAAAATAAAAGAAAATTACTGTTCATTTTATTAATCAACGACTGTCCATACAAGAATGCATTGTTATGCATTAAGAAAGCCTATAGTTTTTGAGATATCGCCAAAAGTTTGATGTCGTTATAACGGTTTTTTTTTAACTTATGAAGAATTGTTGTTTGGCCGAAGTCCAATACAAACAATAAATAACTAAAGTAGGCCGATTAACTACAACAATATAAGAAGAATATATTTATTTTCAGAATATATGTAAAAAATTACATTTTTAATTACAAATTTTAAAAATTTTTAACCCAAATTTTTTTATAACGCTGTTATGCAGGACTTTTTCAAAAGTAAAAATAAAAAGAAAGCCAGGTAAATTTATGTGAACATAACAATTACCGTTAAAATAAGTTATTTAAATTAAATAAAGTAATTTTTTTAATATATGTATCATTTTTTCATAATTAAAGAAAACAAACACAATAACTTTTATATTTTGAATTTGTTTTAATACAACTAAATACTTTCATTTTAAAATTAAAAATGTTTACATGGTATTTAATATTTTTATCGCAGGCGAAACAGCGGGTATTTGCTAGTGTAAGATATTTGCGTGGAACACAGCTACATCAATAACTCAGTTCTGTCGTAAGTCTTTTGTTTGATCTCGTGTTCATTTAGAGAACAAAACATACTTTTCCAGGAAACGAGCATTATTGTTCAGATATGTAAACACTACTATATTGATTATTATTTGTAATGTTATTACAAATATTATATAAATATTATTTTAATGTTATAAACAACTTACATAGTTTTTACTTACTATTTTTGAATTGTGTAAGTTAACATTTTATGAGTTTGATTGTTCATAATTTTATTGTTTATGAAAAATAATAATTTATTTGAAAAAATTAAATTGTTCAGATCATTCAGATTTTTCTGTGTATAAGACTTTCTATAAAATAAATAAAATATTAATGTTAAAGTCAAGACGACTTTAACTACAAATTAACATAAACACTACTGAAAACTATCGATAGTTTATCTTCGATACTTTCGAAATTTTTTTATCGATAGTTAGTAAAAAACTATCGCCCACTATCGATTATAGTGACTATCGATAGTTCGCGAACTCTGTCTAATAGTATATTTTTTTGATCCAATTTCATCTTTTGAACTCTTTAAAATAATAATGTCTGTTAAAAATTCGAATTCTTGTCGTTATGATGTTTTTTAAAATGTATTTACAAAAAGATAGTCCTTAATATAACTGACGTCCTTTGTTATTTAACAGAAGTTTAGAGTGTGGATTTTTTGCTGATGACCTTAAAAAGCTATGATTATCCCTATTTTTAAAAAGGGCGATAAAACTGCTCTCAATAACTACAGACCGATCTCGTTGCTGCTCGTATTTTTAAAAATGTTTGAAAAGGCTGTAAAAACCAGAATGCTTAAATTTCTATCGAAATCAAAATTTTTCAACAGTTGTCAGTATGGTTTTAGAGAAGGTTTATCTACTGAGAACGCTCTTCTGAAATTCTGCTCTAATGTTTATAATGGTTTAAACATTAAAAAAGTTTCTGCGGTGCTTTTTGGTGATATAACAAAGGCATTTGATAATGTTGATCAAGAAATATTACTTTTCAAATTGTATAACTGTGACTTCAGATGTTCACAGTTATTCATTCATTCGTGGGGAAGGAGCCACATTAGCAGTGAATCGTAGATAAAGAGACACGACATCGTGCAAAATCTCGAAAATAATGTGCATTGCACAATAGAGCGTATCGAAAAATGTTGACAGTATTTTAGAATACTTATATAAATGAAACGAATACGAGACCTCTTAGGAGGTCTCAAAAGTTGCATAGGGTGGTCAAGATCTCCCAAAAAACAATTTTAGGAAAAAATAAGTATGTCTTCCTCTTCCGCAAGGACAAAGTTGTTTTTAAAAAAAAACAGTAAAAATCACGATCTCCAAATGCTTTGATTTTTGCAAGAAAAACTACATGTGTCTTAAAGTAAAAGTATATAAGGACTTTAACTAACAATATCCTGCCAAAAAACGATGCCATTCTCGTTTTTTACCCACAAGGTCCTGTATGAAGAATATTCGAATATTCGAATAGGTACACTCTAGGTAGCAGAAAACTTTTGATTGCTATCTGATTGTCAAAATTTTGGTGATTTTGGTTATAGTCTTGACGTTTTCTTTAGATTTGGCGAATTAATAAATTGCATATGAATTTTTCTGTTTTTGAGAAATGTATACTTGAACGCAATTTTTTAACTTTTTCAAAAAAATTAATATAAGGTTTTATATTTCGGGCACCAAAAGAGGTACCGAAGATAATTTCCTTAATTTAGGTTCTTCAAATACTTATGAACAACACCCTCTCCAAAAATATCAATTTATAACACCAGGGGCCGAATACCAGCATCCGCGTTGTATCAGACAAATCGACCAGTAACTTATATATCCATAAGTTATATATCCATCAACAAACCGATTCCTGAAGATTAGTGCAACGTTGCCGGTTTTAGTCGCTTCAAGCGAGCCCTCGTTTTCGTCGCTTCGAAGACTCAAAACATGCATGAGAAGTAAAACTGGAGCAGAAAGGCTCAATGAGATAGCCATTCTAAATGTTCATAGGGATATGGAAGAGACCACGGAAGAAATTTTAAATGCACCAGCTCAAAAAAAATATGTATACCCTTATTATATCTATATAAATAAAAATCAAATGTCGTTCGTTGGTAATTGCATCAGTTGAGAACGGCTGAACCGATTTGGATAATTTTTTTTTTAAATGTTCGTAATAGTCCAACTTAGGTTTTTACGGAAAGAAAAATTGACCACGCCCACTTTGCGCCCACTTTTTTTGATTTATCTAAAATCGGAAAACGGCTGGACCAATTTGGATAATTTTTTTTTCAAATGTTCGTAGTAATCCAATTTAAGTGTTTACTGAAAGAAAAATTGACCACGCCCACTTTTGCGCCCACTGTTTTCAATTTATCTATAATCGGAAAACGGCTGGACCAATTTGGATAATTTTTTTTTTCAAATGTTCGTAGTAATCCAATTTAAGTGTTTACTGAAAGAAAAATTGACCACGCCCACTTTTGCGCCCACTGTTTTGATATCTATATATATAAAATTAAGTGGCAAAATTTCCTGTTCGCATCCGTCCTCCTAGACGGCTTGCCCGATTTCAATGAAATTTTCAGGGGTGATTGGGGTCTGTGTGGAGGGTGCACATAAGAAATTGCATGTGTGTATCTTTGCAGGTTTTGTACCACACCCCCTTTTGTCGCCCACAAATCAATAAAAATGCTGTATTTAAGACGGTTTTGGTCGTATGAAATTAAAATTTGGTAAATAAGTTCGTATGATAACTATAATTAACTTTAAAAAAATGGGCGTGGTCACAATTCATCTACGCCTACTTTAAAGAAAATATCAAAATACTTCGAAACCATTGGTCCGATTGAGCTCAAATTTTGTAAGTACGCTTTGCTTTGAGTACCACATTTTACCTCCCACATATAAATAAAAAATTGTTGTTATCGAATAGCTTTAGTTAGAGTTATGGGTCGCACAGCTTAGAAATTCGGTATTCGACCACAATTTAGACGTACCGTTTCTGTGATGAAATTTTATGGGAGTGGACAAGGGGGAGGGGCACCTCCGATACAACCCAAATTTGTGATATCGAATAGCTTTGAAGTTATAGGAATTCATCTTTGGAATTCAGTTTTTGACCTCAATTTACACATGCAGTTTCAATGGTTTTATTTTATGGGCGTTGGACAGGGAGGCGTGACATCTCCCTTACAACCCAAATTTGCGATATCGTATTGCTTTGAAGTTATAGGTTGACAGCGTAAGAATTCGGTATTCGACCTAAATTTATACATGCATTTTCAATACTTACATTTTGTCGTCGTAGGGCAAAGGGGAGTGGCACTTCCCATACAACCCAACTTTGTGCTATCAAATAGTTTTAGAGTTATAAGTCGTACAACGCCGAAATTCAGTATTCGACCTCAATATACACATGCAGTTTCATTGATTCAATCTATGTTCATTGGTAAGAGGGGCGTGGCACCTCCCATTTAACGTAAATTTTCGATATTGAATATCAGCGTCAGAATTCAGTATTCAGCCCCAATTTATACATGCAGTTTCATTAATTGCATTTTATGGGCGTACGACAAGGGGGCGTGAATCCTCCTATTTAACCCAAATTAGAGATATCAAATAGCATTGGGGTTATAGGTCTCACAGCTTTGGAATTCAGTATTGGACCTCAATGTACACATGCAGTTTCATTGATTACATTTTATGAGCGTTGATCAAGGGGGAGTGGCACCTCCCATACAACGAAAATTTGTGATATCGAATAGCTTTGTAGTTCAAGGTCGCACAGCGTCGGAACTCAGTATTCGACCAAAATTTACGCTTGCAGATTTACTGATAAAATTTTTTAGAGTTTGTCGGGGGGGCGTGACACCTCCAATTTAACCCAAATTTGCGATATCGAATAGATTTGGAGTTATAGGTAACTCAGCCTCAAAATTCAGTATTCGACCTCAATGTACTCATGCAGTTTCATTGCTAAAATTTTATGGGCGTAGGGAAAAGGAGAGTGGCACCTCCCATACAATCAAAATTTGTGCTATCGAATAGTTTTGGAGTTATATGTCGCACAGTTTTGGAATTCGGTATTCGACCTCCATGTAGACATCCAGTTTAATTGATTACATTCTATTAGCGGTGATGAAGAGAGAGTGGCACTTCCTATACAACCCAAATTTGTTATATCGAATAGCTTTGTGGATATAGGTCGCACAGTCTCAGAATTCAGTATTTGACCTCAATTTAGACATGCTGTTTAACTGATAACATTTTATGGGCGTTTGAATAGGGAAAAGTGGCAGCAACGCGCCGGATTTCAGCTATATATAAATACTTTTAATTTTATTTTATACGAGGGGGTAGCGAAGCACACCGGGTTCAGCTAGTATAATATAAAAAGAAAAAAATGATATAAGTCTAACAAAAAAACAATTAAGAACCCCCGAAATTTTTTTCTGGGTACGCGCCTGAAGGAAGGCAATTGTTATTTTCATCCAATTTTAACAAATTCTTGACGCATAGAAGAGTCTATTTCAAAGCGCAACTTTTATCCAAAATATCAAGAGAATTCGTTAATTTTTGCGGAATTCATAAAGAATTTGTTTGTTTTTTTATGAAACTACATTGCATAGGAGGTTGTCGTATATCAAGAGCAAATATATACTCAAAGTTCAATTTGAAAATTTAAGCTAATGTGCAAAATGGAAATTCATTGATTAATTTCTGTGAAATTTTAAGAAATAATAACATTTCTATAACAACACTTTGTATGGGAAAGATGAGGTTTTTATTCGATTCTACGAAATTTAAAAAATCCAGATTATTTTATAGATCAAATCGTATGTACAATATTTTTAGTAATTACTACAATTTTTAAGGAATTCAAGGAGACGTGACGTGAAGAGTGTGGTTGAATTTAAAATAGTTAAATGTAATTTATTCGTTTAACTAAAAGTGTACAATTTTACATAGCACATAAAATGAGGAAAATTAATTTTAGCTTAAAGAAGTTTTTAAGCTTTCAATAAAGCAGATTATGGTGACGTTGAAGAAATCAATAAGACAAACAAGTGTTACAAAGTTCCTATAATAAGCTTAGATATTATTCGTTCAAAAACTTTACCAATAGCAGGAAGAATGCTTATGGGTCTAAAATCCTTTGGGTCTGAAGTAGAGACCCAAAGTATAACCATGGCAATTTTCCATAACTCTTGAAACTGAGAACAGGTTATGCAATGCTTAACGATATTTGAGAGAGGCGATAAAATTAAATATATAACTACTTTTATGAACTTTTTGGCATTTCATCAATCCCTCAGCATTTGAACGAATTTGCATTATGCATTTGGGTATATAATCTTCACTTACAGTAGTTTTTACAAAAAAAAAAAAAATACTTGTACGCACCGATAACTCGCTATTTCCGCTAGGATTTGTAGAATTAGGATCCAGGCTGCATCCACTTGGCTTTTTACTGAACACTATATTTTTTAATATTTTGCTATACATGCAAATATGCGTTAAGGTAGCTGCACTCTGAGTTCTATTGTAGGTCTTCCAATTATGAACTGTGCGAAGCTTCTTCCTTTTGGAGTAAAGTTTATTTCTTAATTTTATGACTGACAGTACACGATTGTTAAACAAGAGACAATAATTACTGGAGATTTTGACTGAACGTAACGGGACACGACGGTCAAATAGAACATATATTTTATTCATAAGTACACTTATATTATCATCTACCGAATTATAAAACCAGCAATTTCTCCAATTCGTACAAGCCGATAAAGCAGACAAATCTATTGATTTAAAACAGTTAAATTTTATTGTTCTTAAAAGTACCATCTATCTTCTGTAAAAAAGTTTTTAAATTAAGTCAATAGGGTAAAACACCCAGTTCTGAGCCCTGGGTTAATTTTTAACTTAAAAGAATGACAAATTTATAATTTTTAAGGTGTTTTGGATTATTTTATTGTAAAAATAAGCATTAAATCAAGAAGAATAAATTATTTTAATTTGATTTGAATGCATTTTGATCAATATCTTAAAAGTAATAGTTTTTCAAAGTTACCCAGATTCCAGTTATGAGCCACGATTTTTTCTATTTTGATCCACATTTTTTTTTTTTCTTGCTATGAGCCATCTTGCTTTAACATTAAAAATTTAAGTTTTGAAGTAAAAACTTATTTAGGCGCGTTGAACGATTTTGGTAGAGGGTAAATCTTTGGTTTGCGTCAACGTGATTTACCGAGTAACTCTCGTCATCAATACAGACAGCGAGCATGGCAGAATAACCAGGTAGGGCCGACTCGGAGAGAAATGAAGTAGAGAGCAGAGAAAAGCGAGCTAGTTGTCAAAAATAGCTGTTCATCTCGAGTTTCTGTATGTTCATGTTTTGCAGTTGATTTTTGGTTAAACTTGTTTTTTTGCTTTTTGCAAATTAAACACTTCCTCGGCATTTTATAGTTTTATTTACACTGTTTTTATAATATTTTCATTCAAATTAACATACACTTAACACACATGTCCGCACAATATTTTTTCCGCACAAAAAAATATTTTTTTTTCAACCTCTTCATTTTCCACTCTTCGTTAAGAGGCCAAACAGACCAAACAGACTGTTTGCGCAAACACGTGTTTGCGGCAAGTGTTCGACAGTGTATTTGGCTGTTTTAGGTTTGTCTGTGCAAAAATTAAAATATTTTAATTTTTGGTTGTATTTGCGCAAACCGTCTGTATAGTGAATAGTGAAAATCACATCGACTTGCCAAAATCCCGAAAGTTTTATGGAGTGAAGACGTGCGCGAAGGAAAATATATAAAAATGGAAGTAGAAAAGAAAAATTTAATAGAATTTGAATTAAAAAATCAAGTCTGCGCAAATAAAGTCTGTGTAGTGTATGGTCGTCGCTATGACGAGAAAAAAGTCTTGTTTGCGCAAACAGTCTTTGTAGTCTATTTGGCACTTAACGCGTGAGGACACTAAGCGAGCCGGCCCTACCTGGTTATTCTGCCATGACAGCGAGTAGGTTTTTAAATGACGCTTTTGGATCTTGACTACCAGGCGCTCAGCAAGACATATTTACCAGGTAGGATCGATACGGAGAGACTTTAAAAAGTACCCCTTATATTCTGTGTTTGTTTTGATTCCTTTTCGGCAATACCTACAATTCTGTCAAAATCATGTCAAACAAAAAAAGCTGAGCGCCTGGTAGCCAATATCCAAGAGTGTGTGTTTGAGTTTCATGACCAACATAAAAACATTTGTAGTTTTATAAATGTCGCCAGCATATTCTCTGACTGGGACCATGGTATAATAAGTAATAGGTAGGAGTGAAATTTCGTGTTTCAACCATCGAATGTCAAACAAAACAAAATAGAGAACGTGTGCCCCACACATTGGCCGCATTCAGAGGAGTCACCTGTTGTGAATGGATCATTTAATTGCAAAGGTTTCTCACTTAAATTTAAAAAAAAAATAGTTGCCAACTATTGACTCCGCTGAAAGCTGCCATTGTGTGTGACACACGCACTTTATATTGTTTTCTTTTTTGTGAAATTCGATGGTCGCAGCTAGTGAGAACATAAGTAGATGTCAAGGCTACCTAATAATAATTTTATCATGACTGGGATTGCATCGTCCAAAAATTTTTGTTTCTTATTTCAGCTATCATACGCCTATAGTATCTTTTTTAGAATATAATTCAATTATAAATGACGCAAACAGTGAAAGTAATGTAAATAAAATTCAATGAAATTTATGTAACTAAAAAATTCTATGTATACGTATTTTATGTGCATATTAATTATTTAAGTAAGTTTCATTTATATTTTTGTTAATGTGTTACTCTGTTTTTTATATTAATACCCATAATTTATAAAAAATAGAAAATTTATTTTATTTTATGAGGATTATATTTCATTCAATAGTGCTCCCAGTATTTTATTCTAATATCAACAATATTCAATTTAAATATAATAATATAGTTCGGTGTAATTATTAAATAAAAATGCTATCTGAATAAAAAATATTTTGAAAGATATAATCAAAGTCTGAGGGAGTGAAAATATACAAAGTTTTTCCGATTAGCATGCAAATTTTTATAAAGCAGTAAAGCGGTCCGTGGCAGGACAAAGTCTTCCAGGTTATACTAATATTTTATGTATAGGTTTTCGCCTCGGTCGGCAGTCCCCTCACTGCTATACTTTTTTTTAATATTTTGTGTTCATAATTTAATTCCAGTTTTTTTTAGTTTTTGTTAAAAAATATAATTGTTTTAAAATAAAGATAAATTTAAATTAAAAATTAATTTTATTGTGTATTTATCGATTATTTTGTAGATGTAATGAGAATTTTTTATTATTCCAAAGTAAGTAACCTAAGACAATATTTCAAAAATAATATTATATATTAAACATAAATCATAAATTCATCTTTTTTATTGAATTTAAATAATTTGGTTAATTATAAAAGGAACGGAGTTCATTAAGTAACATTAATTATAAGGCACTTAAAAAATCTATATCTGTGCAAAATTTCGAGGCACATTTATTGTGATAAACTCTGCTACACATGAAACATTTACAATAATTATTTGTGTATTCTCTTTTTTTTATATATTTGTAAGCAATCGAAACAGCGGCCTTCTGGCTGAAAATCAGATGATTTGTGTTAATTTGAACTGTTTTAGGATACTCAGAATTAGTAAATACATTTCGCACATGATGTGTGCAATTTTAGATTTCATTAGAAACTATTTTTTTTTAATATCGCACATTGTTTTGGGATTTTCTTGAAATTTTTATTTCTTTTTATTTTGATTATTTTTTAGTTTTATTCTTCTGGATTTCTATTTTTCTTTTCCCTTAAATGCTTTCTCTTTCATCAATATTATTTAATAAATCGATTCAATAAAACCATCTAATCGTGGTAGAATTATACACTGAAAAATTTCAATGCACTGTTATTTTGTAATTTCGTCTAATTTTTCCCATATTAATTCAAAAAATCTAATTATGTAATTATTACGTTACATATTATTTTGGCCCAACTAAAGTACAGTTCACCACAATATTCAAACCGTTATCGTTCTTTGTGTCATGGACTAGAGCGCCACCGATACGAAAGGCGATGGTATTTCTTCTAATCTTCTGATTAAATCAGTTTTATAAACAAAACACGATCGTTCTTCTAAAAGCATCGTTACCGCGTATTTTGAAAAAATTCTATCGTACATAAGCTGCGTGGCATCACCGCTTTTAGAAGAACGATTGTGTTCTGTTTATAAGACATTCGTGTCTGAGCCAGAGGAAACCAACGATTTCATTATTATAGAGTTCCTCGAGAGTTCTCAGTGTAGTATTTAACATTTAAATTTCAGCAAAAAAGAAATTGTTTTCTGCATTGGGCCGTGCACATAATTTGTCTGTTGCTTGGAAGTGTTTGGATGAAAGAGAAGTTCTCTCAAATTCCAGTTTTTTTATTTTACTGGCAGAGTAGCTCAAAAGCTTAAGGAATCATTAGTAATGTCAACAATTGGCCAACGCAGTATACTACCACTGAAATTTGATGAAAATATGCGCAAGATCTACTTCAAAGTCGTTGACAAATTTTTATCAGAGTATGAAAAGCGATTTCAAGACAACACAGAGCTAATGAATATATTAGAAACATTCATCAATTATAAATCAATTATAGATATGGTACAGAGTTTAGATAAAATGCCAATAGCTTTCTCACAAATAATACAATTAATGTATATTGTTTTGACACTGCCAGTGACTACCGCATAAAACGAAAGATTTTTCTCCACTCTAAAGAGAGTGAAGTCGTATCTTCGTACAACAATGGGAGATGACCGTTTAAGCCACCTCATGCTGATGGCTGTGAAACCAGAAATGGTAAAAAAGTTCAACAAGGAAGATCTCGTTAACAAGTTTGTCCTCAAGCGTCAACGTCGTTATCCACTGGAATAAATCCAATATATATTTTTCTCGTTAATGGATTAAAAATTTTATTTTTATTTTTAAGTCCATGGATTAATTATGTGTGTATAAAAATGTGTATAACTATGTTATTATTAAATGTTATGTTTTACGAAAAAAATCTTATTATGTCATTTAAATTTTCTCCGCCCCTAAGGTTTTGGTGAAATGACGCCACTGGCTCAGCCACTATTTTTGATGCCATTCTGAGTTTCGTTGCATTTTGGAATGGGGTTGAAGATATGACGAAAATATCTCGTTCCGTAATTCTTCCTCCTTTTCTGGCTGGTGTTTTAACTACTTTTAAGAAGTTATCGATTGGAGTGTCTTCAACATTTTCACGTTCCTAGTACATGATGGGAATATCAGATATATTAAAGGTTTTTGTTTGTATATCAGACACCTTAAATAAAAGTTGGATATATATTATATACGCTCATTAAAGATAATGATAAAATTATAGTACATTGATTTCAAATTTGTCCACCTCGTCTATTGCTTTAATAACAACTTCTTCTAAATTTTCTAAATCACAAAACTATTCGTGTTCATGACACAGTTCAGGTAAATCAGGTAATAAAATTAGATTAGATCATGGTACGTGGAAATTCATTTATTATAGTGCCTATGTGGAAAACTTCAGTTCGATCCAAACATGACTTTCCGAGGCATTTGTTGTAATTAAATGCGTTGGGATTGAAAGGATACATTTTTTATATTAGTACCAAGGAGGTTTTTTTAATAATTTTGCAAAATGACGCTTTGTAAACTGTTGGTCATATTATGCATTCTCCAATATTGCATTTCCTTTACCCACCCCATTTGAAGCGGCCTGAAAAGAGCAACATCGGCAGGCTGAACAATTCTTGTTGCATTTGGGTATAAGCAGATAAGAATAATTTGAAATTCTTCACAGAGCTTTTACAGACCGTAAGTCAAATGCGTTTTATGTCCATCAACGTAGAGCATAATAGGTATAGGACTTTTCATCGAAGTATCCTTGAATTTTATGGAACAAACCTCTTAAATCATTTTCCGAAAGAGCTGCACTGGAATTTGTAACTGTTTCAGGAATTCGAATAGATGTTGCCTTAGAAATCCACTATACCATATGTTGCCAGGTAAATTATTTTTATATACATTTTCATGGATCTAAACATTCTTTCACAATTCTTTGGACTTCATGATTTCTTCTTGGGGAAAACCTCTTTCAAGATTATCCGATATCGATTTCACAATGTTTTCCTCTTCGATGTTTGTTAAAACTGGCAACGGACAGAAATTCGGTTTGTGAGTGTTGGGCGAGGAATTTTATATTTCCTTGAAGCTCCGTGAATTGACATGCCTGATTTGATATCATTAAGGGCCAAAACAATACCATCTATTTATACTTCCTTTTGCCATGTCCAAATAATCTAAACATAATAAATTGTTCATTAAATAGTTGAATTAACCTGACCAACATCGGCACAAAAATTAGGGCTCATAAAAATAATGGCTTACGAAAAGAACAAACCAATATTTGTTGTCCCGCTTAAGCTCCAAAGGCTCACGTCTGGGTATTTAATTTTTCTGTAGCATTCTAGTTATGAGCCATGGAGGCTCATAACATCACATTTAGTTTATGCAGATATGAGCACCCAATATTATTATTTGGTCGAGAAAATTTTTAATCAAATATTTAAGAAATTAATAATTAATACATTTTATTTAACTTTTGTTATAACCAAGCCTTACCTGGCGTCTCGACAGGCAATAATCCATTGCTTACCATCTGTCAAATTCCATTGCAACATATAATTTTATCATTTATTATGTAAATTTATTATTTTATAAATTTATTCTGCACGCTACTTGATTTTTATAGATACACACATTTAAAATTTTGGAGAAAAAAGAAAAATGGCTGTCAAACAAGAAAAAATACAGCTCATTGCTTGGCAATACATGGAAAGCAAAATTGCTCGCCATGAATTGCCAACCATGGCAATTGAGTGGTCTCGATTAGCAATAATTGCCAATTGACAGATGGAAAGCAATGAATTATTGCCTGTCGAGACGCCCCGTTATTATCAAAATAGCATTAAAATGTCCATAGCTGTTGCTTCAAAGTCTATTTCTCCTTAACGATATTGTTGAAAAATTCTCTTCCTTGTCAGCGCAACGAGGCTAAGTCTTGTCACTGTAAAATATCAGTTTTAACGATTATGTAAAACTCTGCAAGATAGCACACGAATTGAACAAATATTGACGAAGTTTTTATACATTTACCGTTTTGACCGACATACAGAAAATTGTTAGTTAGAAACGGTTTAATGACAGGTGGGCTCAGCACAGGGAGAGGGCTCAGAATAGAGTGTTTTACTCTTCCTGTCGTAGAAGTAATGATATAAGGAATATCGTATACATACGCCTAAACCATGTTTCTTGGCCGTAGTTATAACTAAAAATATTTATATTTTAAGGCAAAAAAGTTTCTTATCAGCATTTTCCCCAAGAAGGTTTGATCGTCTATCATTATACAGCTGCCTTATACAGCGCTCGATAAATATTTTTCTATTTTGGGCCAAAGACGAAGGTTAAAATATCTGCAGATTATGCCGAATACCGAAGTCAAAAATTAGGTCGGACACTAAGCCTTGTATATGTCAGAAATAACATTTCTAACTATTTTATTGACGAGTTCTGTAGTTTTGTTTTTCATTAACAAAGAAATCATGCACTGAATTCTAATTTAATCATATGAGAGACTTCCAAAAATATCTCATATAAACTTTTCATATAATTTCATCACCACCAAAGAACAACATTCTTGTATATTTATTTTTTATTTCAAGTAACGTTAAGACGTTACACATTGCACTTTACCAACTTCATGAGCGGTGAGTGCTTTATGGACACTTTCCAATGAGATATAGTGTAAATTTACCTTGCCGCCAGCGGAATAGCTGACTGGCTGGGATACTCATTCTCCTACACGAAAACAATGTTTTACGCATTTACAGTGTCAAGCGAGCAAATTGCCAGCCTAGTTGTTGCCGTTGTCCCTGCTTTCGATACATATTGAGGACTCATGCGCGTGCACTTCGTCGCCATTTCGTCTTTGTCTACTTTGTGGGCGTATTTAAGATAGCTGAAATTCTTTTGGAGCAAATTGTGTAAAGTGCACTAGTAGCAGTGGGCAGGGGGAAGGAGAGGAGAAAGAGAGGATGACTAGTGTAATTTGCAAGTGCATTTAAGAATTTGTGAAAACTGTCGCAAGTTGTTAGCTATTTCTATTGGCGTGTTTATTGAGTGGAAATGTAGAAAATGTACATATTATGTTCTTGAGATGGGAGGCCGTCAAAAATTTTCGTACGATGAAGCCGCCACAGTACACAGAAAAAACAAATTTAATGAACAGCATACGTTAAAATTAATTCATTAATTTTAATGAAAAAATCATTGAATTTTAATGAATTGCTCATAGTTTTTAACGTACTGTTCATTGAAATCAATGAAGTTATATTCATTAAAAATGTCTTAATAAATATCAATGATTTGTTTTCATTATTTTAATGGACTTTTCATTGATATCAATGAAAAGTACATTGATTCCAGTTGTAAATCAAATTTTAACGAACCATACATTGATTTTTAATGAACAGTTCATTGAATTCAATGTTTAGGTCATTAAATGCAATGTATAGTTCATTAAATTCAATGTATAGGTCATTGAATTCAATGTATAGTTCATTGAATTTAATGAATGGTTCATTGAATTTAATGTATAGTTCATTGAATTCAATGTATTGTTCATTGATTTCAATGTATAGTTCATTTAATTCAATGTATTGTTCATTAAATTCAATGTGTAATTCATTAAATTCAATGTATAGTTCATTGAATTCAATGTATAGTTCATTATATTCAATGCATAGTTCATTAAATTCAATGTATCCAGTTCATTAAATTCAATGTATACTAATTTATTCCCTTCCCAATTTTGTTTGAAGTGAAACGCGAAGTTGTGAAGACGTCTGGTAATTGTGTGTGTAAATTTTAGATAAAAGGTGATAATAAATTAAATTAAAAGTGAAGAAAATGTTGTGCTTTGAATGTAAAAGAAAATTTAAATCTGTTGAATTACTATTAGTATTAGTAAATAATAGGAAATATACCTGGCATTTAAGTGACTGCTGCCATCATTTTCAAAAAATGTTTACATTTTTAAAGGATGAAAACCACATAAAAGATAAAGCTGTGCGGGCAAAGTTGGCAGAAATTGAAGATTTCACTAATTACAGTGGTAAGCTTAATTTTCTCGAGGCTAAATAAATAAATAGTTATTTTTTCAATTAATATCTTTCCAGACAGTACTGCTATGAAACTTCTTTGGAGCCTTCATGGGTATTTGGTGCCCACTCAAAAAGTATGCAGTAAGGACAACTTTGGAAGAAAAACTTTCCTAAAGCATACAATTACCAGTTCCCATTCAACCAAAAATAAAGGCGAAAATATTCAACCATTAATCCTTGCTGTTGGAGAGAAGAACTTCTCCTCATTCCTCATTCATGGATGGTGTAAAATTTCAATTTGCTAGTTTTATTAGAGCCGTAGATGAGTGCTTTGAAATTTTTCAATTATTTCAATTAAAATATCCTGCGGCATGCACTCTCCTGTGGGAGTTTATTACCGTATGTTTTTATAAATTTAAAAACTATAAAAAATCTTCGAAAATTTGTATATTAATTGACTCTTTAAAATAAAAAAATATTATTGAAATTGTAATTATTTACTTATTTTAAAAATGTTTAGAGAGGGATTAACAAATAATTCGTTGAATTTAATGTAAAGATCATTCATTCCAATGAATTAAATACTTTAAATTTAATGAAATATACATGGAATTCAATGAACTGAATACATCAAATTTATTGAACTGTACATTTAATCCAACAAACTAAATACATTAAATTCAATGAATTTAATACATTAAATTCAATAAAATAAACATTGAATTCAATGAACTATACATTGAATTCAATGAACTATACATTGAATTCAATGTAAGGTTCATTGAACTATACATTAAATTCAATGAACTATACATTGAATTCAACGAACTTTACATTGAATTCAATGAACCTTACATTGAATTAAATGAACTTTACATTGAATTCAATGAACTTTACATTGAATTCAATTAACTTTTCATTGAATTCAATGAACTTTTCATTAAATTCAATGAAAAAATCATTAATTTTGGCATTTTTTAATGAACGTGTTCATTGAATTCATTGAAGTCTACATTGATATTCAAGGAACCATTCATTGAAAATCACTAAGTTTAATGAACTATTCATTAAAGTATGAAGAAAATTCATTGAAATCAATGACCACAGTTCATTGGACCAAAATCAATGAATAATTCATTGAAATTAATGCACCTTTTCATTAATATAATGCACATGTGAAGATTTATATATTAAAAATACATGTTGTTAATGGGTCCACAATATTAGCTTTAACAATTAAAATATGTACAACTACAACATTAGCTTAATCTTATCAACTTCCGTCACAAGCCCTTAGCCTGAACAGAGGTTCAACCTGTGGCAAATAACTTCATCACAATGACTTACTCCTGATTCCAGAAAGACATCAATTTTCAAAAATCCATTAAGTATCGCTATCACCAACAAGGAAACAAAAACAACAACAACAATATAAAAACACCAAACTAAGGGACCCAATCGAATCAAAAACACACAGCATTTGGTGCAAACTTCATACGTACAACAAAATCGCTTACAAATTTTGTACACTTAACAACAACTTCAACGCATTGACGCATAATAAACAAGCTGTTGACAGATGTTGCTGGAAAAATCAAAAACTGATCTGGCAACACTTGTGAAAAGTGCTGGAATCACAACCGCAGAAGAACAGGCGGATGATTGTGCTGTGCTCTTGTACTTTATGGTGTTTGTGTTGTGTTGTTGATTTTGTTTTTGGTTGGACTGATGTGTGAGTATGAGTGTTTGACACAGTGGGAATAGGTATGTATTCATTTCCAATGGGAATAACTAATGTCCACTCGAGTACAATAAATTCTTTTGGAAAATGTCAATTAGTTGAGATTTCTTTGGACGTGGTAGCATAGCACAAGCTAGCTGTTCGTATTGGTGGTGGTGGCACAGAATGGGAATGATACTGTGCTGTGTGATATGGTATTGTGAGCTAAGGGAATTCGGTGTTGTATCTTGTGAGATGGTTGTTTTGTTGGATTGCAATTTATTTAGGTTATTGTACCTAACAAGGTGTTATAAATGAGATAATTTTACAGTCTTGGTCTTTGTAGATTTTCACAGAAATCTTCAAAGTGTTCATTTTATCTATATTACGTCATTATAGAGCTTGTATTCCGCTTCCACGAACTTGAGTCTTTGTCCAAAATCGTTTAACATTATGTCCAATGGGGGATATTTTTGGAACCAATTGGAACAAGGTATTTGCAAGCGGGCCATTTGAACTTATCAAATGGGCCAAATTGAATCCGTAAACTTTCGTTTGAAATATCTATATGTGTTAATTAATTTTTTTATTTTATTTTATTACACTACATGTGCTGAAAAGTCTGAATGGCACTACAAGTCAAAAATCTACAATATATGCTTTGCGTAAGTATCACTTGTTAAATATTAATGACATTTTATCAACTCATTCCACAATTTTTGCCCTTGACGTGAAATGACGCTAACTCTGTGTTTATTGTTTAAGCTTAGTATGCTGTAGGAACGAAAATTTTGAGGCATTTAATTCTACACGCGAAATTTTGATGTAGACTCAACACTAACACATACTTACTATAACCTGTTTCTTGAAAGTGTTAGTTGAACATTACCCAGTAAAAAAGTGAATCATCTAATGAGTGATCTGGGAGTGCTCCCTGAGGAGCAGTGGTGTGCTCTTTATTGATCCAAGCTAGGTGTATTTTGTGTTCTCTCTTAACATTGCGTGTCCTACGAATGGTAGCGCTCCTTTTAACATCCCAAAGAAGCTCAAAAGGAGCGATAAATAAATGATTCAAATGGATTAGCAAAGGAACATTTTTTTTTTTTGGATTTAGGTTTACTCCGAAAGCTAGGCTTCCCTAGGTCAAGTAGACCCCTGATGACCCTAAAGTGGCGATGAAATTATTTAGTCAAATCATAAGATTTATAAGATATCACATATTACGAATCGTCTTTGACTCTATTTAAGAACTGTACTTTAATTGCGTGTCGCATCAGCGGATTGGCTGGTCGCACTCCACGACCTCGGCGTTGAAATGACGCGAATCGAATGAAAGGAACATTTAAAATATTTTTTGTTTCACAGAAAATAACACTATGCGCCAAAATCCAAAAAATTTCTGTGATCTACATGCCACTAATTTTTTCTTATGGAATTTGGCTTTCTAAATACGAATATCACAATAAAAAAATTTTCTATGGATAAGTTTTTGAGATATGATTTTTTGAAAAATTTCCCCTTTTTCCAAGATATAGTGTCATAAATAGCAACCTATCTCGAAAACGAATTAACCAATTTTAAAAATAAAAAATTAAATCAGAACAATTTTATAACCTTCAAATGCTTAGAACAAACTTTGTCATTTGGCTCAGTAAATTTGACGGAATTATCGAAAAATTACGGAAAATCGAAATCTCAAAAAATCTCAGCTTATCATTTTGTACGTAAAGATAGTCTTTGAAGAAAAAAAACAGTGTCTTTGAGGAAAATTCATGGTAGAATAATGAAGTTATAGACCATTGAGTGAATATACCGAAATTCTACTTTTTTATTATTTTTTCATTTAATGCCGGTTAATTTAATATAAACACATCTGAAATTAATTTTTAATAAAAAACTTTAATTTTTAACGGAATATTAAATATCTACATAAATCCTTAAAAAGTACAGAATAAAAAGAATACCAAAGAAAATATTGACTTAAATAGGAAAGTAAATAAGATACGGATGTTGAATTCGAAAGCGATAAAATAAGTCCAGAAAAGTATTTGAAAATTAAATTGTTTGGCAATGGTTTAAAAATTATTTTTTCCTTTTATTGTCGATTGTATTCGATTTGTGGGCAGGCAAAAAAATCGCCCATTTAAAAAAATCACCGTTTGTATGGGGAACCCCCAAGGGGGTTCCAGGGGGTGTGCCACTGGCATGGGTGGATCGGCCCTACAAAGTTAGTGGGGGTCGGTCATACATTTGGACTCGATTGGGGCACTCTAAATGGGTCAAAGAGGGATTTTTGAAAATTTGACCCTACGGGACAAAAGTCAAAAGTTGGGCATTAGAATTCGTTTTAGAGGTATAGTTCCTCGGGCAAAGTTTCTTATTTTGATCCCTCGAATACGATTTTCACTGAGCAATGGGCGATTTTTAAATCGAGCCGCCCTAATATATATATAAAAAGAGGTCTTATCCGCTTCCACTCAAGCTTTTAACTCAGAGTTAGATATACGAAAAAGAGTATGCTATAAGCAGGTAAAGCTAAAAATTCAGTATGTGTTTGCTAGATTGGCTTGATCCGCTAGATTTTTCTCCGTTCTTTTGTTGCTGACGTAAAACAGGTCAAACTGGTTTTCTTTTGTATTTTTTTTTTTTAGTTGCATATAGCGTACCCTTTTCCCATACCTGCTTTTGAATGAAAGGCTTGAGTGGAAGCTAATAGGAGCTCTTTTTATTTACTTTCCTTGTGCATGGGCTGTACTTTTTAGAAATAAAAAATGCGTAACATGCTTGGTTGGCGACGCTAGAAGGTTACTTCCTGGAATTTTTTAACAATTCGCAATAGGTAACAAAAATGCCACTGCCTTCAGTTCTCTATTTCATATCACTATAAGTGCATCTTTTGTAAGCACGTACGTTGTAAGCTATATACACGGCCTAATTAAATGTTTTTAAATCTTGATGATTAAAACTGGTGAAATGAGCAAGAGAGCGAGATTATTTTCAAGCGATAACGATCCTGACAGTTTTTGTTACGTAGGTAGATATGTTTTTAATAAAAATAAACATAAATTCACGGATTCGCTACAAAAAAAGTATGGCCAGTATTTTGCAATGGCACCTGAAACTTTAAATAAACATTGGACACCAAGTTTTATATGCCATGTCTGTCAGTCTACTTTTACCTCCAAGTAAGTATTTGTTTTAGAATGTTAAGGATATGAAGGGTGGGCCATCGGTAACGTGTCCCTTATATGACCAAATTTAAAAAATTTATGCCACAAGTATTAATAAAATTAAGAAAAAAATTAAAATTAAAATTAAAAATAATGACGCAGCCGGATTTAAAAGGTTGGGTTAGAGATCCGAATCTTACAAAAGAAAATGCACAATTACTTGCATCGCGCATGAAAGAACGACACTTCTTGGCTAAAGATGTCAGTTCATCATACTACCGGGACCGGCATGACCCTTATGCAAAATATTATAGGATGGAAGACAACATATGCTTTTGTCACGATATATCGGGGTTGTTTGTGGAGCTACATCAACCGTATGACGCAAAAGAGTGGAGGTTGTTTATCGACAGCAACAAAGACAGTTTAAGAGCTGTTTTATTAAGCAATGGAAACCACAATACGCCCATACCCATCGCGCATGCTGTCACTATTAAGGAATCATATGAGGCAATTATCAAATTGGTGATATATATTAAATATGAAGAGCATAACTGGAAAGTTTGTTGTGACTTAAAAGTTTTCGCCATGTTGCGTGGATTACAAGGTGGTTACACTAAAAATTGTTGCTTTCTCTGTCTTTGGGTCAGTCGAACTCGTGCCGAGCATTACATCAAAAAGGACTGGCCTAAAAGAGAGGACGAAACAATGGGCATGTAAAACGTCAAATATACAGCTCTTGCTGACAAGGAAAACATAATTTTGCCACCTTTGCACATCAAACTCGGACTTATAAGAAATTTCATCAAAATCATGGATACAAGATGGTCATGCGTTTACTTATTTAAGAACAATTTTTCCAAATCTAACGCTGGGAAAGATTAAGGAAGGCGTGTTTGATGGCCCTCAAATAAAAAAATTGCTAAGAAATCAACAATTTGAGAGCTTGTTGTCATCCAAAGAGAATGCTGCGTGGAATTCGTTTCGGTTGATTGTATCTGATTTTTTGGGTTATTGTTATTGGAATCCAGAATACGAAACAATGGTTCACGTATTATGCAAAAATTGGTATGCATTCTGTAAATGAATTTAACTTTAGTACCTTTTCTAATGCAGGTTTCCCGGTGTTATTATTCTTACAACAGGCGCAAACATGTCCTTGAGGATCCACTTCCTGCATTCTCACTTAGATTTTTTTCCTCCAAACCTTGGTGACGTCAGTGACGAACACGGTGAACGTTTTCATCAACAAATTAAATCCATGGAGAGACGCTATCAGGGATCCTGGAATTCAAATATGATGGGCGATTGTATTTGGTTTCTCATTAGAGAAAATGATTCTGAATATAATCGAAAAAAAAGGTAAATAATAATTTTTAAACCATTGCCAAACAATTTAATTTTCTAATAATTTTTTAACTTATTTTATCGCTTTCTAGTTCAACATCTGTATCTTATTTACTTTCCTATTTAAGTCAATATTTTTTTTGTATTCTTTTTGTTCTGTACTTTTTACGGATTTATGTATATATTTAATATTTCGTTAAAAATAAAAGTTTTTAATTAAAAATTAATTTCAGATGTGTTTATATTGAATGAACCGGCATTAAATAAAAAAATCATAAAAAAATAGAATTTCGGTACCTTCACTCAATGGTCTATAACTTCATTATTCTACCATGAATTTTCCTCAAAGGCAGCGTTTTTTTTTTCTTCAAAGAACTATCTTTACGTGCAAAATGATAAGCTGAGATTTTTTGAGATTTCGATTTTTTTTAGATTATTGAAACATTATTCGACATTTAAAAAAAAAAAAAAAATTCGCCGAATTTCTTCTAATTCCGTCTAATTTACTGAGCCAAATGACAAAGTTTGTTCTAAGCATTTGAAGGTTATAAAATTGTCCTGATTTTTTTTTTTAAATTGGTTAATTCGTTTTCGAGATAGGTTGCTATTTATGACACTACATCCTGGAAAAAGGGGAGTTTTTTTAAAAAAAATCATGTCTCAAAAACTTACCCATAGAAAATTGTTTTATTGTGATATTCGTGTTTAGAAAGCCAAAGTCCATAAGAAAAAATTATCGGCATGTGGATGGACAAAATGGGTAGCGCCTAGTGTAATTATAGAGTTTCCTAAAAAGCACATGCCTCACTTTATGTTCTTTTTTCATTATTTGCTCGCCTATTGGTCTTATTAAACAGTAAGGGGGCACAAGGGCACAAGTACACACTTTTTGATCCAATAAAACAGCAAAAGAGCGCTCCCTTGTTGCTCCTCATGGGAGCGATCGCATATTTTTTTACTGGGTAATGTTGAATGTCAATTTTCACGCCAATTAAATGTACGGACATATAAAAGACAGCGGAATTTTGACATTTTAACTCTCCAATCATGGTTGTGAACTTGGCTGCATCGAACAAAATTTTCGGTTCAACAACAAACTAACCAACGAAAAAAAATGTCGTTACCTTTTCGCTGTCAAAAACGCAATGCATTTATTACGGAAGATTCCTTTTCGCTTCTACAGCATACTTAGCTTGAGCATGGAAAAAAGTGAATATAGTCTTTTGATAAGACTGATGGGAGCAATATAAATGTGTATAACTTGCCGGATTGAACGTCGAAGTCTAGGCAAATCAACCGCAAATGAAGAAGAAAAAGTGTTTTATCAAAATATTATTCCAGATTTAATGTTGTAATGTGCGAATTGGTTTCCTACCCACAGTATTCTCTTAAGCCGGCCTTTAGCGACAAGATTACATTATTCAAATAAGGAGGTCGAGTTGGAAACAAATGGCTATTGTGACTTGAAGCCAATCACTACAAGAAAGGCATCGCAATGTTAGAGGACAGTTAGAATAGGTGCATTGCTTTAGATAAATGGGAGTTTGCTGAACGGCAGGTTCTCGTCTAGAGATCCAAAAACACGGTGATGTTCTTTATTTTTTTTTTTTCATAGAAGGGAGTAAGTAAACACCTTGAGTTTTATGGCAGCTATTTATTGATTCTTCAAGTTTGAGATAATAATTTTTGGTGCATATTTTTAATAGTTGATAAGTATAAAAATGGTGGACATGTGAATTTTTAGTACAGTTTTTCACAATTTTTGCTCTTTAAAGTACTCTAAAAGAACTTACTCTCATTGAAACCTAGTCTGAAGTTAGATTTAGGATCCGATCAATGTTATCTACTTTAAAACAAAATGAGTAGCTTAAATTCATAGAGTAGCTATTAAGATATCTTGGAGACCAGTTTGTAAAACATTATTTTCTCAGAAAACGCGTTTTAATATTTGGCTAATGATGTTTTCGAGTTCCTTTATAAAAATATGGGTTCCTTTTTTATGCGATAACTTTTTTATGCAATCGTTATCGGCCAAACTGCTTTGAGAACATATTCTACATAGCATAAGCTATCAAAAATTAAAAAAAAAAAATTAAATTTTTGGTCGAGTTTCATGAGAACCTGGCCTTAAGGGCCCATTAAAGTTTTTCGACGACCAAAAATCAACTGAATGTATGACATCGTAAAAATATTCTCAGAAAGTTTTAGAAATTGTTATAGTTATAAGCCCACTCGTCTGAAGAGAAGGCAATGAAAAGTATGGATAAAAAAATTTAAACGCGCTTTTTAAAACGTGAAAAGTGCTGCTTGAAACCTGTGGATAATGCCAAGGACCCCTACCAAATTCTATGCACTAGTTAAGAAAATAAAATTGGTAATTTTTATTTTATAGAAATACTTGCTTTGTCACCTACAAAAATTAAATTTTAGTCAACAATCGGGTTTTCAGCTACCATTTTTGTAAAAATCGTCAGTTTTCTAAGATCTTCTATTAAAAGCTCAAAAATTTTCCGCAGAACCTTATTATTTTTATACCTCCACGCATATAAAAATGCTTAAGGGGTATATTAGCTTTGTCAATATTTTTGTAGTGAAAATATATTTTTGATCACACCACATCATGAATCGATTTAGCCACGTCCGTCTGTCAGTGGTCACGATAACTACCATAATTTTAGTGCTATCGTAACGAAATTCAATATATATAAGCTCTGTATTCAAAAATACGGATCAGATAAAGTTTGGAAATTAGCCAAATCGGATGAAAACCAAATTCAAATTCATTTAAATAGAAATTATAAATTTATGACTTAAAATTTGCACATGAGCTTTATCCGTACATATGTACTTTAAGTATGAAATTTGTAAAAATCTAATGAAATTCACTTCTACCTCCCATACAAAATGATTTTATGAAAACATTAAAATCTCCTTTAATTCCACAAAATTCAGTACAATGGCTTAAAATTTTGCAAGTAAATTTTAATCTTTACTACGCACTCGACACTAGGAAACTCCGTAAAAAAAAGGAAATTTCCGCCGACAACACATATAAACTCAAAAAAAAACAATAATGTTTAAACTTAACCTTGTGCACATACGCTTTATTAACTAAACCCTTTAACACGTAAGAGTGTCTCAAGGCACTTATCATATTATTCGCAATAACAACAAAAGTAAAAGCTTTAATATCATGTGAATATTTTTTGGCTGTTCCCAAGAAACACACCAATCTAAATGCAAAAGATCCAAAAGCTCTCAGAAGTTTTAATGATACTTTTATTGTGATTTGCAAGAGCCATATGTTTTTTGTGCATAAAATTCTGACTGGTGCACATTGTGTTTTGCTGTGATAATAAAAAAGAAATTGAAAAAATTAATCAAACCCATAACTTTTTTCGTCAAAGGTATGTTTATACTCTGTAAATTATACTCTGTTAGACAACCGAATTCGCAACAGACTTTTTTCCGTTCAAAGCTCCAAGAGTGCCTTGAGACACTTATTCACATTTTCTCACCTTACAGGTAAACGAAAGCTTCTACACCATTTCTGACTTTAGTTTTGAATTCAGGAGCTATAATTTACCTTAGAAAAAATTATGCGACATATTTTCTCCCATTATTTTAAAAAGTAGTCTCAGAAGGTTAAAAGGACTTTGACTTTCAAAAGTGAAATATTTGTATAAAAAACACGCCTAATAAAAGTAGCGTCATTGAAATAATACAAAATTCAAGCCTTGGAATAAACATAAATACGGCCGTGGGGTTATTTTAACTTCGGTCCAGTCGAAGATAATTCATTACTAGTTTTAATCCATGTTGTAAAAGTTAAAATCTATAGGGTAAGTACTAGAACGGGGCACTTGAGGTCAATGACCTTTGAAGCTACATAAATGATATTCTTGAGACAAAACATTAGTACCGAAGCTATGACGAAAAATTTTCAAAAAGGTCCCTACGTGCGACAAAAAACAATTAAAAATTTGATTTTAAATAGTTCTAATGGAATAATAAAAATACTTCTTTCATAAAAGTTTAATAATTTTTTCCAGCTGTAATTTTCTGGCATTAGGATAGTACATAAGAATAGTAGTAGATTGGGTGGGTAAGTACTGGAGGAGAGTATTTGCGGTCAATGACTTATGGATAAAAATTGGGTATTTTTAGACAAAAACATCATACTTTAAGATTGGACTGAGAATGCCGAAAATATGACGAAAAATGTAAAGTGGACTACGTTCGACCAAAAAAAAAAGTCTTGTGCGTGCTCCGACGCGTGACTGCAATTTACTCTTTAAGATCGATTTTTGTTTTTTTTTTTCTAAATAAAGACATATCTTATAATTATTAAATACCTTTATTTTTTTATACCTTTATTACTTATCTATACTACAATATAAAATTTGAAGTGAAGATTTGTTACAGGTTAACTTCAAAAATATCATATTTGTATCACAGCATCTGTTAGGGGTATTTACTTTACGGAATTTTAATAATAAATTCACAGAAAAAAACCACATAAAAACCTAATAACAGAACAAATTTAATAGGTTTTCTCTATGGTTTTTACCCAAAAAAAATTTTCTTCGTAAGGTTATTATTATTTTATTATTATTATTATTTATTTATTCCTTCGAATTACCAGCACAACAAGATTAAAAATCTTATGAACAGTACCGGCATTTAAAATGTACATAACACAAATTATATATTTAACTAAATACAGAATTAGCTTAATAATATGGAAAATGTAATTTTTAAATGATTATTTTATGATTGTGGTATTAAAACATAACTTAATAATAAAATATAAGTATTAAAATTAAAATATTAAAATTTGATTTTGATATGCAACTTAAAATGAAACAAAATTTAAAATGAAACAAAATTTAAAATAACGTTTAAACAAATATTTCTTGAAAATCTTTTACACAGAAGAAAAGTATAAAGATAAGTGTTTTTTAAACAGCACGGCGTTACTTAAGGATCTTAAACTATTAGGGATGTCGTTCCAAAGACGGATAGATTGTACATAAAATTGTCTTTCAGACGTGAGACAAGTATGACGTGGATTATTAATTTTGTTTGTGCGACTAGAGCGAGAAAAAGTTAATCTTGAATACAGATAAGTGGGTTCAGCAGTATAGATTATCTTATGCAAAAATATAAGTGTGCGGTAGTTTAATAAATTATCAAAGGTCATATTGTAGATTTTTTTGGCATAGATTGAAACATGGTCTCTTCTTTTTAGTCCATAAACATATCGAGCAATATTATTGAATAAAACATTTAGTTTATGCTTATCGAAACTGTCGCAGTGTGCAAAAATTTCACAACCGTAAAGCAATGTTGGAACAAGATAGCTTTTCGCAAGTAGAAGCCTGATATGGAGTGGCGTGAAGTACTGGGTTGTCCAGAGTGCGCGGAGCATACTGTATACCTTACCGACAGCAATATTAATATGATTATGCCAGGTTAGAGTTCTATTAAAAGTTACACCTAAATTTTTCGACGTCTCAACATAGTCAATATTGCATCCATTTAGTGTAAGCTGAGGGACTGCAGAAATATCAATGTGTTTTTTTGAAATCACTAGGCATTTGGACTTCTTAGGATTAAGGCTCAAACTGTTATTTCGTGCCCACGCTCCTACACTCTCAAGTGCGTTATTAAGATGGATAGTAAAGTTGCTTATGCTGTCTTTTTTACAAGATGCATACAACTGTACATCGTCAGCGTAAATATGAATTTTAAGATTGTCTAAGACACTGGGAAGGTCATTGATATAGATACAGAATAATAGAGGACCCAATACTGACCCTTGGGGGACACCCTTCCTGACAGGGAGAAATGGCGACGAAACATTATTGACAAAGACAGCTTGCGATCTATTAGTAAGGTACGACGAGATAAGGTTAGCAGCGGTTACAGAAAAATTAAACATTCGATTAAGTTTGGTCAGTAAAATACCATGATCGACAGTGTCAAAGGCTTTAGAGTGGTCCAAGAGAACTAAAAAGCTCACTTCATTGTCGTCCAAGCTAACTCGTAAGTTCTCAGACACATCAACAAGAGCAGTTGCACAGCTATGCTTGGCTCTAAATCCAGATTGTCTATCAGTCAGAAGGCTGTACTTGTCAAGATAAGCATTAATTTGGTGGCACATTATCTGCTCCAGCGGTTTCGAAATAAATGGAAGGATAGCAATTGGACGGTACTCATCTTGAGTTTTCGGTATGGGTATTATTTTAGCCCTCTTCCAGCTCTCCGGGAAAGCAGACTTAGTAAGCACAGTATTAAAAATATGTGTAAGAAACGGCAGAATGCGAGGGAGAAGAATTCTCAAAAAAGTTGGATTGATTTCATCACAGCCAACAGCATTTGACTTGATTGACAGAATACTTTTAAGTACGTCAGTTTGACTTACACATTCAAAATTGAAATTATGGTTAGCATTATATGAGCTCGTTAGTCGCTGATATATATTTTCACATACATATGGCAGTGATGTCCCAATGAACTTTTCATTTAAATCGTCAACATTAACATTATCACAGTCTCCATCGCTTTTCCTGCCAATACCAATACTACGTATTTCTCTCCATTTCTGTTTACTGTCTACAGCAGAAATAAACTTTCTACCATAATATTTATGTTTTGCAGTTTTAACTTCCTTCACAACTAACGCACGCAAACTTTTAAACTCTTCATATAAAAATGGTGTTTTAAAGCGTTTCCATCTATTGTAAGCATTGTTGCGCTGTAGTATTCGATTTTCAATTAGTTTATTAAACCAGGGCCGTTGCTTATGCTTGATCTGAGCATGTTTAATAGGAACAAATTCACTAAAAAGTTTATTTATATTGCTTTGGATGTATCCAACCTGATCGTCAGCCGAGGTCATATCATATATTGAAGTCCAGTTTACATTGGTCACAGCAACTTCAAGACGATCATAGTCGATGTTTTTAAAGTCACGATAGCTAAAATAACGTATGGCATCTGTCATTTGGAAATCATAAACAAGAAATATCAGGTCATGCTTAGAAAAGTTTGGAACAGATAGTTGGTCATATAAAATAATTTTTGTTTTTACGCTCACTAAGAATAAGTCAAGTAGAGTGTTGTTTGTCTTTGTGTAGTGAGTTGGCATAATTGTATTTACTGGAAAAAGATCTAAAACTTCCATGCTTTGCATTAATATGCTTTCAGTGAGTAAGTTACTATTAAAATCACCGAATATAACAATTTCTGTGAAGGGTAAGGCAATATTCACAAGCATGCTTAAAAAGGGAGTAAAATCAATAGAGCGATTCGGTCGGTAGACACAGCCGAGAAGCAGGTTACTATCACCGTTTGTAATTACCACAAACACATATTCAATATTACTGTCCGATGACGATTTAAGTAGTATCTTACACGAAACATTATCTCTAACATAAATTGCTACCCCACCAGCATGTCCTACCCTGTCCGCACGAAATATTTTATAACCATTTAAATTAAAAAGAGAATCTGGTGTATCCGTCTTAAACCATGTTTCACTCACACATATAGCATCAACTCCAGAACCTTCAAAAACATATCTCAGCTCATCAATTTTGTTAACTAGGCTTTGCGCATTAAGATGGCATACCTTGAAACCACTTCTTTGTATAGCAAGAATTCGAATCATGTTGAAATTGCTGTCTTTAGAACGAACATTGACATTGCTATGAAAATTTGACATGGTTGTAAACTAATATAAGAATTAGAATTCTATATAACGCGTGCATAATATAACTTAAGATTTCCTTCAAAATTGTAAAATACAGAGGAGTAACATAAAAATACATAGTAAAAAGATTTAAAATTTTAGTTGCATATACTACATGCTTTGCGCGGATAAAAACAAACAAAGTAATATTATATGAGAGGCTCACGAAAAAAAAATATCGGTGATTTCGACATCGTTCTCACTGTTAGCAACATGAGGAGAGAGAGGATTGCTGTTTGAGGCATTTTGTCGATCAATGCTGGGAGCGTGCTGAACATTGCTGTTACGATGGTCTGTATTAGGAGGAAATCCAGCAACTTCATTAAGTTTTTGCAGTGTGTCGACATTTATAGCGCTATCGTTGGCAGTGCGCTTGACGTGCACAGTACCGCGACGAGTGAATGCTGCAGTAAGCAGATGCTGCCGTTTGAAACGCAACGCATGCTGTAAAATTACCGAGTTCGCTTTGGTAAGGCCTTCGTTTACATAGATGGGTTTTGTTGAGTTGAATCCCGCATGTTGTAATCGCAAGAGATCATTACATGAGCGTCGAAATTTAGCAACAGAGTTGAGAACAAAGTTCCTGTCATAAGGAGTCTCGTAAGGAGTCATAAGGTTATTGGCTATATCCTCTAAAAAAAATTTAAAAAGGAAATCTAAAAGAGGTACTAGGTTTTCTTCTCAATTTTGTTTTAGAAGAAATCTCATGCAGCTACCAGCTATTTTATAAGAAATTAATAAGAAATCTTTTTGACTAAATTTAAGAAGATTTTTGATGAAAATTTAAGAAATACCTCTCATCAAGCGTCTTTCATAACTCTTGTTCTAAATACATTTTTAAAAAGAAATCTTATAGGTTTTATGTAGCACTTTCTTAAATTTTATCAAGAAGAAATGTTAAAAAAATACGTAAAAGTCTCGAAAAAACTAATTTTATAAGAAACTAAGAAGAAATCTTTTTAAATAAATTTAAGAAGATTTTTGATAAAAATTTAAGAAGCTTTCTTCTTAAAAAATACCTCTCTTCCTGTGTTTTTCATACCTTTTGCTCTAAATACATTTTAAGAAGAAATCTTATTGAAAATAGGTGGCACTATTTTTCTCTGTGTATTCAATTAATGTGTTAAGCTATTTAAGGAATCATCCCAGCTGCAACGCATTACTTATTTGTTTTCTTTTGAGGCGCTTGAGTTTCGAGAGTTTTAATAAATTTCATGTCTCTCTCTCTCTACACTAGGGTAGTCAATCCCGGGATCCCGGACAGTTTAAGCCCTTTTAAACTTTTTAAATTAGGCTTTTAGGAAAAACTTTTTATTTTGGCTGAAAAAGATTGTTAGGAATTGAATCACTTAAGCAAATACTTTGGAAAGTTTTAGAAGATTTTGCAGCATCGGAAAGTCAGCTATGTATTTCAAAATTGTCAGATTTTCTGATTTAGGACATTATTTTGTTTTGTGGTGAAGGCAATTGTGATCGAAACTTACAAATTGCTTACGATTATCGTAAACTATTTCTCCAACTAGCATAAAATTAGAGCGGTGCTTCTCATTAGCGGGTTATATTTGTAATAATATCCGAACAAAACTCTGTAATGAAAAATAAGACGCGTTGATCAGCTTAATATATTACTCTAATAATAAATTAAACAAAAATTTAAATTTGAAAAGTATTTTACAACCTTAATTTGCATTAAACACAAAAAAATATGGACACGGTGCCTAAAAAAATGTTTAACATTTATATAATAATACCTTAAACCAGGACTGTAGCCAGGATCTACCCATTTTTTTATTCAAAATATATAAGTTTTGGTTTCATTTCACTCTCAAGTTAAGTTTCTTATATATTATATATGCAGGTAAATATTTTAAGGTACCTCGACTTCCAACAGAAAAAATTTCCCTGTGTACCCCTCTAAAAAATAACCTTAATCTAATTTATGATTCCCAAAATACTTTGTTTGTTGCTAACGTTTGTCGCCAGTGAGATAAAACATTTTACAAAAACCTCCAAAAATCACGTTTTTCGTAAATATATTGGCTGATAGAATAGTTGTAAAAAAAAAACTGTCAGATATTTAAAGTCGAAAAAGGCTTCTCTAATCTGCATCAACAATTTTTAAAGTTTTTCAATAGCATTCAAAATAATGCTGTTTTTCGTGCCTTTAAAAAATTTTTTGAATATATTTCCACTAAAATTGAAATAGCTTTATTATTATTAAATCCTTTATTATTATAAATTATTAAATTATGGAAATCCTTTGAGTGTTTGAATTTATTGCCAGAATTGCTAAAATTTATACGTATTAAAGATAAAATATTAATTTAAAAAAAAAAAACTGAATATTTTTTAGATATTAAAAAAAATAAAAACGAAGTTACTGCCATCATCTACAATTGCCGATGTCAAGTGTAGTGAAAACAATAGTGGTGAAAGTTTTGAATGTTTCACATTTGATCCGATAAATCCCGATACGTTGGTTTTAACTACTGTTGTTTACACGATTCAACTCCTAACAAAGACTTTATGACACGTAAACGCAAATTCAGTATATGATTTAAGTTTTTTAGAATATATTAAGTGATTCAATAAAATAATTATTTAAATGCATTAATTTTTATTTAAATTTCAACCATTTGGAGGGTTTGAACCCCGAAAACCTCCATTTGCTACGGCCTTGATCTGTTGATTTATAAATTAATTAATTTACATTTTTTAGTTCTAGTAATAAAAATAAAAAATTGTATTAAAAACGTTTTGAGTTATTTACTTCTTAAAGTTTTCAATCCCGAACTAGTCCCCAGATCCCGGGATTGAGATTTTCAATCCCGATAATGTCGGGATTGAGAAAAGCTTCTGGGATTGGATTCCCTACTCTACACTCTCTCTAAGTGGCAAAGCCGCGGACAATTGCGGCTTGCTAGTATTACATTAATACATTATCAAGTTAATTGGTTTCCCTCACTCTTAATATCACCTTAAAAATATTTATATTTATAGATATATAAATAAAAATTAAACTGCACAAAATGTTGTTTGATAGTAATACTGACAAGAGAATGGAATTTTCGATATTTTGCGAACATTCCAACCTTTTTATATTGGCCGCTCTTTTAGCTCACTCACAGCAACTTCAATATTTCGGGGTGTGTTGTAATTTGAAGAATTGACTTCGTTAGCGCAAGAAAAAAATATTCATTGCATTGTTGTTGTTATTTCTGCTGTGTTTATTTTGTTGGTGTTTTCTTGTTGGTTTCAACACATGTTGCATTCCATATATAATTTGCATACTACGGACTGTATATGAAATCGATTCTAAAGGAGTTAACTCTAAACATTTTTTTTTTCGAAACTGCCTTCCAAAAATGCTTCGGATTCGATGGTGTACGGTGCACTTTTTTTTCTTATAAGTTGGTATGGTCTACTAATCAACTTTCATTGATTTTGGAAAAGTAAAACATAATGCAGCCAAATTGAAAATCGAATAAGAGATGATGATTCACAGAGTCTACACTTTTTGTCGTTCCGTTTAAAGATAATTATCGTTATTTTCTAAGTGGCAAAAATACTTAAAACATTATAATTCTTAAAATTTACTTTATAAAAGTTGAGAGTTCAAATTTCGAATTATCTTTTCTGCATTTCTGCATGCACTCTTTAAGTATTTTTTATAGTTTATAAGGAAGCTTCTGCATGCTTATTACAGCGATTGGAAATGTAAGAGGTTTTTAAATGACAATCATTAACAATTACAAACCTCAAAATGACAGTATGAATGACCCAACCACAGCAACGTGCCGGAAATATCGGGCTTGTATCTGAAGACCTATCATGCAGCAAGGTGCTTTGCTATCCTTGCAAAATTTTGCGTACTCACAAAAAATAAATGCGCAAATAGCCAAAGCAATCTAAAAACCCAACCACACTAGCAACAACGTCAACACCAACATCGTTGAGCCGCCTTTTGTGTATTCAAGGAGGCTTTATTAACAGCAACAACTAGGAACAAGATGCGATGGCACAAGCCTGTTAAAAAATGTTGTGCCTATGAATGTGTGGCATCAACAGCACCAACAACAACAACAATGGCTGAACTTTTGTCCAGGTCTTATGGTGGAGTGTGTACCATAGGATAAACCAAACAAACAAAATGAAATGGTATTGAATACAAAAATATGCAAAATTCCACAAAGCAGCAAACATCACTTGCTTAACACCCGCACCTAATGGCCAAAAACGCCTTGTCGACGTAATGACCTGCCCTAATGCTCGAATGAATACCCTCAGCTTAAGTTTGGAGATCAAACAAAGAAGACCAAAACGAGTGCAGCAACAAAAAGGAGGCACGTTATATCGCGCGAACTTGGAACTGGCCCAGAACAATGAACGAACAACATCGTTGTGGATGTCGTCGTCTTCGGCAACTTGTAGCCAAAGCTTTAGTTGTTGGTAGTTTTTTATGATCAGCAGCATCGTCATCACCATCATCATCATCATCAGCATCAGCATCAGCACCAACGGCGTCATCTTTTTCTGTCGCCCCTGTTTTACCTCCTCCTTCTTCCTTGTCTTTATTTTAAGCCGAAGCGTATCAGTATCGGCGCGGTTTCATATCAACGTAGAGCTGAGTGAATTTATATGTTCGCCAGAGTTCAGCTCAAATGGTTGGCTTCGCTAACCTGTGTAACTTAACCTCAACAGTTAGCCGTTTTCTTCGTTGTCCACGTAGAACACTTTGTGGGGCATTCGTGCCACCTTCACCAGCTCCACCTGGTTTGTTTGCCTGTTGATAGTGCGCACAATAGCTCAAGATTACCGCATCATTCATTTCATTAGTCTTCAGCTGCGGCTGCTTTCTTTAATGAACCTACTCGAAACGACCCAGAAGGAAATGTTTTTGGTATTGATGATTTTTGGAATTAAAGAAACTTGAACAGATAGCATTAAAAAGCTTTGATTTAGCCTGAGAAGAGTTTGGTATAAATATACAATATAATGCACAACTGTGCTCAAATGTCAAAGAGAGTAGTCAGTGTTTAACTGCGCGAGTTTTATAGATAGATTTAAACAACGCATTCCCAGCAAGAAAAGTGCTTCCAAAAGAAGCTAAAGTGGAAGGGAACGACTTGAATTCCATCCCTTCCATTTTCATACCCACAAGGCATTCTTTTAACATATGCATGTCATTGGGAGGAATGCTTTCCTTAATCTTCTCTAGAAGTGCTTACAGAACTTTTTCAATGGAAGATTTCTTTGAGCACTTCAATGAAAGGATTCTTGTAGGTGTTTTCTAGTTAAAAAGGCACTTCATGAAATTTTGTCGATATTCTCATGATTTTGGTGTTAGAAATGAGAAGTGTTTGGGTTTTTTGGGGGTTTTCCACCGAAATTTTTTTTTTAATTTTTTGAAGCATTTTGGTGTTGGAAGTAGTAAGTGGGTACGTTTAATTAGGGGTTTAAAAATCCCACGGAAAATATCTAAAGCATATATTATAATTATATATAATTTTTTACTTTAATTGAATTTAAATGCCATTTGAATGTCTTCCAGAAGAAGGTTATAAGAATGCCTCTTAAAATAACTTCTTTTTAAGGCTAAGAAGAAGCAAAGTTTGATTTTTAGAATGTCTTCTGGAAGCAGTGTCCCTAAGAATGTGACTTTTCACATGTCACATGTCACTAAGAATCAAAAATTTTGCTGTGTTGCTTAACAAAATTGCATAAACGTTATAATTAGTAGAAAAATTAGTAGTTTTGATGAAGCTTTTTGTTTTTTGTGGCTTTGTCAAAAAATTTGCAAAATTTTTGATGCAAATATGACATGCATTCTTAGGAACACTGCTTCCAGAAGACATTCTATAGATCAAACTGTGCTTTTTCTTAGCCTTATAAAGAAGTTCTTGCAAGAGGCATTCTTATAATCTACATCTGAAAAACATTCAAATGGCATTTAAATTCAATTAAAGAAAAAAAATTATATGTAATTATTAGGGACTGGAATCTGATGCAAATGCATGTTTGCAGTGGTCACCATGTTAAGAAAATAAATAGAATATCTTTGCGATTAAGAAAATTTCCTTTAAAATGGCATTCAATCGTTAGTGCATATTTTTGCATATTTCTTTTTAAGTGCATATTTTACTATAAATGCATGTTTTTTGCATATTATCTTTAAAATTCACGTTTTCTTTGAATATTTTATGAAATGTTTTTATTTTTTTATTTAATTTTCTTCACGTTCAATATTTTTCTACACAACATGAACAGTGAGGTGGATAAAAAAAATATTTTTTTCGACACTCATATTCTGGGTGCTGGATTCAAGTAGATCTTAAATCCAAAAGGATATCGAAATCGGTGGAACCGTCATCCAGCGGTTTTGATTTAAAAAATCACTTTTTCGCCAAAAATCACCGGTTTTTTCGCCGCAACTTTTTATCAATCTAAAATAACTACCTAAAAAATGGGTGCAAATGAAAGGTATCTGGGACACCAAAGTTGAAAATATGAAGATTTTTAGAGTCAAGAAATTTTTTAGTGCAACAGTGTTCAGAATTCGGTCAACATTTAAGGTACTCTTCACTAAAATCGCTATTTGAAAAAACATTTTGTTATCTCTGCTAACTAGGCAATATCTGTAGAGAAGTAAATTAAATATATGAGGCCTATAGAATAAAAAAATCTACTCTTTCCCTTTTAAGAGAACGAGATAAGTATGAGCGATTATTCTCAAGAGCAGTCACCATAATTCAGCTTTGAAAAAAAATTGGTTAAAACATTTTGTGTCTGCTTAATTTGGATCGATAAACCAATTTTCAGATATGGTTGGCTAATGTGGAATAGAAGAGTTTTGATTCCATATCGCAAAATGCATAATTACACAGTGAAGCAATATTCAACTTTTTTAATCCAAAAAAAAAATCATTTATCCCAGCCGAAAGTACTCGATGAGAGGAGAAAAGTGATTTCTGGATTTTGTTAGATTGGTTGCCGTTCGTTTTTTATGAGCCTTTATAGTTTTTTCGCCAAATTCGATTTTGAGCACTTTTTTGCAATTTTCTTCTATTTTTCGCATGGCCATAGCTCAAAAAATGCTGTGAATTTTTATTTACAGTCTTCAGCAAAGTTGTAGCTCTTGACTAGGCCAACAAAAATGCTGAATATATTAAGTCGGAAAAATTTCATCTTCATGCTCAAAACCCCAAAAATGTCGAAAAAATTACCACTTTTTTCACCGATTTTTTCCGTTTTTCGACTACAGATCTTAAACTATTTAAAATTTTACCAAACAATCAAGAGAAGAAATGTAGCCTATAAAACTATGAACAACTTTACAGTACATACCAACTTCATATGACTACTCCTTGATACGGATTTTGCAATTTTTTTTTTATTTTCGTTTTTTATATACGTTTTTTTTAAAAAACTATAGAGGCTCATAAAAAACGAACGGCAACCAATCTAGCAAAATCCAGAAATTACTTTTCTCCTCTCATCGAGTACTTTCGGCTGGGATAAGTGATTTTTTGTTTGGAATTTTTGTGTTGTGTTGTGTTATAATTTTGTTAAACTTTCTTCTATTTTTAAATATACTAACTATTTTTTGTTAAATCAATAACTGTTATTTTTCGTTGCTGGTTTAACTCAGAAAAACATACCAAGCGACATTGCTTGCATTCAATTGCATTGCATTCAATTTGAACTTGAATGAGTGTAGATTCATATTTTGATTTTATAGTTCGTGTTGATTTTGTTTTCCGTATTAAGTTTAAACTTGAGCTTGAAACGAGGAATGAAAACAAACTAAGCTAATATTTACAAAGATTTTTTAGAGCTTTATGTATTTTTTGGTAAGTACATGCATATTTATGTAATTGTTAGTCATAAATATTGACAAATTTTTTTGTTTTTTAATGCATATTTTAAGTGCATATTATCTTAATTTTAGGTGCATATATATGCGCATATATTGGATGTTTTTAGTGCATGAGATTCCGGTCCCTAGTAATTATAATATATGTTTTAGATATTTTCCGTAGGATTTTTTACACTCCCAATTTAAACCAACTTCTTACTACTTCCAACACCAAAATGTTTTGAAAATCGGGAAAAAGGATATTTTACGTGGAATTTTTTTAAACCACCAACAAAACTCAAGCACTTCTCATTTCCAACACTAAAATTGCGAGAATGTCGGGAAGAGAAATATTTTCTCAGGGATTTTTTAACCTCCAAACCACAAAAACCATTCTATTCCATGGAATGCCTTCTCAAAGTTCTTCTGGTATACACCTACTAGAATCATTTATTTGAAGGGCTTAAAGAAGTCTTCCAAAAGTTCTGGAAGCACTTCTAGAGAAGATTCAGGAAAGCATTCCTGCCAATGACATGCATATGTTTAAAGAATGTCTTCTGGGTATAAAAGTGGAAGGGATAGAATTCATGACATTCCCTTCCACTTTAGCTTCTTTTGAAAGCACTTTTTTTGCTGGGTGATTGCTGATTTGAATCTGGCGTGTATAAATCCTTTCTATTGCGCTGAAAATCAACAATCTATTTCATGAAGCGTTGTTGTGTTTCATATTTTTGGTTTACCATTTTGATTAAAAGCGGTAGCCATTTCATATTTAGCTTTTTTTCTGAACAAATCTTGATGCTTAACGGTAAATACACTCACTGTATTTGATAATTTGAAGATATCAGCTATCTCAAATAATTTAATTTACAAACGATTAGAACTGTTCTGTGAACTTTTGTAATGTTTTCTGGAAAAATTGCCGCATTGGGTCGATCAGCAACATCGGACTTAAAATCAGCTAACCACTTCTCTACCATTTTTCGAATAACAGAGTCCATATAAGACTTGTAAAGCCATTGCTTTACATGAATGGTATTTTTTCATTTAATAGTTTTGCTTTATCAGCTCACGAAATATAGTTTTCTTATTTTTTTTTCAAAATTACAAAAATAGCGATATTTACAAAAGTGGTTATACTAAATAAACAGTTTAAATTTGTAATTTGTCAAAAAAAGAACGATTTTAAAAAAATGTTGGCACATGTTATTAATATTAGTACCTACTTACTTAAATTCAAATGTGGAAAGTCAAATGTGGTGCGAGTCGCAAGCCGATCTATGAACTTTTTTATTGACTTCAGATATTGTTTTGTTTTTGGCTGACTGAGTAATCCTCTGATAAATTCGATGCTGAAGAGGGAAGAATATTAGGACATAGTATCTTTAACTAGCTTAAATTGTTTACTACTAGTACATTTCCAGTATGTTCGAAAAGAGAAAAAGAATAGCAAAATGTATACCATTCATTAAATTCAATGAACTATACATTGAATTCAATGACCTATACATTGCATTTAATGACCTAAACATTGAATTCAATGAACTGTTCATTAAAAAGCAATGTATGGTTCGTTAAAATTTGATTTACAACTGGAATAAATGTACTTTTCATTGATATCAATGTCCATAAGTCCATAAAATTCAATGATTTTTTCATTAAAATTAATGAATTAATTTTAACGTATGCTGTTCATTAAATTTGTTTTTTCTGTGTAGTAGATTGACAAGATAAAAAAAAATCGTGCATTAAAGCGAGTTACCGCTGTAAGTCCGAATAACACGAAGGTTTTTCACTTCCGTTTCCTCTTTAATAAGACTTTTAGCTAAAAACTTTTCTCTGCTCTGAAAACTATAGACCATCATCTAAAATTTAGGCCTGCATGTCTTGCGTTAGGCTTACGGAAGGATGATTTGCATCGGAAAAATGCACAGTGGAAAATTATAACTTTTTACCGACCTGAGAGAAGCCGTTACCTAGTAAAAGGGCTACCTTTTAAATCATGCAACTCACAATGAAAAAAGCTTAGTCAGTAAAAATGGTTTTATTGGTTTTTTTTTAAAGTATTCTCCAAAATTATACATACTTTTTTTCATTTGTTTTATACTTTTGAATCATTTTTCAAAACAGTTTTGATACTCTTAAGCAGAGATAAAGAGATGGGAAACTTACATTTTGTGACGTCAAAACATATGGCTGCATGATTTTTTTCCATTTTTTTGTACTTTGGTGAAACTTATTGTATTGTGTAAGTGAGTTCACCTCATAGCTGTTAAGTGTTGTTGCATCGAACGTCCTTGAAGATAGCGACGATTTGAGTTAGCGACGAATTTTTCTTGGTGCTGGCACAGGGTGTTTCAGTAAAAGCAACATTTAAAAAACAAAATAATGATTTTATTCTTTTTGGTTTCTTTAATATTTGCATAAAAAAAAAGAGGTCCAAAACGCGAATATTTAATATGTAATTGTTATATGTAGGAGTTTTCTGCACATATGACACCTATATAGTCATAAAGCTGGTAATTTTTAAAATTGTTTGACACCAAATTCAACTCTTTAGCTGCATTGGAACAGATTCCCTGCCAGGTCGTCATCCATTTAGAAAAAAATCGTTGCTGGTGCTTTCACGCATTCCAGGAGTTTTGTGCACATATTGCACCTAAGTTGTTTGAAAGTGTATATTTTTTAAAATTTTTTGACACCAAAATCAACTCTCTAGCGACATTGGAGCATATTCTATACCAGGTCATCAATTTGAGGTTAAGTTCGATTTGGGTCACTTAAGAGTTTTCTGCACATATGACACCTATATAGTCAGAAAGTTGGTATTTTCTGAAAATGTTTGACATAAAAATCAACTCTCCAGCTGCATTGGAGCATATTCCCTACCAGGTCATATTCCGCATAGCAAAATCGTCGCTGGACTCCTATGCTTTCCAGGAGTTTTTTGCACATATGACACCTATATAGCCGTAAAGTGGGTATTTTTAAGAATTTTTTGACACCAAAATGAAGTCTCTAGTTGCATCGGAACAGATTCCCTACCAGGTTGTAATCCGTTTAAATGCTTTTGTGGATACTTTTTTCAAAAGTGGATACTTTTGGATACTTTTTGGACTTTTTCATGGATACTTTTTCCAAAATCGTAGCAGCAGCACTGATGTTTTTCTAGTTAAAAACTGTTAAAAAAGTTACAAATTGGTTCTTTTATTACAAAACTTAACCCACAAATGCCTTAAATATACTTTTTGAATATTTAAAAATATGGCTGACAAAGGGTTAATTCGTGTTGAAAGATGTTTTATGGTTGGTCAATATTTTCTTTCGTATTACAATCGGTCATGAATAAAATTTATTATTTTTTTTGCAAGTTAATAGTGTTTACACAATTTTGGTTTTTATAATGTTATTTTACGCCAAACAGTTACATTTTTAAAACACATAATATAGTTTTTAATAACAAAATAAGTAGAAGAAAATGTATTAGTCAAATGGGTCTTAAGAAATCTCGTATTATGAAAAAGTATGATATTTAGGCAACTCAAGGCTTATTCGCTAAGAAGACGTCAAAATTTCTGAATAAACTTTTTTGCTCCATTTGGCATAGCAAAAATGACAATTCCATTTCAACAGATATAAGTTTTCTTCAACACGGAATTTACTATCCTACCACGAGTGAAAATTTTCCGATTGGCACAATCCCTCTGATGAGAATTTCTGAACCACAAAAATTTCGGTGTAGTGGTGAGTTAACATATGAAATATCGCCGCAGTGGTGACTTTCCTCAAGATTTTACTACCACAGTTATACATTTTGTTATAGTATTGACTAAAATTGGACAAAAATCAGATATAATGTTGTTCCTCTCTAACATAGTTTCCCATCTCTTAATCTCTGCTCTTCAGTTGGTACCTCTGAAACTAGATTTTTGAATATCTCAACGTCCTGATCGGGCATAGAAAAACGTTTGCCACTCAGTTTTTTCCTAATGAGCTGGAACAAGAAGAAGTCATAAGGTGCCTAGTCAGGACTGTAAAGCAGATGACCCATCAGTTCTATGTTTTGATTGCTCAAAATCGCTTATTTGTGGGTTAGAGTTGATGTGTGGAAGATCGCATTGTCATGATAGAGGTTGATATTTTTTCGGCGGTTAGTTTTCTTCGTAAATTTATTCAATTAGCTATTCAACAGCAGAGTTATGCAATTATATTCACACGCACCAAACAAAAAACGGTTTTTTGATGAATATCCAAATTTCCGACATTCCACCAGATCTACAGCCTCCACTATATCAGATAACAAGTTTTTGAATTTTTCTAATTTTGTTACACTGTGTTACTTTAGTGCTCATAAGCGTACATCCATGATTTATCACCTGTCACGATGTCCTAAATGTGTTTTTAACTACCCCGCCTGGTTTTTTTTAGCGTTTCCTAGCACCAATCGATGACACAAGTCTTTTTTTGAGCAACAGTAAAATTATGGGGACATAAATCCAACGGGGAAAATCTTCCTGACATGCTGGTCTGCTTCCAAATGTACACGCACAGCATCGATGTTTTCTGACACAACAACCGTTCTTGGACATATCTTTTTCCCAAGAACATGTAGCGTTTTTATTCACACTTTGAGGTATACGTACAGCCTTTAATTCATAGTACAAAGATATGTTGTATGTCAATATAGCAGTTTTAAATATTACGAATGAAACTAATATCTAATTTTGGATTTTATCTCTACTTTAATGAAGTTAAACCAAAAGCTAAGAGAAAAAATTCAGATTTTTGTTTGAGAAAAATTATTCATAAACTGTTTCAGTAGCTTATATCATATCATTTGCTTTCGTTTATAATTTTTTTTTTTTAAGATATAAATACATATAAGTTGCTTTCGTTTCTGTCGTTTGTTATAGTTTGTGTTAATATTCAGTAAGATTAATACAATAAATAATACAGAAGAATGTAGCTACAAAACATTGTATTAAATACAATAATTGGTCAAATACATTTGATCGGAAAATCAATTTGGATTAAACTTGGATTAAATTTAAAAGGTGGGGTAGAGGATTTATAACTGCATACTTAGATTTCCGAATCTACCCCTAACCCGAATCACATCGTCTTTGTCATATGGCAATGCAAAATTAATCTCTTAAAATACTGTGTTTTTTTATTTGAACCATAATGTACGGTGGGGAGCAAAAATTAGAACATGTTGGAGGTTTTTGCATTTCACAGCGCATAAAGAGAGCAATAACAAAGTAAATCGAAAAAAATTTTCATTTATTTATTGTTTAATTCTTAACAAAATAGTATAGAATATAAAACAAAAAAGAATTCAGAATTCAAAGAATTACAAAATTAAACAAAAACAACTCGTATGTACTCAATTTTGAACTTTTTATAAATAATATGATCTGAGTAAAATCCCATAAACCCCATAGTTTTGTATTTTGGAGGCTTTGGAAACTGTGGAGGCTTTAAACGAAATGAATTTAATTTATAAAATTTTTCAAATTTCAGTTTAAAACAGTTTTTAACCTAACTAAAAAATGAAGTTATCTCGAAACGTTGAGGATAGTATCGTATCATTGACGGAAAAGGGGTCCTCGACAAGGACAGTAGCCTAACAACTTAAAATTAGCTAATCGGTGGTCATAAGGGTGCAGAAGAGGCGAAAAACTACTCCGAAGAAACAAGTTAGAGGTTGCCGAAGACTTCTAATGCCCTGGTTATGATAGGCAAACATGCTTGGTAAACTGATTCTGTTGTTAGTGTTTTACGAATAAAATGAGAAATTAACTTTTTCTCCTGGTCATTTCTTCGCTCTCAAGACAAACACTTTCATTTTATAATGCCCTGGTTATGCTAGGCAAACATGTTTGGTGAACTTTTTGTTTTTTTTGTTAATAAAATGTTAATAAATGTTGTTGTAAAAAATACTGAATTTTCGTATTTTTTCAACAAAAATAGCACTGTCAGGAAACAAATATTTGATCAGAGAAAAAAAATTAACAAAATTTCACAGCAAACATGTTTGCCTAGCATAACCAGGGCATAACGGATGCGGACGCACGTCACTTCAGGATACTTCAGGATACTTCTTTTGCAAATAATAGGAATGTGAGGATATGGACAGCAAGAAAGGCACTGCACAACATTGGTTACGTCTCAGCTGTAATAAAAACAAACCTGTATTATCAGAAAAAAAATGTTAAGGTGCGATTAAAGTTTTCTAAGGAACATAAAAATTGGACTGCTGACGACTGGAAACGTGTCATCTGGTCCAATGAATCGAAATTTAACCGCTTGCAGTCTGACGGAAAACAGTACCTATTGTTGGCGCCGACCTGGTGATGCGATTCAAAGACACTATGTCAAGCAAACAGTGAAGCATGGAGGAGGAAACATTATGGTGTGGGATTCCTTCACATAGTGGCATGTTGGACCGCTCCAAAAAAACAAAGGTATAATGAGAAAAAAGGACTACTTGAACATTTTGAAGACCTATCTTCCCCATTTTGTTTAGATGAGTTCCTATCCTGAAGAAAAAATAGTATTTCAACAGCATGGAAACCTGAATGGAGTAAGAGAATGGCGAACAGGACAGAATTTAAATTGATGCAGTGGCCCGCGCAAAGCCCCGACTTCAATTCGATTGAAAATTTTTGGTCAATCGTGAAAAGACGGTTGGGGCAGTACCAATCGGCCCCATCGAACCTTGAAAATCTGTGACAACGTGTGCTGCGGGAAAGGCAAAAAATTCCAAACGAAATAATGCAAAAATTGGTTGAAAGTATGCCAAATCGTATGAAAATGGTAATAAAAAAAAAATAATGGGTTATGGACTAAATATTGAAAAGTTATTCTAGTATGATCGTTTTCAAAATGAGCATACGAGTTTTTTTTAATTTTTTTTGTCTTTGAATTAATTAATTGTTTTTTGTTTTTTGTTCTAAACTATTGTGTTAAGAATTAAACAACAAATAAATGAAAAAATGTTCGATTTGCTTAGTTACTGCTATTTTTATGCGCTTTGGAATGCAAGAATTTCAAACATGTACTCATTTTTAAATATGTACACTATATTTGCAAAAGAAAAAATGTACACTCATATGTGCAAAAGTGTTATTTTCTTCGCTCCCCGCACTTTATCGTAGAGAATTAGACTAAAAAATAAGATCTGCAAAAAAAAACCGGGTGCGTCTAGTGGTAAAATGCCAGTCGCATTTGGATTAAAGCCTCAAAAACACACTTTAAAAAAGTTCAAAATATTTTTGATCTTTAACTCTTTTAAAAAGTGCTTAAAGTAGTTGATGATTGGGACTTTAAATTTAAGAATAACCTAGCCAATAACAACAGTGTATAAACTTTTGACCAACTTGTATACAAAATCAGCTTTTAAAAACAAGATTTTTGAAATTTTTTGAGCACTTTTTTTGCAAGTTTCAATGAAAATTTTTTATGTTAAAAATATTTATTTTTAGTGCCGATAACGCGGTTTCTTGTCTTTAAGCGTTGATTTTACCACAAATAATACAATTTGGTCAGAAGTTTATACACTGTTATTATTGGCTAGGTTATTCATAAACTTAAAGTTCCAATTACCAACTTCTTTAAACACTTTTTAAAAGATTTACAGATCAAATAAATTTTAAACTTCTTTAAAGTGTGTTTTTAAGGCCTTAAGTCAAATTCGAATGGCATTTTACCTGGCATTTTACGCAACCGGTTTTTTTGCAGATCTTATTTTTTAGTCTAGTTCTCTACGAAAATGTGCGGGGAGCAAAGAAAATAACACTTTTGCACATTCCATACATTTCATGGGTTAGGTTCGTTGTGATACCATATAATTTCTTTAAAACCTAGTAGAGATTTCCATCCTCAAACCAGTTCGAGCGAATAATGAATTTAAGGATATGCTTGATTTCCAGGCATGAGACTTCGGCACGTCCATTTAAAAAGGGACGGCCCAGAGTTGCCATTCTCCTTTTAGCTAGAGCCGGACATTCGCAAAGGAGATGCTGAACATTTTCTACCTCCTCCTCACATCTGCAGATTATGCAGAAATCGTTTGATGCCAGTCCCAACCGAAAAGCATGCGCTCCGATTAAGCAGTGACCCGTTAGGATTCCTACTATTTTCGGCAGGTTTTCCCTGCTTAACTCAAGCAGTGAGTTTGTGCGTTTTAAGTTGTAGGTAGGCCATGTTAGCTTAGTTATCCTACATGTATCAAGGCGTTCCCAGCGTTCTTGTGCAAGACCTAAGGATCTGTTCTTGCACTGGAGTTTATAGGAGGAAATGGGTATACCAAATAAAGTCCTCATTTAAGAGGGTGTTAGAGGTCGTACCCTTCCTTGCCAATTTGTCGGCCAAATTGTTGCCCTCGATGTCCCTGTGTCCGGGTACCCATATGAGGTGAATCCTGAGTAGCCTTGCCATCTCGTTAAGAGATCTGCGGCATTCAGTGAGAGTTTTAGAGTTGTCAATATTTGATTTCAGTGCTTTCAGCTTTAAAGATGGATATACTCTTTCCTTCAAGGTCTTTTTGACTTAGAATCTTAGTGGTTTCGTGAATAGCCATCATTTCCACTTGGTAGACACCACAATAGTTAAGAAGTCTAAAGGACGCTTCGAATTCGAGATCCTGGGAGTAAATACCTCCCCCTACTTGTTCTCGAAGTTTGGATCTATCTGTGAAGATTTTTATACCAGAGGTTGTAAGGGGGATTTTGTTTGCCCAGTCTAGCCGTGAAGGGATGAGAACTACGTAGTTCTTTTCAAGATCTAAGCACGGCACACAGAAGTCTGTTTTGTCGGGTGCAGACGAGTTCAAAATAATTGTGTGGCCGCAGTTGTTACTTGTCCAATTACCAGATTCTCTCCGTCTGAGGACTGCTGTGTTGGCACACTCCCTGGCAAAGATATCGAGAGGAGGAAGGTGAAGCATGACATTGAGGGCGCTAGTTGGTGTTGAGGACAGTGCCCCAGTAATACATAGACCTGAGCTTCTTTGCACCTTTGCAAACTTCTGAAGTGCAGTTGTCTTATCAAGGGCCCTCCACCATACCAGTGAGCCATACATAACGTAGGCATGTTGGCATGTTGGGATTTTAGAAGCCTGTCAAGTTTCGGCTTAAGAAGAAGCCCAATAAGTCTCTCTAGAATTTTAACCAGGAAGGAAGAGAGTTTCATGTGTGTTCTAATACATATGGGCAATTCCCAAAATCTTTTAAAATCTATGATTTTTGTATTGGGGGTTGGAATTAGTTTTAAAGGTTTTCTAAGAGATGGCGTAACTATCAATAGATCGCATCGGGCACACCTGTGACTATATTCATTTCAAAGCACATTGTCTAAGCTTCATTTTTTAGTATGTGTCATTCCACTGAAGTGTAAACAACATATATTTTTTTTCTCTGTGAACATGTCGACTTTCGTTCCAACAAAACGCAATTTGCGGGAAGGTTTACTTTTGTGCTTCCATTTGAAGAAAAAAGCGGTTGAAGCACAACGCACGCTTACTGAGGCTTACGGGGACTATGCTCCATCGATTTCTACTTGTGAGTACTGGTTCCGTCGGTTTAAAAGTGGTGATTTTGATACGGAAGACAAAGAGCGTCCGGGCCAGCCGAAAAAGTTTGAAGATGAGGAATTGGAGGCTTTGCTCGATGAAGACCCGTGTCAAACCCTTCAAGAATTGTCAGAATCATTGTGAGTCGACTTATCAACGGTCGGCAAACGCTTGAAGGCCATGGAAATGATTCAAAAGCAAGGAAACTGGGTGCCGTACCAGTTGAAGCCGAGAGACGTTGAACGGCCATTTTGCATGTGCGAACAACTGCTTCAACGGCATAAAAGGAAGAGTTTTTTGCATCGTATTGTCACTGGCGATGAAAAGTGGATCCATTACGATAATCCCTAGCGAAAAAAATCGTGGGGACCACCGGGCCATGCATCAACATCGAGGTCCAAGCCGAATATTCATGGCGCCAAGCTTATGTTGTGTATTTGGTGGGATCAGAAGGGTGTCGTGTACTATGAGCTGCTAAAACCTAACGAAACCATCACTGGGGAACGCTACCAACAACAATTGATGCAATTGAGCCGAGCATTAAAGGTTAAACGGCCGGAATATGCCAAAAGACACGACAAAGTGGTTTTTCAACATGACAACGCACGGCCACATGTTGCAAGAACCGTCAAGGAAACGTTGGAGGCGCTGAATTGGGATGTGCTACCCCACCCGCCTTATAGCCCAGACATAGCCCCTTCCGACTACCACCTATTCAGATCGATGACGCATGGCTTGGCTGAGCAGCGCTTCACTTCTTACGAGGATACCAAAAAATGGGTCGATTCGTGGATTGCCTCAAAAGACGAATCGTTCTTCCGGCGCGGAATCCATATGCTGCCAGAAAGATGGGAAAATGTTGTAGCTAACGATGGACAATACTTTGAATATTATACATTGTACCGTTGTTTCAAAATAAATGCTCAAAAACCGAAAAAAAACCTTTAAAATTAATTCCAACCCCCAATATAACCGTGTTAATAACTTTCATGTGTCTTAAGCTAAGTTCAAGTTTTAAATGAGCGTCTACTTAGAAAACATGGAACAAAATTATCTCACTAATTTCAGTTTCATATGTTGCTACCTTAAGTTGCTACTTGGATCGAAAGTCAAAAAAACACTAAAAACTGAGTTCATTTTAACACAGATTTTTACCTTCTGAGCTATATAAAAATCGTGCACCACCAACTTTGCCATAATATTACCCACACAGCAACTCCCCAAAAATGGTCATTTAAAAGGAGCACTATTAAAAAATATAACTTTTTTCGCTGGCACATCGAAGATCCTGAAAGTATGAGAGCTCTTCTCCTTGCACATGCATGATTTCGACATTTTTAGATGATATTTTGAATATTTTGGATGTGCCAAGATGATGATAATCCGTTTTTTTGATAACGCGATAAGCTCAGTTTGCATGAAGCATAATGACAAAAAGACATGATACTAAAATCAAAATGGGCTTAATTTGATCACTAATTCGTGTGAAATGTGAAACTGAATGTGAATGTGAATGGTCAATGTGAAACTAATGCAGCCTTTTTAATGTTATAATGATAAAAATTGGCATAGTGCTTTATGTTATGCAACAATCCTACTAAAAATAATTGATATTGATTTGATTTTAAGCCTACTTTTGATACTAACACCTGTGTAAAGTAGAGCACAAGCGCAATTCTATTGACAAAGTTTGTCGTTTGAACTTTATGTCAAAATATTGAGCTGTTATCGAAAATATTAACCTCTGTAAGTCGTTTTTATCGAAAAACAAACTTTTAAGTATATTTACTGTAAGAAGGGTAGAACGAGGATTTGATTTGACGAAAGGATGATTCCATTGACTTTTTCTCGTTGAGTACGCAGTTCATAACTAATGTTCTGGATTTCTGTTAAAATTGTTAAAATTTTGACATAAATATGTACAAAATGCTGACTTGTAAGGTTTTTGTAAGATTAACTAACGAAATTTCTTCCAAATTTGTCAAAATATAATAAAACTCTATTTCCTTGAACTCATTCGAATCATTTGATAACTATTACATCAAAATCGGTAGACTAGTTCTCATGCTATAGGGTAAAAACTACAAAAAAACCACTAAACCGCGCTCCTTTACCGCGCGCCTCGCTAAATGTTGTGTTATTCGCTTTCAGATGTATTATTTTGATGGGCTACTTTTTGAGTATGCAAAAGTCCATTAATGTGCCTTCAAAATTTTTCTCTACACCCAAATGTTAAAAGATTTTGGGAATTGCCCATATATATGCACTTTTTTTTGTTTGTATAGAAACTTGAGTGATGCGATAAATTTTCATCAGATCAAAATAAATTTCTCACTATACAAAAGGTACAAAAACTCAAAATTAATAATCAATTAAACACAATTTATGCGCAATATTTCAAACACTGGCACTTTTTTGCACAACAAAATCAATAAGAAGCAATAAGCTAGAAGTAAACTGAACAAAAGCAGCAACGAAACATATGGAAATATTATTTCTAACTTACTTATAAACTTAATAGAATTTCCAAATTTTAACTTAGTTATGAAAATAGTCATTGAAGAGTAGAACAGCATAGATACAAATTTTTAAAATCTGTCAACCCATTTCCGAGATCTGCTACTTTAAACATTCTTCAAACAAGTAAAAATCAATTTAAAAATATTTTCATTTTTAAAATTTAAATTTTAAATTACATATAAAGCAAACTCACATTATTCCGAAATATTGATTAATTAAAAATAAGTAATTAATATTTATTAATAATTAATATACATTTTAACCAACATAAATTGAACAAAAACAAACAATTCATCATTAAAATTATCAAACAAAAAAATTGTGATTTTAATGTTTTTAAAATAATTTTGAAAAATATAGACAAAAAAACAGAATTTTTCTCAATTACTGTACAATATAGACAAAAAAAAATAGAACTTTTCTCGATTACTGTATAAAAATAAATTCTACGTCGACACCTACGATACTGTCGAAACAGTGTCTTTTTTTTTTAATCACAAAACTCGTCGTTTATTTTTCTAGTGCATTAATTTTTCAATACCGTAAATATAAACATATTTTGTAGTTTTTATTGTTTTCTGCAAAAGTTTCTTGACAAAACCTAGCATGCCTTCTTTTGATTACAGTGGGTTTTTGAGTGGATTTTTATTTAATATCTCCGCCCATGTCACAAGGTTAGCCATAAAAATACTATCTGCTTCTAATAAATAGTAAGCGAGATAAAATACCGCTACCAAGTCATATTTAGCAGGATTCTTGGGGCAACCGATTGTGTGTTATCAACTTTTTAAAATTCTTTTACAAAATTATTTTTGGTTGCAATATTTCCTAGTGGGCTGCCTTGTAATTGGGGAGCACAAGTGTGGAGCCACTATCGCTGACATCGTTGGCCGAGGGTCGTTCTAGTTTTTTTTTTTATTATTTTTCTATTTATTTATATTTTAACCCTAATAGCTAACATGTTCGCGTTTCGTTAGCACAACAAACTGTGCTTAAGTGATTGTCAAGTTTTGGCTTTTAATTTATCATCCATAGACAAGACGAGCGACAACGGCGAGCAAGAAAGTAGCTAGTAGCTTGTAGCGTTCAACAGTCGATGTCCTAGAATGCGCTTGGTTCGAGCTCCGTAGAAGGTGTCTGCCGCTGTTTGCCGATCACTATAGAGAAAAGTGTTCCTGTATTGCATAATCTGCGTATTTCTTTTTTTTTTTTTTGTTGTAGAAATGATTCTGCTTGTTGGTCTTTGGTGTTGCTGTTGTTGTTGTTGTGTTGTTGTTGCATCTACTGCGCTTTGGCGATGATGCTCAATACATTCCGATGTAATTGATTTTAAGCATGGTTTACTAATAAATCGCAACTTATCGTTATTTTTGTAATGTTGTTGTTGTTGTTGTTGTTGTTGCATTAGTTCTTGCTCATTTGTTATCGTTGTTGTTCTTGATGTTATTTGTTGTTGGGATAAGTGTTGGCTTTTAATGGTTAAGCTATTGAAGGAGTTTATGTTTAGAACTTAAGATGATGGCGTTTTGTTTGATTTGAAATAAGCTCTAGTGCAGTTAAATCGTTAAGTTTTTCTTTTTTAAAGTGTTTTCAATGACTTCAAATTTTCTCATATCAGAAGTAGATTGAAAAGGACTAATGGTAAAAGGACTTATATTTGACTTTTTTGGTTAATTTCTTGAAAAATTATTGAAAGTTCGAATCAAATCTCTCATTTCAGTTTTGATCTTAATTTATACACGCTAAGCCTTCTAGCATTTTTAAATAATAAACTATTCGTAAAGTGGGTGTATCTATCACTTCTTGCAAACTTCGTTAAAAAATTAAAATTTTTTAGTAGAACTTGTGGTTGCTGCTTATCTTTCCCTACCCTCTCTTTTCAGGACGAAAATTTTAAAATTTAAAAAATGTAAAAATGAAAAATGAAATGAAATGCAGCAAACACCGGAGTACTTTTCAGCAATGAACAAACACTCCACGACTCGGAGAGCATGTTTTTTTTATATCTTTATACTTTTATTTCATCATTTTTAAAAATTTCTTACTTCCAATTCATCTCTCAAACTCTTCTCAACCAAATGTTGAGTTTGAACAACCGTAGGAAAGGTAATTAAACGTACTTTAATTCAAAAATATTTTTGTGAAATTTTGGTGGTTGGGGGGTCTGTTGCAAAAAGGTAATTAATTACGAAGATTTCAATTAAATTTTTTGCACTCCTTAACTCCACCAAAAATCACGCAAACATTTTTTCCTCCAAACAAAGTGTGTTATTTGCATCAGTAATGATCCATGCAAAATTTGACCCATATGGTCATTACGAAATTATTATTTTTTTGTTGCATTTTGTGGACGTTTAATATGAAATTGCTGTATTTTTATATTTTTTGCTATTTTTTATAATTTTTAATGCAATTTAATTTGTTGTTCTAAAGTTTTACGTTTTTCCTTTAATTATGAATGACCGCATGAACTTGCATTCATTTTTATGAGGATACATGTTTGATTATAGTTCTTTCTCAACCACAGAGAAATATTTATCAACTTAAAAATCAAAGAATGAAATAATATTAAATTGATGGATTAAATAATTTCCAATTTTAAGACATGTTTTTTTTTTTGTTATAATATTTTAATTGCTCTTATTAAGGTTCTGCAAAGGATGATTAAAAAAAAAAAATTAAAAAAATACTTATGTGTTCGGACAGTGATGTTAATAGTTATACCGAAAAACAAAACCCCAGAAACAAAATGTTATTTGGTCCAAATATGTAAAGAGAATAGATTTTAACGGATTTTAACGGATTATTTTATAGTTATTTGATAACACAGGTAAACAGCCGTTTTGCCCACCATACCTCACTATGATTTTTTCATGGACATTGGCCCACTAAATACGAAAATCACATTTAAAACTTTTTGAATGGTAGCGTTTTCGAGATATGAATTTTTAAAATTTTTTTTTAATTTTCGGAGCTGTTTCGACGTTTTTCACTATATCTCGAGTTTTAATTGACCGATTTGATCAAACAAACACTGAACTTAAACGTAATTAAGCCTTGAATATCCTTGTCAAGGAGTGAGGAGTTTCTCACTGCTATACCCGTCTTCAAGGATATCGCAGGGAGAATGGAAGCAGTGCTGTTTATATATAAGAGTTTCATGCGTTATTTTATATCAGTATGTTAAAAGCTTTGTTTTACAATGTTAATGAACAAGCTCCTTGAATATTTTTATGGATTCGAAATTTTATTTCACTTAATAATAAACGCAGATCTATTTCTGAAGGTTGGCACTCTGTAAAAAGAAAAAAAAAATACGAATTAAAGGAGTCGATTATCTCCAATATATATATACAGTGGTGGTCACGAATTTAGCACACACTGTGTTAGTAACTCTAATTTGAAATTTTCTACATCTTAGCTTGATAATTGTAATCAAATATTTTTTGTTAAGTATTGTTTATGAAGTTAACTCTATGTACCGTTAGTTGGTTTCTTAGTTATTCTTAAATTTTCTGACATATTTCAAGTAGCATGAATCAATGTGGTTTAAATGCTGGACACGAATTTAGCACAGGTTAGAATTACTGTTCCATATCGTATTTTATTTTCTTTAATTAAACTTTACTAGTAAGATATACTAAATTTATTAAGTTTCTATTTGAGTTCTAACAAAAAATTGCAGAAAGATATGGCGAAAGGCTACTGATGTTCAGAGGCTCAGCGGCATTTGATTCAGCAAATGAAAAATGGTGGAAGCACAGTTTCAGAGATTGCTCTGCTTCTTAGATGTTTGTGAAAGTTATTATATAACGCATTACAACATGTAGAGCAGTATTAGAGCATTAAAAATGTAAAATAGCGATCAAGAGCGCGAAAAACAATAGCAAGAGAGGTCCATTTGATTTATAGAGCTTCACTTAGTGATCCTTTTTAGACCTCAAATAAAATTTAAAATGAAATTTCATCAAAATATGGCATAAATGTATCATCAAAAGGCATAAGAAGACGCTTGAATGAAAACAATTTCCGTAGCTTTATAGCCCAACCAACACCACATGTGTCGCAAAAAAATATTAAATGCAGTCTTGCGTTTGTAAAAGAATATTTAAAAAGTCAACGAATTTTTGGAAAAATGTGCTTTGGAGGGATAAACCAAAGTTTTGCCGGTTCGCATCTGACAGCAAACAATATGTGTGGCGTCCTCAAAACATGCAACACAATCCAAAGTACACGCTCAAGACGATTAAACAGATGGCTAAAATGTTATGGCATGGGCGGCGTTTTCTTGGCACGGAGTTTGTCCGATTGTTAAAATTTACCGAAAAATGGATCAGCACGCTTACAAAAACGTACTTGTCAATACCATGATACCGTTTCAAGAGGATAATTTTCCACTTTAATGGCGTTTTATGCAGGATAATGATCCAAAGCACTGTGCTCACATATTTAAGAGTTGCTTGGAAGACAAACTTGATATATTGATATTTTGAAGTGGCCATCGCAATCATCGGACTTAAACCCGATTGAGAATCTGTGGAGGGATGTCGAAGCAGCAAATACTAACAGTAAAATCCAAAAATTTGCCTGATTTGTTTAGAGAAATCCAAAGGATTCGGTATAGTATTCCAAAGTACCGTTGTGAGGCTTTGGTCACAAGTTTACCAAGGATATGAGATGCAGTAATTAAGAATAAGGGATTTCCTACGAAATATTGAGTTTTATGCAATCAATTTTGATTATATTTTTCATCCTAGACATTTTTTCGCTCGTGTGCTAAATTCATGACCAAGTCGAAATGCTTATTTTTTAATTTTTATTGGATTTTAAGTCCTATAAGAAAAAGTTTTGAAATAAAAAAAATGTATATAAGAAATAAAGAAGACATAATATATACACTAAAAAAAAAGTTAATTAAAAATTTACAGCAAATGAATGGAAAATATAAGTATTCACTTTACTTTTTTCAGTGTGCTAAATTCGTGACCACCACTGTATCAATTGCTCAAAATATTCTTTTAATTTTTCATTCGTCACACAGATCGATTTCTCGATTTTTCAAAAGTGGTTGCGAAAATCAATTTTGGTGTGGTTGAAATTGGAAAATCTAATGCTGGGGTTTGTTGAACAATTGTTCAAGGTTCACGAGAAATTTTCTTAACTCAATTGAGCAAATGGTTCGCTTTGTAGAGCTGCATAATTTAAAAAATTCTATAATTTTATAAATTACTAGCAGACTACTGTTGTCCTGTTTTCATCAATCTCCTTAAGTTCTTAAAGACGGTACAATTTTTTTACACATGTACTAATTTTTACCTTATTTTGATTTTGAATAATTTTTATGTGATACTGTTAGTTTTGCGACAACTGACTTAGTGATGCGATATGGCTTCATAGTCCTTATTGGGTTAAGACAATACATAACAAAGAAATAAAAAATGGTCTAGTTTTCTTTTGTTTTGTTTTGGAGCGCCGCTCTGCATTTATATGTTTCTCACTTTTCGCCTTGCTCGAGACTCATCAGTTATTTTTTGTTGCGCTGTGCTAACAGAGCATGAAGAAAAAGAGGAAAATAGAGAGCAACATGGAGTTTATTGAAACTCTCGCAACACAAACGCGCCAAAAGACAACGATTAAGCAATGCGTAGCAGCTGGGATGATTTCTTAAAAAACTTAATACCTTAATTAATATACTCATTATTCAAATTTCAAAAGAAAAATATACCCAAATATACCTGTAGCACAAATATGATATTTCACAATTTTTTCATAAAAATCGCCCCAGTACTTTTGGAGTAACGTCGTAACTTAAAATTTTCACTTCAATTTTGTATAATAATATAGATATAGATAAGTTTTCTAAAAACATATATATGCTTAAAGTTTTTTGTAATTAAGTTTTCTATCAGATAATAGGGTTAACTTTTTGTCACCCATAAAATTATGTTGAGATATATGGCTTGAAACTTGTAATTTGTTTAAAAAAAACGAAAAAGAATTTTTTTTAACTACATTCTATCATCCCGCTTGTAAAAATTTGTCGGTGATGACATTGTAATGCAGAACTGTAAGCGGAAACAAAATCTTGTTTGTGCTCACTTCTTGCTTGTACTCGCTTCTTGTTTGTGCTCACATTATTTTATTTTTATTGTTCAAACAACAATTTGACTTGATTCGAATGTGTAGTAACATAGTGTTTTCAAACAGGAAGTTTTGCAGTGAATTGTGTTTGTGAAATCTAAAATGTTCGTCTTACTATTATCTACAATATTCAACCACTTGAAAATTTATTGGAAGAAAATAAAAGTTTTTACAAGCGTTTACGTAAAGTATTGCTCTCATCAGTGGATTTTTGTTTTAATTTTGCCATTTATATGAAAAGTTTTGACTAAAAGAAAAAAAAAACAGGAGATTATTTAAATTCTACGCAAAATTTCACTATAGAAAATGTAATCGCCATGCGTTGTGGTGAAAGTTTTCCTAAATTTGTGGAGTAGTGTAATTAACTGTGATCTATTCTTTGAATTTTTACATGATTTTAAGATCTATTTAGATCAAGTAAGTTTGAATAAGGTAACAACAACAACAACAACTCTGTTTAGAGTCAATCACACAGCAGACTAGACAGAATTGTTTCGGAGGCTGCTAAACTACGCTCTTCAGTAGTCTTGAGTGATTGAGCTGTGACCAACCCACTGTTAAGGTTTTATATGATTTGACACTTGTTCGAATAAATTCTTAAGGATTTTAATGTTCTCACCGGCCATTTAATCATATGACTTTAAAGCAGTAAGTATTTTTAGATCAAGCCTTTAACTAAGGTTGCTGTCTGTTTTAGTTACTTCTTATTTTGTCGCTATTCATTGGAGTTCGACGAGTCTGCCGAAGTTCACCATAGAATTTTTTTAAGATTTATTAAAGACATTTCAAATGAAAACTATTTGTATGTTTTCCAATTTTTATGTTTTTTTTTTTTTGTGTTTCGTGTTTTGTAGACATAAAAAATTGCGTCACCCGTTTTTCAAGTCGACAAAAGGCTTCTTTTATAAAATGCCTTTATAGCGCTGCTAAAAACTACTTCTAAATACTTTGAACAGCTTCACGGAGAAAACTTATTTCCTTGAATCAAGCCAAATTTTGATTAAATTCAAGCAAAATTTTGCTAAGTTATTATAAAATGCAAAAGCAAATTTATGCTTAATTCAAGCAAATATTTGCTAAGTTATTATAAACTCAAATAGCAAATTTTTACTCTTCTAATTTCTTCCAAACACACGAGCACATATTTATTCTTAATGAAGAAAATTAGGTGACGATTGGTTAACAACTGCGATGGTCGAATGGATAAGCCCATGCATTTACACTCACGCGGCCGAGGTTCAAATCTGCAGATGGTGGTAATTTTTCAATTTAATTTAATGTTAATAATTCTTTTACTTCAAAAACTAATCAAAATTTGCTATTCTAATAAATAATAACTTAGCAAATATTTGCTTGAACTAAGTAGAAATTTGCTTTTACAGTTTATAATAACTTAGCAAAATTTTGCTTGAATTCAATCAAAAGTTTGCTTTGTTATTATCAGGGCTCGGATTTTGATGATCTAAAAAACATCAAAAAATGACCTAAAAAATGACAAAAATTACCTAAAAACTGCAGAAAATTACCTAAAAAACGCAAAAAATTGCATAAAAAGTAAACAAAAAATGTAGCCTTAAAAATAAAGCATTACTAAATTAAAATTTATTTTATACTAGCATATCCTGAGTTATTATCAACACTTGTTTCATTTTTCTACATACCCTTTTGTCAGTTACATCACGCGCAGAGCTTCCTTTCATCAAAGTCTATAAACAAAGCTACTCCTTTGTCGAGTGGTAATGTTTTTGATTGAAGGGACTCTAGTGTTAAAGGAATATGTTTAAAAACTTGCATTTTGACATTTTTTAGCACGAAAAAAAAACAAAAAAATTATTTAAAAATTACACTAAAATGACCTAAAAAACCGAATAATGCTCTTAAAATTTAAAATGTTAAAAAATTAGAATAAAAAACTTAAAAATCTCTAAAAATGACCAGCAAATGCCCTAAACCTAGTAAAAATTACTTGAAAACTAAAAACGATGAAAAAGGACGAAAAGATGTCCTAAAAACTTTTCATATTTGGATTTTAAGAAATAAAAATGGACGTTTAAAATAAGCAGAAAATGTCTGAGAAGCAGCAGAAAAAAGATGTCATGTCATCGAAATCCTAGCCCTGGTTATTATAAACTGGAATTGCAAATTTTGATTAGTTTTTGCTGAAATCTAGCATAATTTTGAAGTGGCTCAGAATCAAGTACATGTTTTGCTTAACCCTACGAACCATAACCACCTGGACGAACGAGAGTCCATAACCAGGGTACCCGGGTACCCTAGTGAAGTTTTTCATTTATATTCAAATAAAATAATATATAAATGCACAGATTATAAGAAACGCTTAATTTTTACATCTCAACTGTACAAATTTCATATCTGTAAGATAAAATTGGTTTCTATGGGCATTTTCTACCTAAAAGGCACACAAAAGTAAACAGAAACTGGTTTTATGTTTCTGTTTATGTTTTTAGGTAGCAAATGTTGTGTTTGTATTTTTTGTTTTTTTGTTTGTGTTTTAGGTAGAAAATGTTCAGCTACGGTAGAAAAAGAATACATTTCAATGATTTCGTCAGTATAAGTTGAACAGTTGAACAATGAAGTTGAAGAAAAATGAACCGCAAAATAGAATATTTAACTGAAAGACAATATATGCGTTTGAGTGAAGAAGCCAGAAGCAGATATATTGACTCTATACTTGATATTATGACTGTGGATGATGACGCTTTAGAGCCAATTGAGGAAGAAGGAGAAGTGCAAGACTCAGAAAGTGAAGACAATGAAAACGAAATTCCAGCCGCTATTGACACGCCAATGCAAATTGAGCAAGATGTATTTGAAGATGAAAGTGACAGTGAAACTGATATGGTTGAAGAAAATGCACCAACATCAAGCACAACAGAAAGTATGATTGCACGTGATGGTACTCACAGGCAACCAACACCACCTGTTTGTCAACAAATAAGGAGTCACAACATCGTAAGAACTCGCAGTGGTCCATTACGAATGACGGAAAGTATGACTGGTATGCAATGCTTCAAGAGTTATTTTACAATAGAAATGGTCGATATAATCGTGCGTCATACCAACAAAAAAGCCAATTCAACTCATGATGTCTACAATGCAGCAAACCCAACAAAGCGTCAATTGAAGTGGAAGGATACGACAGTGGCAGAAATATACGCATTCATTGGAATGCTGATAATGGCAGGCGCAAATCATTCCAATGATGAAAATGCAAGGGACTTATGGACGCAATTGTCTCATCCTCTATTTCATGCAACAATGGGATTAAACCGCTTCTGGGATCTTATTCGTTTTATACGTTTTGATGACGCGAGAACAAGAAACGAAAGGCAGCGCACAGACAAAGCTGCTCCAATACGAGATATTTGGATAATGTTGAACGCCAATCTCGCAAAATATTATGTGCCTACAGAAAATTTAACAATCGACGAACAATTGTATCCGTACCGCGGCAGAACAAAATTTACCCAGTATATTCCATCGAAGCCTGCGAAATACGGGATCAAGGTATGGTGGATATGCGATGCTAAAAATTCATATCCCCCTCATGGCCAAATATATACTGGCAAACAAGACAGTGGTCGCGAAATCGGTGTAGGCGAAAGAGTAGTCAGATATTTGGTTGGGCCATACCACAATAGCGGACGTTATATCACCATGGATAATTTTTTTTACGACGTTGCCACTGGCAAAGCAGCTGATATCCGTCAAACTTAGCATTGTTGGAACACTGCGGCGAAACAAAGCCTATATACCAACAGAAATGAAAGACGATAAGAGTTGGACCGTTGGGACAAGCAAATTTGGTTTCCACGAGAAGGTGACTATGGTTTCATACAAACAGAGGAAAACAAATGCCGTAATATTGTTGTCGACTCTGCATGATGATGCAACAGTAGAAGAAAACGGCAAACCAGAAATCATTAATTTTTATAACAAAACGAAAGGTGGCGTGGATGTTATGGACCAGACGCTTCGGGAGTATAACACACAGAGACACACAAAAAGGTGGCCTTTGTCGTTTTTGTACAATATGCTCGATGTTAGTGCTTTCGCGGCATACACTATATTTTATGATAATAACAGAACTGTTCCATATCAAACAACACGGAGAAAACGCTTTTTGCGTAAACTTGCTGGAGATTTGTGTGCGCCAATAATAGAAGAAAGAGTAGCTAATCGCCAAGTAACGCGCCATTTTTCCACCAAATCAGCAATTGAGACCTTTTTGGGAAGACCAGTGGAGACGGTAACCTATACCGAGCAACCATCTACTTCTACGGCTGCTTCTACTGATGGCAGGAAGCCAATAACAGGATGCTGCTATTTGTGCGCTTCTTTGCCAGACAACAGGAGAAGAAAGACGAGAAAAGTCTGCAACGTTTGCAAGAAACCAATTTGCGATCAACATACTCAAACAATATCAAAATGTTTTCCATGTTTCAACAATGACTCAACATAAGACATCAAATATTGGTAATAAGTTAAAATTAATAAAATATAAATAATTTAACTAAAAAACAATTACAGTTCATTTTTTACACATCAATAAACATTTTGAAACAAAATATAAATAAAACAAACGTTTTTTCTTTGAAATATTAGGTAATTTGCACTAAGGTACCCCGGTACCCTGGTCATGGACCCCTGTATGCAAAAATATTAAACTCATTTTTTAGTTAATATATTTAACCAAATTTGATAAACTTTTTTCTAGTCTCTAAGTTTAGCCGAAATCTCTGATGATCCGGAGTTTCATGTTGATATCTTCAATAATAAAGGAACAGCAGCACTTTAACCCTTTATACGGCCATGTAACAGAACTGTAACAAACCCATAATTTTGCACTTCTGTAAATTGCAGTATCTTTCACAGCTGTAACACATTAGGCACAAGCCGTACACAATGTCAGAAGCAATCAAGAAAGAGAGGGAGGAATAATTTGTTGTTTATTTTAGCTCCAATTTTTTTGTCGATCAGTTCGGTGTTGTGTGAACACGTGCAAGTTACAAAGTAAAAAAATATATGGTTTTAGCGAGATTGATAAATTTATCTCATAAAAATACAATTAGTAAGTATGTTCAAAGTTTATGTATAGCAATTGAAATAGGAAATTTCGCATGTATACCTGCAAAATTGAAATTTTGTGTTTGTACCAGAAATGTAACATTGCCTTATATTGTCTGTAGATTTCGTAACGATACTACAACTGATGCGACTTATGGTTTTAGGGCAAAATGTCTTCAAGACGTCTAAATAATGAGGATATTATAGAAATACTCAACCAAAACGACGACGACAGCGAAGATGGCCTAGATTTCGATGAGGACAGTATTGCTGATCCTGATTATATGGTGGACATACAAGAGATTGACTCATTTTCAGAAAACGACGATTTCGATGAGGAGGAGCTTTTCGCCGACATAGAAGGCGATAATATTACACCAGCACCATCATTAATACCTACAAACCAATCAATTCCGGTAAAGGCAGGACATGTGCGTGGAAAACCCACAACTTCACGAAAATCGATACCTTTATGGAAACAAAGAAACCTTATTTTGAATGAGCAACAACTGCGTTTTACAGGGAATAACACACTTCCCGATGATATTATTGGTCTTGATACTCCAATACAGTATTTTTTGTATCTGTTCGCTGTAGATATATTTGATTCAATCGCCGAACAAACAAATATGTATGTGGTTCAAAAGGATATTGGAGATCCATTTCGTGTAAGAGGTGTCGATATTCAACAATTTATAGGTGTTGTTTATATTATGTCACTCATAAGACACCCTAAAGTTGCTAGTCATTGGAGCAATAAAATTGGAACACGAATAATTCAAGAAGTAATGTGACTAAAACAATTTGAAAAAATTAGGCAATGTATTCATTTTAATGACAATGAAAAATGTCATGCACGATCTGATCCAAGGTGTGACAGGCTGTATAAAATACGGCCAATTGTCTATAGACTAAACCAGACCTTTAGAAAAGTTCCTCTTGAAGAATTCCTTAGCGTTGGTGAACAAATGTGTTCCACTAAGGCAAAAAATTTCTTGAAACGATACTTACCAAATAAACCTCATAAATGGGGGTATAAAATATACGTTCTATGCGGCACTTCTGGATTTGCATTCAATATTGAACCCGAAACAGGAATGGAAAATTTCTTGCAAAACGGAGAACCTAATTTGGGAGCTTCATCAAATGTTGTCATGAGACTAGCTCGTATCATACCACGAAACCAAAACTATAGATTGTACTTTGATAACTATTTTACTTCTTTACCACTTCTTGAATGTCTAGCTAATGAAGGAATACATAGTATTGGTACAATTCGACGAAATAGAATACCCGGCTGCAAGTTACCGCCAGAAAAAGAAATGGCAAAAAAGAAAAGGGGACAATCTATTGAATTTGTAACTAATATTGAAGGTGTTGAAATTTCTACGGTTTCTTGGAAAGATAATAAAGTAGTGAATCTTGCCTCAACTTTTGCTGGAGAATTGCCAAAGACAGTCGTAAAGAGATATGACAAAACACAAAAAAAGTACATAGAAGTTGAGCGGCCACAAATAGTTGGGGAATATAATCGCCACATGGGTGGCGTGGATCTCATTGACAGTATTATGGGAAGATATAAAATCGCTATACGTTCCAAACGATGGCAGTTCGGTTCTTTTACCATTTATTGGATCTAACCATGTCTAATTCATGGCTGTTATATAAAAAAGTGAGAAAATCCAAAAATATGAAAGATAAAGAATTGTCTTCGTCAGAGTTCCGCCTTGATGTTGCGACAACACTTTGCAAGATGGGAACTTAAACATATGTTAACAACAGAGGATCACTTGAAATCGACATCCAAGCCAAGAAGCGTAAAGGTCCTGCTCAATATGTCCCTCCAAAAGATGTGCGGCAAGATCAGGTTGGTCATTGGCCAATGTGGGTTGATAAAAGAATTAGGTGCAAGTTTCCAAATTGCAAAGGCGTAAGTCAAACAATGTGTGAGAAATGTGGCGTTGCTTTATGCTATAATAAAAATAATAATTGCTTTCGTTTGTTCCATGTCTCGTAAAATTTTAAGCTCTTAACAGGCAATGTAACATAAATGTCACAAACCAATTTTTACCAAATAAAATTTTTTCCAACTAAAAAATGAATTTTATAAAACAAACGTATTTTTTTATTAGCTACAATCTATCGAAAAAATAGGCCAATTTTAATTTTTATGATGTTGCCATATAAAGGGTTAAAGTTCAAAAAAGTACCCGGGTACCCGGTTATGGACCGTAGGGTTAACCACAATACAAATTTAGCAAACAGTTTTCTCCGTGTTACTACTTTTTTTCAAGTCTAGGGCGCCTACTTTGTAAATCCGCCTCGTACAACTTAAAATATTTTTAATAATTTTAGAAAAATCTGTCTATAAAAATCCCAGTAAACCAATGAAGCGTACGAAGTTTTGCGTTAAAAAAAAATATATAGTTTATAAGAAAGTATAAAACAAACAAAACATTTGCTTTCAACATCATCACCCACTTGTTGTTATATCGTACAAACATCGCTTCACAGCAACGATTGGTCAACTCTTTGGAATGCATCACAAAACCGAACGTTGCTTTAAAGATTGCTACGCTGATTGTTAAGCTCTTGAAAGTGACAAACTTATTTTTGCGTAGTCCAATAAACAACAAAAAACACCTTAGCCAAGAATCGGGCGTTATACTTGTAGTTGTTGTTGCTGTCGCCACATAACTTTATATTTTACAGATTTGTTAAAACTTAAGGTGCCAAATCACAAATGCAGATGACAGCATGCAAAGTGACCAAAGACAGAGTCCAAAGCAAGAAAACAAAGCAAACTTTTGTGAAGAGGCGGACTTAAGAGCTACGACTCATGGTGTCATTTAAGGGTACTCGAACGTAGCACACATAATCATACGTGCATACTTCACTTTCTTGCTCTGGCGCACTTTGCGTGCGTAAATTGAATTAATGCCTTTCGGGTGGAGTATTCAAATCATTTTTTTTTGGCTATTTTCCAATTTGTTTTTTTAATTTTTTGTTTGACACTTATAAAAATCAGCCAAAGAGTAAGAAAAACAATGGAGGAACAAGTGTCAGCGGGCGGTCCAGTCGGTATTTGTTGTTTTTTTTTGTCTGATGACGTCGTCGAAGATAAAAATCTGTGTCTGTTGAGGTGACAGAAATAAATCATATATAAATATATTTTTGTAAAGTGAAAGTGCGAAGACAGAATCAAAAATAAACTTAAAACTAACGAGGTAAAATAGACCGTTGATACTTTTCTACAAAATTCATTTTTTAAAGTCTAGTATTCAATAAAGTAGAAAAGAGCACACCAGCATTATGCACAATATAATTTGCCGCATAACCCTACACTTTTGGTCCTGGCTGCATAGACTCAAGCATGCAAGAATTGCCGCCTGTTATCTTATGTTCTTACATGTTAAGGTTCTACTTATTTGTTTTTTTTTATATTCGTACTAGTTGTTCACATGATCAGGTAAACAAATTTACGCAAAATTGTTTGTACAATATTATTTTGTCAGTTTTATTGAAGTACATCGGACAAAAGCTACTCTAGTAGTATTTTTAGCGATAAAATATGTTCGACCCGAACTAGCAAATCTTTGAAGCTTTTGCGATAGCACACAAAAGTCCAGCCAGCATCCAGGCTACATTCACAATCCAACAAGAAGTTCAAGAAGCAGACGTTGCGGCAGCGTCAGCAGCCGCAGACAGCCAAAGTTTAACAAGATCTCCAACGAGAGTGAGTTGCAAGGTGAAGAAATAAGTCAGCCTGAAAATGAAAAGAACATCGCAAGCCACTTTAGTTGGCCAAGTTAAGACAGACAGACAGACGGTCAATGTCCATGATATGAGTGCTTAACTGGTAGTTCGCAGGAAGCAAATAGTCAAGCAGCGTACGCGCCATTTGACCATAAATGAGCAGAATTTGTTCAACTACGAAATGTTGTTAAGAACAAGCGTTGATTTTGATGTTGCTAAAGTTTTTCTCTACTTTTTTGTGTTAAACAGTCTTTATTCTTACCTCGTTATTATGGATTAACAAGAAGCAGCTAGTGTCTGTTTTTTTTTCTTATCTTTTTTATATTAAGTTGATGTGCATTGCTGCAAGATCGAACGCATCTCTGCGACCTAGCCAAGCGTGATCGTGTTGATTGTTTCGTTAGCTTGTTGTTGGCGGGTGGCTGAGTGCATTAAAAGCTGTTTACGCAAGCCGCTACAAGTGAGAGAATTCTGTTGGTAGATGCATACTTTTTCGCAAAATTTACTTTAAACGATGCGGGTGAGAACAGCAGTAAGAATGGTTATAAGAATTGTTAATGTGAAATAATAAGAATGTAAAGATTCTATATGCAGATACAAGAAAAATTTTACAATATTTGTTAGCTGAATCAAAAAACTAACAAAATCTACGACACATGCGGAATGAAAAGTAGAATGAGCGAAATTTACACAAAAGTATATAAATTCGTAATCTATTCAACAAAAGCATATAAAGTAGAGCACCAATTAAATGTATGAAAAATTCAAAAGTGTTTTTCACTCCACGTACATTTTCCGATAAAAAAAATCGATAAAAAATAAGATCTGCAAAAAAAAAAACGGAATTACTCTAGTAAGAAAAAGTCAGTCGCTTTTGAATTTTGTCACAGAAATTACCAAAAAATATATTATCAAAAACTCATAACATAATTGGCTTACAACTTTTAAAATAGTACGTTTCGGAGAAAATTGCTCATACAATTTTAATGTGAAATCCATAGATTAACAATGATGAAGAAGAAGAATACATACTTTCACTCTACTTGCATACATACACACTTCACTCTACGGATTCATGCTCTTTTTAGGGGTTAAAGTCAAATTTTTGATAATTTTCGTGTCAACGTCTTACTCAAAAGACTGTCATTTATGCTTCACGCAATACAAATGAAAAATCTTGCTCTTTCTCTAAAGCTAGTAAAATTATGATTACGTTCAATACTTAAAATTTATTCTTATTTTGCTGTTTAGAGAAAAGAGAGTGTTTTAATGATTACTAGCTGATATACCCAGTGTTACTCGGTAGTTCGTATAAATAATTATTGCTATCCTATATTAGTTTTTAATTTACTGATTTTTTATTATTATTCAGTTCATAACAGAAGTGCACGGTTGAAAATCTTGGACTAAATTTTTAACTTTTTTTAAGTTTTTAATCACACAGAAAAAAATCATTGTAAAATCAACTAGAAACATAATGATTTTACATGTTTACCCTATAATTTTGCTTCATAGAGATTTATAGTAAAATCATTGTGATTTTCATTTAAAAATCGCAACAAATTTTCATGTTGAATCATTATGAAATCATGTAAAATCATTATGATGGTCATGTTGAATAATTATAAAATCATGTAAAATCATTATGATGGTCATGTTGAATCATTATGAAATTATTATGAAATGCAGCTGAATCCTAACCTCAGTTTGAAATAAAAAGAACTTCAAGTTGGTTTATTTTTATTTATTTATATAAAAATACGACTTCTAATTACAAAACATACCTTAATTTTTCTCCAACTAAATAGTTTTTCTCGATAGCGTACACGAAGTCCTATGGATGGTATATCTTCCTGTTTATCTTCCTTAGATAAGTACCTTAAACTTTCCTAGTCAACTGAAGCTTCTATTTCTATTGAAAGTAATACAGCATTTTGATATTATTTTGTTATAGCAACATAAGTCACATATCACATTACCTTGTTCATCTGCATCGACGTTTATGGATTCGGCTACTTCCACTTGTATTTACTTTTCATTCCACTTGTTTTACTTTTTCAGCTATTACAAACTATTTTAATTTTCAACGAAGCCACTTCTCGCGATAAAACTTCTAATGTGCTAGAAACAACAGAACTTCTTCAGCACGCAAAATTTGTTTTTACTTGATGCAATAATAATTTTACTCGATTTCATAATGATTCAACATGATGTCATAATGATTCTACATGAAATCATAATGATTCTACATGAAATCGTGTTGATTAACTTTTTACATGATGCAATAATGGTTGTACTGGTTTTCATAATAATTCTACATGAAATCATAATGATTTTACATGAAATCATAATGATTTTACATGAAATCATAATGATTTTACATGAAATCATAATGATTTTTATGTCGCTGCCACCATGAAATATAAAATCATGTAAAATGAAATCAACTATGCATCACAATGATTTTACTATGCAAAATTTTTCTGTGTGAATCCAAAAGGGACTTTTTAATCCGAAAAAAGTTTAAAATTTTGAAAATGCATGTTCGCAAAAAAAAATATAAACACATTAACTTAAAATCAAATTTGCCAATGACCATTCCCCTAATTTGAACCCAAGTACTCTCGCCTGCCGGTCCGATATCTTAGCCACTTGTCTATTGCAGTTAATAACAAAGTTTTTTTATTTTTTTTTGCATTAAGATTTTTTTTAAAAATTTTCTGTTCATTTAAAAATTTATTTAAACGTTTTTTAACAAGATTTTTACATTAAGATTTTTTTTAAAACTTGTGTGATGATTTAAAAAATTTTTTTATCGTTTTTTAACAATATGTTCATACAAAACCTTAATGTCTATCAACTCGTCCAACTCAATTGTTATCAAAGTTGCGCTTATTGTGCATCATTACGAATGCAAGTAAGCTTTCGTTATGGTATCACAATGGGCCTCATTGGACTAAGTGTGTCTCCTTTGAGACAGCCACACTAACCTTACCTAACCTAAGCTTTCGGAAGCGTGGGCTCGAGACCCAGCTCGGATAGTTTTTGCATAAATGTGCTAAGTCATTTGAAAGACTATAAAATTTTAATTTCCCGTTTTTATTATTTTTTACATCAAAAACAACTTTTGCACCATTTTTTGGAAGAAAAAGACATTAAAAAAAAAATATTAATCCTTATCTAACAGAAGTTTTGCAGTCATTTTTTGCAAGTAATTTAATTGAACTTTTAGACAAAAGAAGATGGAATGAAATATATTAAAACACAAAGAAGCTATTCTCGTCTAAAGTCAAAACTTTGAATTGGGAGTAGTTTTTTGGCAGTAGGTTATGATTTTATATACTAAAATTCATTGTAATAAGATTTTTTATAGTTTTCAAGATATAAGAATGTTATTGGTGTCAAACAAATGGAAATATTTTTATTTTATATTCCATAAGAAAATTTAAAAAGTTAGTATACATTAACATATATCGGATTAAAAAATGCATACTCTAAGATACTCATTAGAGATAAAAAAACCTGTACAGGTGGTGTTTGGAGCCCTTTTAATTACCAAAAACTCTTTTATAGGTTATTTAAAAGTATCTCTTATTTTTAACTCACGTTTCAGCGTTTTTAATTTTAATTATTTTACAAAAAACCATTATTTTGAAGAGAGTCCTTTTTTTGTGATAAAAGTAGCCAATGTCTCGACCAGGAAAGCAAGGAAACTACATACATGTCGATTTTGAAGAAAATCCATCCAGTAGTTTCTATGTGATGCGCGTTCAGAAAGACAGGCAGACAGACAATAATTTTAAAAATTACATTTTTGGAATCCACATCCTTCAAAATGTTCAGTGCAAAAAGAATTTCGAAAAAATATTCAATGTACAGATTTTTTTTTTTACAGTTTTATTATAAGCAGGGCTAGAATTTCGATGACATTTCATCTTTTTTCTGCTGCTTCTAAGACATTTCCTGGTTATCTAGAACGTCCATTTATCTTTCCTTAATTCCAAATATGAAAAGCTTTTAGGTCATTTTATAGTAATTTCTTATCGGTTTTAGTTTTAAGGTCATTTTTACTAGGTTTAGGGTAAAAATTTTTTGGTAATTTTTAGCGATTTTTGAGTTATTTCAATGTCATTTTTGGACATTTTTAATTTTTAGAGCATTTTTCGGGTTTTCAGGTAATTTTAGCGACATTTTAATAGAATTTTTATTTCGTTTTTTTAGAATTAAAAAATTTAAATTTTTAAACATATTCCCTTAACAATAAAGTCTCTTCAATCAAAAACTTTATCTACTTATCGAAAAAGGAGTAGCTTTGTTTATAGACCTCGATTAAAAAAACTCTGCGCATGGTGAAACCGACGAAAGTGTATGTTAAGAAAGATGTGTTAGATAAATGCGCAGGATATGCTAGTTTTAATTAACCCTATTTTATGCTCAATTGCTGAAATATAAGAGGGTAAAAATTTTAATACTATGAAATTAAAAGAGGAATTTACATCCGATGACATATCATCTTTTTAATATTTTCCTATCGTCAGTGCAGACGTAGAAAGAGTTTTTCTGATTACAAAAACATTTTGCCAGACAATCGACGTTCCTTCAATTTTAATAACATAAAAATGTACTTTGTAATGTACTGTAACGCTATGTATAAGAATAATATGCAATAAATTTAGTAATGTTTTATTGTTTAAAGCTTTAGTTTTTTTAATTTTTTATGTAATTGCTTGCATTTTTTAAGTCATTTTTGTCCGTTTTAAGGTAATTTTCTGCAGTTTTAAGGTAATTTTTGTCATTTTTTAAGTAATTTTCTGCAGTTTTTTGGGTCATCAAAATCCCAGCCCTGATTATAAGTATAGATAACAACTGTCACAACATATAACAAAATTTTCTTGATTACATTTATTTTAGTTTAACAAAATAAAACTGAATTGAAGTATCATGGTTTTGATTTAAAAATTGGTAACTATTGAAAACACCTTCATTTAGCATATTTTTCACTCAATTAAAATTGTTTTCTACTTAAACGCATAATTTAACATAATCTTAATAACTTGTATTTTTAAATGTGCAGTATGTTGGTAAAAATAAAGGCATCCCAGATCAAGCGTTCAGCATTATAACAAAAAAGAATTTTAATCACTGATAAAAAGTATTTGTTTTACTTTTAAAAATTGTTTAGTAATTGTCTAAATCATTGTGTGGAAGTGTTTTTGTGTTTTTGAGTGGTAAGTATTTAAAAACTTATTACATATTTTTTGGGAATTACATTAGTAAATAGCAAAAATGTGCTTCAGTAACTAGCTATTAACTAACATATATATTAAAAAACTATTCAATTTATACCGTGACAAAGTTGTTTGTTTGCATATCTCTCTACTACAATCTCTCTACTACTTGAATTGAAGACTTCAAGTAAAAGATCTGGCCATATCTCACATACTACTTTTATGACCTCATTTGGTATACCATCTGGTCCTGGGTTCTTACCTATTTTTAGTTTACTACATGCATGTGTAATGTCATCTGCGTTCAGAGGGATGAAACCTTCGACTTGATAATTTGGTTCTCTTCTTAGCCCATCTTCATCGAATGGAAATAGTGTTTCTACTTTTGTTGTTGCCCACACTGGTTCTTTAATGCCGGGTATAGGTTTAATTCCACCAAGCTTTTTCATCACAATTTTGTACGGTTTGTCCCATGGGTCGAAATCTATTTCGTTACATAGCTCTGTCCAGCATCTTTTCTTACTCTCTTTTATGGCTGTTCTTAAGGTTTTACGTGCCGTTTTATACTCAACCGTTAAGAGCTGGTTATCATAGTTTCGTGTTGACGCTCGACGTGCTGCAAGGCATTTCGCCCTCAACTCACGTATTTTAGCATTCCACCAGTATACTGGGCGCTTGTTATTGTATTTTTGAGCTCTTGGCATTGCGACATTACACGCTTTTGTGAGTATCTTCGTCAGCGACTCTGCGGCATTTTCTACATTTATATTTTCGGATTGGTTATCCATATTTCTATCCTTAGCCCGAGTAATATAATCAGACAATTTTTTTGTCATCAAGTTTTCTGACGTTCCATCTTGGGAAATTTGCATCTTCTACACTCATATTTGGACGTTCATCTATATTAAATGAGATATACTGGTGATCACTTAAGGTGAGATCTTCCAGCACTATCCAACTCATGTTTTCATTGTAGAGGTTTGTCGTTCCAAAGGCGATGTCGATAATACTACCACCTGTACCTCTCCGAAAGGTAAGTTTGTCTCCGATATTAAATATCGTAAGACCAAGACTAGCAACCATTTCACACACTGTAGTACCCTTTTCATCCATTTTTTTGGAGTTCCATTCTGTAGATTTACTATTGAAGTCTCCTCCAATGATCACTTTATATTTTGAGGACCTGATAGAAACATCAAGTATGTTAAGGGCTTCTGCAAACAAATTAAAGTCTATATTTGGTGAAAAGTAGCGACTATATACCCTAATTTTGCCCACTGTGACATATACGAAGCCAGCGTTGCTTTCATTAACTTCGCTTATTATTAATCTTCTGTTTCTTACGATAATGGCTGCGCAATGGTTTTTGTCTTCGTACCAAATTTGAGATGGTGGGTTTCTGTACGGTTCGCTTATTAAAAGTATGTCTGCATTAATCTCTGTCGCCTTCTGTATCATCAGGTCTTGCGCTTCTCTACCCCGTCCTAGATTGATCTGTAGAAATTTCGTGATCATTTTCTTGCTTTATTTCTTATGTTGATTGCACACGCTGTACTACCAATATAATGCTGAGAATTTATTGAGCCACTTTCATGGCATAGTATGCATCTCGTTTCCGCTTTGCATTCTTTAGCTTTATGTCCCGGATTACAGCATTTTCTGCATAGATTGCTTCTATCTGTACCTTTACACTGGCTCGAAATATGACCCTGTTCTAGGCACCTGAAACATTTCTGAACTCTAATCTTACTCCTCAGCCTACACATAACCCATCCTACTCTGACTTGCCTCGTGCGGAGTAGTGGAGCTGCTAAGTGCTCAGGTAGTTGAACGAGCGCTTGTTTGGTTCCACCAAACGGTTTTCTAAAATTTAATATTTTGAACGTTGTGGGTTCTTCTACTTTTGTTGCCTTCATAAGAGCATTAACAAGTTCATCTTTATCTGTTGACTCAACCATGTCTCTGATATCAAGAATATGATTTTTGGTAACCGCTCTAATCATGACATCTTCAACAAGCGTGTTACCTATAGCGTTTCTGAGCTTTTCGGCTTGGCCTTCGCCTTTGTTTAGTTGAACGAGTAAGTCTCCAGCTTTTGTCCTTCTGATACCCCTTATCTCCACACCGATATCAGTGGGATTCAAGCGCGTCGGAAGCGAATTTCATCTGGGGGGGCAGTACAAATGGGGGGGCAGTACAAATGGTGGTGCAAAAAAAGTTCACCAAAATTTCTTCACATGAAACATGAAGAAGAGAGAAAGAAGAGGAAAATATATAATACAAAAATATTATCGTTGTAAAAAAACTGATATTTTGAATAACTTTTCCTTTTAAATTGTTTATCTAGCTAAATAAGTGGGGGGGCAACTGCCCACCTTGCCCCCCCGCTTCCGACGCCAATGGTGGGATTTATTTGTTGCTTCATCTTTTTTATAACATCTGCGTATGACTCAGACGTGTTGGATTTAATTGTTATTGCCTCTTCTTGGATTCGCATTTCACGGCGTTTGTTATTTTGATTATCTTTTTTCTTCCTTGCTTTTCGGTGGCT
>OY986436.1:196822629-196885129 GCA_963920525.1 Dichetophora obliterata | reverse complement strand
TGTTATTGTTGTTGTTGTTGTAGTGATACTTGTTACCTTGCTTTATCAGGTGACCCGTGCAGCAAAAAGTCGGGAGAATTTTGTCAAATTAAATGCAAAATGTTGAATTTTCAGTTTTTATTTTTATTCGTTGGCGTTGTGCTAATTATTGCATAAGAATATTTTTATTCGTTAGAGTGGCCAATTTGCATTCTTTCTTTTTTTTTGGCATTTCTAAAAATTTAAAATTTATTTTTACTGAAATTTTCAAAACCAATAGATGCAGTATTTTGTGGCACATAGGTACATACCTTTTTAAGCACTTTTTTACAACTTCACAATATTATGCGAAGCTTAATCTAAATTCCCAAAGTAGTTTTGAACATTTACCAGTCATTGTGAACCTACTATTGTCATAGAAAAGTCATTTTATTAGAACTTATAAGCTGGCAATGGAATATCATTAGCAGCTGGCCTACTACTTAGATGAATGTTTACTTTTATAAAGAATAAAAAAAATTGAGTTTGAGTTTTGTAAAAGCGTACAAAGCTGGTCCGTTTTAGATTTTTTCAAGAATAAAACCTTACTAATATGATCCAATCAGCATCTGGCTCAACGCACTGAATATTAAATCTTAGGGACAATTTTTCAGTGTGAGTTTAAACTCAAGTACAATTTAAACCGAGCTTAACTTACAAAAACTGGACGTTTAAGCTCAGTTAAGGCATAAGAGAAACACATTATATGATAATTTAAGTCAATTTAACTTCAACGAATGCTAAAATATCTAGTTAAACCGAGTTTAAATGTCTAATTTTGTTGAGTTAAGCTCGGTTTAATTTGATAGAGTTTAAACTCGCACTGAAAAACTGACCCTTAGTATTCAAACAACATAGAAAAAACAAATCAATTAAAATGGCACTCATACGTCATGGTGAACTTTCATATAAGCTTGTCTTAAAGCAATATATTAATTCTTGTATGTGCATTTTGCAATAAAACACAAATTTAAAGTCGTAAAGCCAAAAAAGTAATATAACTTTAAATTTTTGTACTGAAGCGCTCCTTGCGTTTGTCATACTAATAATACTTACAGAACTATTCTAGCAAAGCCAAAAAAGCCACAGTATCAATTGATACAGAAATCACAATTGATACAAATTCGTATTCTGAGCAATTTGAAAAAGCTCTTTTTGTATCAACAGTGATCACAATAGCAGTAAAGCAAGTCACAAATAAGTGTAGAGCCAGAATAAGGATAATTTCTAAAACTTATAGCAGTTTTAAGGAATCTGGAGCCAGGAATTGATTTATTTAATGTGTTAAAAAGTTATTTTGCTACGATTTATCGCACATCTGACACATATAATTGCAGTAACTTAATTGAAGCCATAAAAAACAAAAACAGTGCTTCATAACATCGTTTTTACACCTGGACACACATAACTCTTTTAAGAACTCAACTGAACATTTGACTATCAGCATGAAGTTATGTATGCAAATATATGCTCACTTAACAGAACACCTTTTCACCTTGCTGTGGAGAGTAATAAAAGCCTTTCGGTTGAGACAGCTTAGACAGAATACGGATCAATAGAGACCAAATCAAAATTATCACAATTTTTCAGTATCAATTGATTGTGACGATGATGCCAGAATAGAGATGTTAGAGGGACCAAGCCATTTGTCAGTGGCAAAAATACATCGATGTTTTTCTTTGTACATTGATATTTTTCGATTCATCAGAGGGCATACATTGATGTTTAAATTTGCATATGATTTGTCAGATATTATTTCGCCACAAAATATTTTATTAGCTAAATTGTACTAAACTTCAAATTAATTACTATAACTGAACTATTAATGTTTCTAACGGGCTATTGAATCATGTCAGAAACTTTTTCGTAAAACTATAGAAATCATAAAAAATTAAATTTTTATGTCATCCAAAACTCTGTCTTAATTTTTAGATTTTTTAAAAAACTCTTGATATCAGGTCTGTTGTCCATTTCATTTGATATTACATTTTTTCGATATAACTTGAAACGTAGTTTAATTTTATATAGAGAAAATGTGGAGGATGATCATAAAAAAAACCTTAAAAATTCTAACTTACTGAAGAAAATAGCTTCATTTGTAAAACTTATTCTGTTTTACAGCCCTATTCTTAACAAATTGTTAACCAGTATTTTGAATATTTCTATGTGTTTGTTGTTTTTAAAACAAAATTTAAAGCTCAAAAAACAAAACTTTTTAATGAAATTGTCAAAAACTGAAAAGCAGTTGACAATTTTTATCAACATTTTTCATTTTTGAGCTTCAAATTTTGTTTTGAAATAAAAAAAACTACAAAAAACACATAGAAATATTCAAAATACTGGTTAACAATTTGTTAATTTGCCAGAATAGGGCTGTTAATGTGATTATATAGAATAAGAAAAGTTTTGCTGACGTTTTTATGTGTCCCATTAAGTTTTATGTATTTTCGGCACTCTTATATTATTTTTGCACAAATTACAATTCGCATTGTCTTCGCTGCGTTTCTAATAAAACCTCCAAACTACACTTTTCGAAGCCATATCAATTTTTTGGTCAAACTCTTCTCTTTTTTGTACAATTGAAGAACTGAAATGGCGGTTCAATTTACTAGAGAGGTTAGTTTTAAGAAAACATTGATGCATCGACTATTTATACATCGAGTGGATAATTTTCGATGCATCGAAACAAAACATCGATATTTTCGATACATCGATGTTTTAACGACATGCATGCATGTTCAAAGTAGATTCTGCCCTAAAACACTTAAAAAATATTTTCTCAAAATTGTGACGTAATTGACTATTCGGATTTTGTGTAGTGTCTTTGAGAGGCTAAGATAAAAAAACGGTTAAGTCAACTATTTGCTATTATGAGATACACGAAATATTATAATTAAAAAAACATTGCGATAATTGTTATAGGAGTGCAAGTGGTTTTATCGTGATTCAATAAAGCTTGTTGGACTTGACTTCTTTTGAATTGAATCGGTTATTTCAAAAACAGCATAAGTAAAAGGTAGACCCATAACCTGGGTAAAATTCACGAACTTCTGCGTACTTCTTCCTCTTTTAGCAATACCTCATAATCGTCGTTTATTGCTTAAACAACATAACTCAAGTGACTTAAAGGTTTCTGCATGGAATCGTTGTTAAAGTGCGAGCATGCCACTGTGGAAAAATGCAACACGAGCGCGATTCTGGAGTAATATGAAAATAGTTTAAGACATGTTCGTACTCTTCTTAGGTCCCAGAAGAATATTTTAATTTAGCTTCGAAATCCAGTTCAACATTTACAGTTAAAGAACTAAAAACTGAAGATAAGATAAGAAATATTCCAAGAGATAATAAAACATGACAAATTAGTACATGTGAAATGTTAATAAGTCAATTTTTAAGTGTAATCGTCAATAATAAGCAACAAAAATATGACTACTGCGATAGTTTTGATTAAATTACATACCACTACTCCTATTTCTTGCTAAAAGAACATAAGTCAAAAACCGTTTTTCAGGTTTTTTCATTATTACTATTAATAAACTGACAAAGTTATTCGATATTATAATTTTTTACATTTCAATTACTAAATTAAGCATAAAGAAGGTCCTTTAAAAGTCGTTTGTTAATGCATGAAACAGTTTTTCTGGATTCCTGTAAAACTCTCATTGTGTGACTTATGAGGTTTTTGAAATGACCGATTCAATTAATATAGCATAAAAAACTAACTTTAAAAAAAATTTCTGTTTGCTCTGAAATTTTGACGAACAAAATATAAAGTACAGATTTTTAAAGAGAATTATCCAGTACTAACTAATTTTTCCACTTTTTATTTTATAACTTCTAATACTAGCTTAGGTTGGGTTGGGCTAGGGTGGCGGACCATATTCTAGGTCCGTTGTGGTACCACAGGGGATCTGCTCCTCAATTCCTACTCGTGGAACAAACCAGTACAAATAAAAAATAGAAGTAGACGCTTACACACTCAAGATCCCTGAGAAAATCAAAAAAGAGGCAACCTAAATGCTTATGTCTTCTGCGGGACAGAGTGGGACATGAAAAGAGGAAATGCGATACCGTTTCCTGCTCTTCCTCATTCCTGTAACTCCTACAGAAGTCATTAGCTAGGACCCCCATTATAAGGCCATGTCTGGCTGTAAGACAGTGTCCTGATATATTGCCTATGGAGACATCTTTCCCCGCCATTTGAGTGAGCATCCTCAGCGAAACTGGGCCAAACTGTCTAGTTGTGTTTGAGGTGGTACTATGATTCCACCTGAAATTAGACATTTTTGTGGCATGTTGCCTTAGAGCCAGTTTGCATGACGCAAGTGGTATGCTTAATGTTAATAATAGCTTACTATTTTACAATAACAACTTAACTGCATTTTATAACCACTGTCAGGTGAGTCATAAATGGGCAGCCTTTGGATAATTTATTATTTAATTTAGTAAGGATTAAAATAAAAAAGGTAAAATATGCGGCATTTGCTCGCAAAATTGTTGCCTATAGGGTTCTGATATCTCTTTTTTAGAATTAATTGTTCCTTGCAGCAAAAAGACCAGAAAGTTATTATCGAAGCACTTTATTTATAGTAATAAAACTAGTTTTCTGTTTGTTTGTTTGTTTGGCCTTTATAAAAATCTAAACTGCTTGACGGATTTCGCTCAAACTAGGTATACATATTAAGTGCATCTTAGATTAAAATTGAGCATACTTAGTTTTTGGCACGACCCCTACGAAATTTTTTAACTAACGGTTATTTTGTTATTGTAATACTTTTTGCTACCAGAGGTTTTTGTGTAGTTAGTTTAATCAAATTTTGTAATTTTAACGTCGAAAACATGCACATACAGTCATGTGAAAATAAATAGGGACACCTGTATTTTTATATTTAAAGCTGCATGAATTACATACAAATTGCAACAGATATAGCATTAATTCCCTCGGGTGGTGGTTCCTCTTGATAAGGCGAGTATTAAACTTTATGGAGTTTCTTCCCACATTGTAAAACTTTCAAGATACAGGGTCTTTTACGGTTTTGGTACGTGTTTAGTATTATTGATCTAGAACCTAAACTACTCACCATAAAATAAAAAATAATATTTTGTGTTTTAGAAAAAATATCAGCTTTTCCATCTATATATCAACCACTTTCGTGTCATGTGCTTTAGCGGAGCTAAAATTTTGAGATTATCAAACGAAATATCAACAAATTTTGTATCTTTTGTTTTAGCGGAGCTGTAGTCGTCAAAATTTAAAATCTCTGTTTTTTCATGTTAAAATACACTTAATCAACAGTTATTTTCTAAATTCTAACTTTGGATGCAGCACATCACACGTAAGTGATTGATATACTGATGAAAAAGTTGATATTTTTTCTAAAATAGAAAATATTATTTTTATTTTATGGTGAGTAGTATAGATTCTATATCAATAATACTAAACACGTACCAAAATCGTAAAACACCCTGTATCTTGAAAGTTTTACAATGTGAGATGAAACTCCATAAAGTGTTATACTTGCCTTATCAAAAAGAATCACCAGGCGCGGGAATTAATTCTGTATCTGGGGCACCTTGTATATAATTCATGCAGCTTCAAATATAAAAATATAGGTGTCCCTATTTATATTCACATGACTGTATATTCAAAATTGTAGAAAGTTTTAGTACGACTTTTTCTGAAAGAAGAATGAGAAAAAACGACATGAAAATCAAAGTTTAATCTTTCGATGCAAATATCTCCGCTGTCCATTAATATATTTCATTCAAATTGTTTTTGTACAAAAGCTCAATAAAAGCACTTTACAAAAATTGTTTGAACTGTACTGTTAAATTCGTGCATATATGTTTTATGAATATGTCAAAAAAGGTCTAAAATATTGACTTTTTAATCAAAAAATGACTCAAAACTTGTTTTTGTTGTAAAAATTAAATTAATTAAAAATTTTACATCTGGCTACCTTTCATATGACATAGCATTTATTTGCAAAAATACTTTCAGTTAAGCGCAAAAATTATTTTACTGTTTCTGTCATCAAAACTAAAGGGTACTTTTTCCAAAATGTTTTTATATTTTTTTACAAAAAAGTCAAGTCTCAATAAAAAATTGCCCCAATATCTATCCAATAAAAAATTTTTTTCATACCAGACTATTAATTAAACTGAGTTTTGTTTTAAAATTCTCTATATCCTTTGAACGCCCCCATTTATATCTAAGAATGCAGTTGTGTTTCTTGAGTTATTACAAACATTTTGGTTTATATAAAATCTTTCTTATAGCAATCTACTTATTTTTTGCTTCCACACCTTCTCCCATCCGCTTCCCCTCTCTCCGCCCTATCGCATACGTTTAGCACAATTATTTCATTGGTTTTGATCTGTGCTTTAAATTCACAGCTAGATGGCGCCGCATTTGTAAGTACTGTGGGTACAAACTATACACCTTGCGGTGAATAACCGAATGTTGTCTACCACAAATTTCTTCAAATTTAACTTCACACGTTTGGCTGGCTCAATAGCTGCGTCTTTTTCATGGGAGATCAGATCATTTGTAAAAAAAAACGCTTCAAATCAATTTTAATGTTTTCTTCTTACCGACAGATGGCACTGTTTTCTTAATTAGTTTTTATGATCTATTGAATAATTACATGAATTAAGATTGTGAGCTTTAGATCAAGTGAGTTTTCAAGAAGGCAGCAACAACAACAACAACTCTGTATAGAGTCAATCACTTAGCTGACTAGACAGTCTGTTTCGGAAATCGCTACATATTCCTCTTCAGTAGTCTTTGAGTGATTAAGCTGTGATCAACTCACTGTTTAAACTAGCATATGAATGTACAGATCCTCTAATTCATTCTTATGAATTGTATGGCTGCTAATCATATGACACTTCAAAGCAGTAGGCCATTTTAGATCACCGCCATCAACTCTATCAAGGGTTGCCATCTGTTCTAGTTGCTTCTTTATTTATTTCAATATTCATAAATGAATAAATGAATTCTAAAATGGCCTACTGCTTTGAAGTGTCATATGATTAGCAGCCATACAATTCATAAGAATGAATTAGAGGATCTGTACATTCATATGCTAGTTTAAACAGTGAGTTGATCACAGCTTAATCACTCAAAGACTACTGAAGAGGAATATGTAGCGATTTCCGAAACAGACTGTCATATGATTTCTAACGGTAACTCCAACTTATAATTCAACACGTTTTTCATTATTCCAGAATTTAAAAAAAAACATTTAACCGAGAAGTGTATATTAAAATGTTTATATAAATTACTCTCGAGCAACACCGGGTATATCAGCAAGTAGTATGTAAAACCAAAATTGTCTTAAGCTAATACATGGGAAGTTACTAATAAATGTACAATACCTATGTAAAGGCTAATTTTCACTTAATTTTTATTTTCTATCCAATTTTGAGTTGCTTTTGTATTATTTAACAAACAGCGCTGTATTTTGGCAGTATTTTGTGTCTTTTTACTTATACGACTTAAAATTATTTCTGTTTTTATTTTTGATAAAAATTTATGTTAGTAAATGTGTATTCTTTTTTTAAATATTGATTTTTAGCCTTAACATTGAAATTGTACTGGTTTTATCTTATGAAGATTTGGCAACTCTCGATTCTATCGACATCAGCAATGAGTTAGGGGTTGTTTGTTGCATTGTTTTGCACATCGAGTGCTGTTTGCATCGTTTGCAATTGTTCTCGCTACTGTTTTTGCATAGCTCGTAGAAAAAATGTATGATATAATATTGCTCCGAAACAAATTTTGTTCAATCGATTTTGGTATTTGGTTGCTTTTAGACCATGTATGACCCCTTCTTCGGCCAAGTATGCTTTTTGGATTATTTTTTACCAAGCATGCCTATTCGGCCCTTGTTCGACTGTTATTCGAACGTTTATTTTCTTATCGGAAATTTCAAGCAAAACATTTTACAGTATATCTGCAATTATTGTATTTTGGACTTGAGCATTTCAATTATTTAATAATATAAGCTGAAGCCGAACGAATATACGTCAAAATAAAAATAATCGTCCGAAGCCGAAGCCAAATACCAACAAAATTTTTTTCAAGTAAAAATTTAGGCCCCGCTTTCGTTATTTATTAATTTCAGTACAAAAACTGACAATCATTAAGGGTCAAAATATGCAATTTTCATTAATGTTTTTTTGAAAAAAGTAAATAATATAGGTACTCTAAACTTTTTAGGTACACTTACAGTACTTTGAATAAGATTGTATAAAATTTTCAGATTGTAATCAATAATTTATACTGCATAATTAATTAAAAAATGAAAATTAATCAAAATTAAACTAATTATTTAATTAATATACAGCAGCAAGCCACGGAGCGACGTGGAACAGTGCTTAAAATACTAACTGATTTTGATACCGCAAAATTCATCTGAAACAAAAAATCAAAATGTTTTCCTGTTAAGTATGAATGTGATTACGGAATAATTTTTGTCATTTTTACTGAAAATGTTCGTTACTTTTTTGTTAATAAAAATTCCAATATGAAATTTATCAGTGAGATTATGGTCCATTGACAATTTAATTACTCGTATTTTTAAAAAAACAACATAAAGATGTGTTACAAATTGACTGACTTATGAGAGTCGCAAGCTCGAAAACGAAGTTTGAAAGAAAACGATTTTAAGGTTTTAAGCATAGTTCGCTTCCTGTTTTGACGCGATCGGCTCGGAGGCTCAACTTTTGAATAATTACGAATTTCTTATTTATATATAATCAATATATATAATAGAATTGAAAAAATATAAAAATTTTTTTGCGTTACAAAAAAGCAACACATTTGGCAAATATTCGGCTTTTTTTGGGCCGAAGCCGAAGTTTAAAAAATCGGCCGAACATGCCGAATACCGAAGTCAAATATTCGGTCGAACACTAGTTATTACTCACTCTTGTTAGATTTTTCTTCAGCTTGGTCACCTCAATTCTTTAGGATCTTAAAACATTTTTGCAAGCTATTACTGATGCCTTTTATAGCCATATCATTTCTGACCACAAAACAAAATAAATATTTTGATCATTTAATATTGTCGTAATTTTCTACTAAGCTATAAGTTTATCATGGCTAGCGATTGTGACTCCTCTGCCAAGGAGACATAAGAGTAGTTATTCCAATGGAATGGCATGGCATGACATGGCTTTCAAAAATCGTTATATAAGCTGCTTTATGGGCACACATGTCGTGCCTGCAGCGCATGCCTCATGTCAGGTTGGTCAACGAACAGCTCCAGTTTTGATTGCTGGCATGTGGAGAACGTGCCGGTGGCGGTGTCTGATACCGGTGGACTCAACTGCGATCTCATCAGTAACAAGTATTTAAGCCATAGCTTTTGGTCAGGTGTTTTGTTACACATGCATGCAGTTAAGGAGGATGAAGGTGGACAAAATGATTAAGATTAAGATAGAAAAAAAAAACAGCAAAACCTTAAAAAAACAAACCAAAGTGTCAACCGTAAAAGGCAATGAGGAGGTGTATGTAATAGAGATAATAAAAAAATAAAGTTAAAACGTTTATGGCTCATTAAAGTTAGCTTACATGCTGGCTAGGCATGCAAACTTTTCAAATCTGGAGCTGTGAAAATCTTATTAAAATGTGATGCTTAAAAAGTACATTAAAATTTACGTTTATTTTAGAAATTTGTTAATTTAACTCATAAGAGATAAAACTCATAAGAGATAAAACTTGTATTAAGACGCCATTTTTAAAGTTTAAAAATAAACTTAGCCACATATAAACGCAGATATAATCCGGATATTTATGAATATTTTAAAAGCTGCTCGAAATAAAATTTCTTAATGTCTGCCAATAAGTTTCTAAAGTTTATTATATGCATACTTTCGCAGCTCAAAACCATAACATCAACAATGGGTGGATGGAAAAAAACTGTTTAAAAAAGCGCTTTTAATTAAAATCTCATGTTTTTAATGTCGTTTGAGTCCAGCTCAAAATTTATTCATAAAATAAATTTGCTCATAAAAATTAATTTGTTGCGCTTGTTTATTGTGCCTCCCCCTTATTAAAGACATATTTTTTTAATAACTCTAAATTTAACATTTTTTCAGGGTCAATAACAGAGTAGTTGGGATTTTTTTCAGGATCATTAAGAAGTTTGATAAAAAAAAGATAACCTCAAGAATTATTGCATAAATGAGCATCAAAACATCGCTGTGTGTGTATTATAAACTTTAGAGTCCGCTTAAAAAAATTGTCGCCTGGTCAGCTTATGCTAGTTAGTCTTACTTAAGTCGTCACTCTTGGCTAAATTATTTTACATTCGACGAATCAGGTGTCGCTAAGCACTATTTAAGCTGCTTTAGCTTTATGTAACTCTCGCAGCAGACACTTCTGATGAACCCCTGAAACCCCCTTCTTGATAACCAACACCCATGAAGGTTCATACACACACACACATTTTACAGCCCGCTTAGTTTTTGTCATCATCGTATTCAGCTTAAATTTCCATAAATTTTATATAAACTTATATGTTAAGCTTTTCCACAGTTTTGTCTATAAATTAGTTTAAATGCACTTGTTTGCATCTACTAGTTAATCAGTCGCAAGTTTATTTTATATAGTAGCTAATGCTAAAGATGTGTTTGTTAATGAATTGATGTGATTTAAGAAAACAATACCAAGAAAGTGTTTTAGATAAGATAAAAATGTAGTATATGTAAATTTGTAACGATATCAATTTATTTGTTAATTTCTATAGGAATTTGTATCGTCAATATTGAATTCAAATCTTGTTAGGAAAAATTGGTAGCTGTGAAATTTTATTGGATATGAATTAATTAAGAAATCCGTCGGTTCTACTAAGGTACAGGCGATATTACGAGATCTTAACAAGATTTCCTAATTTTAACTGCAATATCGTTAAATAAATCTTACAGAAGCTTCCGTGAAAAAGGTTTACAGCTTTTTTGTTTTAGTTCACAGCCGCGTATAAGATTGTGAGAAAAAATATTTACAAAATAATGAAGATCAAAATTTCAAGAAACTATATGAATACTTTGACACTTATTAAACCACTTGCCGTTCTTACAATTAGTTCAGTAGTTAATTAAGGTTTTTGTGAGAAAATGCAGTAGATTTGTCATAAATTTTATACTATTTAATAACTAAAAGATTTTTTACCATTAGTCTTATTTGACAACTAGTTTGCTCAAAAGATCTTAAAAAAGAGAGAAGGAAACAGAAAAGAAAAAGGCCCCGGGCTGTATTTTTATTTTACAAACTTAAAAATTAGCAGGGCTGCAATTAAAGGGAAGTAAAATAGGTATGCTTAATATCTAAGTGATTACATTGTAATAAATAGTTGGAGGTATATCATTAAATATAGAAATATGTTTTTGTTACAAAAAAAAAAGTATGTTAGTAAGGATATAAAAGGATTTATGTTATGCTTTCTTTAGGATTTCTTTAGGCTAGATTTTTATACCCTCACGCAAAGTGCGTCAGGGGTATATTAATTTGTCACTACATTTGTAATGTTGATAAGAAGACGTGGCAGGTATACATATTCTAGATCAGCATCACCTTCTGAGTCGTTTTCGCCATATCCGTCTGTTCGTCTGGCCGTCTGGCTATCGACACGATTACAGCCACAATTTTAATTACATCGCATTGAAATTTGATATACAGTGTGCGACAAAACATATGCACGAACTTGTTCACACTACATTAAAGCTTAGTATCAATTAAATAATTAGGGGGGTGTTATATATTCTAATTTTTTTGTAACGTTTAGAGACCCTACCAAAAATAGAAGACATCAGACAAAAAGAAAAATATTGGTTATCATGATACCATGATATTCCATTTACGCCGTTGTTTTTCAGCAGCGACAAAACATATGCACGAATTCAAAAATACTGACATTTTGTAGTTGTTGTAAAAGATTACCAACAACAAGTGCAGTTAAACAACAACAAGTGTCTCTTGAACATTTTAACAATAGGTAGAGAAAATTTCCACGTGTTTTTAGTTGATTCTGATCTATCGAAGGTGTCGGTTATTTTTGAGTGTTTTGTTTTTGAAAATATGGGAAATAATAAGTATTCGGCGCAATTAAAAGAAAAAATTATAAAAGATTATAATACTGTGGAATCGGTAACATCGATTGCAAGAAAATTTGAAATACATCATAGTGTAATATCCCGAATTATCAGTCGTTTTCGGTCTTTAGGGTCATTGACTCCCATAAATAAAGGTGGTCGGCCGCGGCAAACCAGCAAGCGAGACGACCAGGCAATACTCCGATTGATAAGAAAAAAATCCCTTTGTATCAGCAAGGTCAATATCAAATGAATTGCAGCCAAACATTTCAATCCGGTCGATCCAAAGAAGAGCTGTTGAAGGTGGGCTCAAATCGTACCGAAGCGCAAAAAAGCCATTTATTTCTGTGAAAAATAGACGTGCTAGAATTGAATTTGCGAAGCAGCACTTGGACTGGAGTACAACCAAATGGAAGACCGTGCTTTTCTCTGATGAGTCCAAGTACAATCTCAAATGTTCCGATGGATTTAGACTAGTACGCCGACCTAAGGGCCAACGTCTAAATCCTCGTTATACTCAAGGGACGGTTAAACATGGCGGAGGCAATATATTGGTCTTGGGTTGTTTTTCTGGCAATGGGATCGGGCCGATTCATAAAATAAATGGTATAATGGATCGATTCGTATATAAAGATATCCTTGAAAATGTTATGCTGCCACACGCAGAGGCGGAAATGCCACTAAAGTGGATCTTTCAACATGACGACGACCCCAAACACACAGCAAAATGTGTGAAAGAGTGGTTCGTTGTAAACAAGATTGAAACTTTGAAGTGGCCAGCACAATCGCCAGATCTCAATCCCATAGAAAATCTATGGGATATTGTAGATCGCAAAATAAATCGCGATTATTGCAAAAATTCAGATGACCTCTTTCGCCAAGTGGAAATGGCATGGAGTGCAATTTCTGGAGACTTATTATTAAATTTAATAGAGTCCATGCCACGCAGATGCGAAGAAGTTCTGAAAAATAATGGTTACGCCACTAAATATTAGTGAAATTAATTAATTTTGTAAGAAAACTTAAATGTGCTTATGTTTTGTCGCAAGCAAAAAGCTGTGTTATACCGTTATTTTTTATTTTTTTATTGTTAGCAACAAATTTTGTTACATTTTTTTTTTTTTTTTATTTAGCTTATTAAGGTCATAAATGAATAAATAAATGATTTAAGTTGAATTCTATATATTCTTGTCGTTATTATTAAAGAAACTGTGATGGGCTCAAGTTCGTGCATGTGTTTTGTCGCACACTGTATGTACTTATATGAAAAAACGAAGATCAAGTTCGAGAATGAGCAAAATCGTATGAAAACCGGTTGCACTACCTGCCATACAAAGTTCCTTCATCAAAACAATAAAATCTCACTAAAATGCCTTAAAAATTTATGTAGTGACTTGGAATTCAGCACATAAGCGCCAGTTTCAAAAATTTACCATATATTTGAATACATGATTGATTTGTCAAATTCGGATAAAAATCACGCCTACCTCCCATACAAAGGAACCTAAACAATGGTAAAATAACTTTAAATGCCACAAAAACTAATATAATGACTTGAAGTTTTGAAGTATTCACCATATATTTTCAATTTGTCAAAAATATATAAATACCACGCCTACCTCCCATACAAATAAAGTAACTATATAAAAACGGTTAAGTCTGTAAAAGTTCCGCAAAAACTTTATTGATTGAATTAAAATTATATTTACGTGCTACAAATTTTGAAATAAACTTTGAGTTTGAAATTTCGCAAAATCGTATACAAACTCGGCCAATCTCCCATACAAAGAGACGACATCAAAGTAGAATAACTTGTATAAATTCGACAAAAATGTGTGTATTGACAGCATATCTAACATATAACCTTCCATATATTAAACGTGCTCTGCATTTGAGTTTCGGCAAAATTGGATGTACACCACGCCCATCCTCTATACGAAGTGACGTCATCAAACTTTCGAAACATGCGTAACTTGAAAGAAAGTGCTGGGATATTTTAACTTTGACCCAGTTAAAGCTAAATTCTTACAAGTTTTCTATTAAGTTTGGTGAGCCTGAATTCAAAAATAATATTTTTTTTCTAGCAGCTCTGGTTTTTAAGATAATCCCATATGAAAAGGTGCAGTGATGTGTTTCAATGACTTTTTTCAAGTTTTTTGATTATATTAATGGTTTTCACACTGAACTCGTTAGTTTGTTAATTGGTTAGTTGTCAGTTCGTTTAATTTGTTACTGTGAACACTCCTTTTTGTTTAATCTCGTTAGCCTGGTAATTTTTGTTAAATAACAGCTGATTTTGCTTTTTGTAAGTTATAATTGATGAACATTTTTATAACAAAAAGTGAAAAGTTCCACAAAAAGGGCAAAATTTAAAATAATTCATTGATTCAGTTGATTACAAATGCTACATAACGAATTGTGTTGAATGGAAGTTCAGAAAAGAATTTAGCAATATTAAAATTATTTTTTGCAAATAGTTTTTGACCTCAATACTTTGTAATTCATTTCAATTTCATAGAATTAAAAATATGGATAAGCTGTTCGTATTTTGCAAAAAAAAAAAACTATCTGGGTTCTTACGTTGTTACTCAGCAGTTCAAAAGTTCGATAATTTCAGAAAAACAAAGTGCATGGAATAAAATAACAAGTAGCAACTTAAAAAACTAACTAGTCTGGTGTGAATACCACTATTGTTATTTTTGTTCAGATAACAGGATTTCAGATAACAGATTTTGTATGTGGGTCATTCTTTTACAAATTGCACACCTTCCAGGATTTGATGTCTCAGATTCGGATGAAAATTTTTTTCGAATTTTCTTTACGTTTTAATTAGTTTGAATACCGTCAGGTCAAAATTGTTTAAATTGTTTTGTCAATATCTGTGTTACTTAAATCGCAATATCTCAAGTTCTGGTGATCCGATTTAGTTTGTTTTGTATCCATTTTTTTGTATCCGTTGTAGTCTAATTCCACATTTAAATTTAATGTTTTACGTTTTAAAACAAATGTATAAAAATTTAATAAAGTTTTCAAACGGCTTTTTTATGCCCGTCCCCAGTGATGCCGCTTTTTTCTAACTACCAATGATAAAGGTACTAGACCTAGCCTACAAGGAATCAGTGAACCCAATCACCAAAAGACTTTGATGAATTTACAGCAAAGTCCCTCCCCAGTTTTTTAATAAAATTTGTTGTAAATATTGAATATGAACAAAACAAAAATACTTAAAACAAGATTGCTTCAATGATTGCTGGCTTCACCATAACATTAACGACAAACTTAGTTCCCTTGTTGAACCCATAAAATATTTATTTGAGAAACATGTCCCTGATCGCACGATTTGTATTAGGAATTCAGCTTGCCCTTGGTTTTCTGTCAATGTTGTAAATTCTATTAAAAGAAGAAACAAATTTCGATCGATATGGAAGAGAAACCCAACCGAACCCAACCGAACCCAACTGGGAAAAACATACAGACTGTCGAGGAATGAATCTGTTTCACTAATAAGACAGGCTAAATCACGCTATTTTGCGGCTAAGCTTCAACCCTCCCTTCCAACCAAAACTCTTTGGAGCAATATAAGAAAACTTGGGGTCTGCAATAAAAACAACACTGACTGCAATCTTAATCCAGAAATTATAAATAATTTTTTTGTAGATTCTGTTTCTACTCCTAATTATAATATTTTTTCTCCTACTGGTCTCTCTATGCTTCAGTCTTTTGAATTTGCTCCAGTAAATGAGCTTGATGTTGGTAAATGTGTTATGCAAATTAAGTCAAACGCAATAGATGAAGATGGCATTCCCATAAAGTTTATTAAAATCATTTTGCCCCACATTATCAGCCCCCTAACACATATCATCAATTTTTGTTTCACGACCTCATCATTTCCGGACAAGTGGAAAGTGGCCACTGTATTACCGATAGCAAAAAAGCAAAACCCATCTGGTCCCAGCGATTTCAGGCCTATAAGTATTTTACCGTCTCTTTCAAAAGTTTTTGAGAAACTCATGGCTCAGCAAATCAATAAATTTATACTCGACAGAAACCTGTTATCCCCCTTTCAATCTGGTTTTCGAGCTGGACATAGTTGCTCCTCAGCTGTTGTTAAAGTTATTGACGATATAAGACCTGAATACGATGCGGGTTCTATGACTATACTCTGTCTGCTAGACTTCTCTAAAGCTTTTGATAGAGTCAGTCATCAGTATTTGTGTCATAAGCTTAAGACGTTATTTGATTTCTGTAATAGTGCTGTCAATCTAATTTCCAGTTATTTGTGTAATAGGTCTCAAAAAGTTAATGTTGGTCAATTGTCCTCTCAGTACAAGTTAGTATTAAATGGTGTTCCACAAGGCTCCATACTTGGTCCTATGTTATCTATATAAACAAAAATCAAATGTCGTTCGTTGGTAATTGCATCAGTTGAGAACGGCTGAACCGATTTGGATAATTTTTTTTTTTTAAATGTTCGTAATAGTCCAACTTAGGTTTTTACGGAAAGAAAAATTGACCACGCCCACTTTGCGCCCACTTTTTTTGATTTATCTAAAATCGGAAAACGGCTGGACCGATTTGGATAATTTTTTTTTAATGTTCATAGTAATCCAATTTAAGTTTTGTCGAAAAGAAAAATTGACCACGCCCACTTTTGCGCCCACTTTTTTCAATATATCTAAAATCCGAAAACGGCTGGACCGATTTGGATAATTTTTTTTTCAAATGTTCGTAGTAATCCAATTTAAGTGTTTACTGAAAGAAAAATTGACCACGCCCACTTTTACGCCCACTGTTTTGATATCTATATAAATAAAAATCAAATGTCGTTCGTTGGTAATTGCATCAGTTGAGAACGGCTGGACCGATTTGGATATTTTTTTAAAATGTTCGTAATAGTCCAACTTAGGTTTTTACGGAAAGAAAAATTGACCACGCCCACTTTTACGCCCACTTTTTTATTTATCTAAAATCGGAAAACGGCTACACCGATTTGGCTAATTTATTTTTTAAATGTTCGTAGTAATCCATTTTAAGTTTTTACTGAAGAAAAATTGACCACTCCCACTTTTACGCCCACTTTTTTATATATACCTAAAATCGCAGAACGCCTGCGCCAATTTGGCTAACTTTTTTAAAATGTTTGTAATAGTCTACAAACGTTTTTTACAGAAAGAAAAAATGGGCGTTGGACAAGGGGGCGTGGCACTCTCATACAACCCAAATTTGCGATATCGAATAGCTTTTTAGTTACAGACCGCACAGGCTCGGAATTTAATATTCGAACTCAATTTACACATTAAGTTTAACTGATAACATTTTATGGTGTTGGACAAGGGGGCGTGGCACCTCCCATACAACCCAAATTTGAGATATCGAATAGCTTTTGAGTTATAGTTCACACAGCCATGGAATTGGGTTTTCGACCACAATTTACACGTGCCGTTTTACTGATAAAATTTTATGGGCGTTGGGAAAGGGAGCGTGGCACCTCCCTTAAAACCCACATTTAATATTTTGAATAGCTTTTGCGTTATAATTCACACAGCCCCGGCATTCAGTATTCGACGACAATTTACACGTGCTGTTTTACTGATAACATTTTATGGGCGTTGTACAAGGGGCGTGGCTCCTTCTATGCAACCAGAATTTGCGATATCGAATAGCTTTGGAGTTATAGACCTCCACAGCCTCGGTATTCGAGCACAATTTGCACATGTCGTTTTACTGATAACATTTTATGGACGTATGGTGTGGCAACCTCCCATAATTTGCGATATCGAATAGCTTTTCAGTTACAGCTCGCACAGCCTCGGAATTCGGTATTCTACCACAATTTACACATGCCATTCAGGGGGCGTGGCACCTCCCATACAACCCAAATATGCGATTTGCGATATCGAATAGCTTTGAAGTTATAGCCTAAGAATTCATTATTCTACCACGATTTACACATGCCGTTTCACTAATCAAATTTTATGGGAGTTAAACAAAGGGGCGTGGCACCTCTCATTCAACCCAAATTTAGATCAACCCAATGCAGGTTCACTGATAACATTTTATGGAAGTTTGGCAACGGGGGCGTGGCAGCAACGCGCCGGGTTCCAGCTAGTTTTCAATATTTATAAATGATATTTTTAATGTTTGCAAACATGCATCTATTCATGCATATGCTGATGATGTTCAGCTTTATCTTTCACGACGAACAGGGTATCTTGACGAACTCTGTTGTAGAATGATCTCAACAGCATCAATGAGTGGGCCAGTAACAATGGTCTGCAATTAAATGCATCAAAGTCATATGTCCTGCCTATTTGTAAGCACAAAACCTGTATAAATGATATCCCTGATTTGTTTATTGGAATAAATAAGCTAGCTGTTGTGTCAAAAATTGTAAATCTTGGCTTTTATATAAATTCTTCTTTGTCCTGTGTTGATCATGTTAACAATGTAGTGAAAAAAGTTTATTATGTCCTACGTAATTTGAGAATGCCTGCTTGCGTAACTCCTGTAAATATAAATTGAAAGTTGGTGATACAATTAATTTTACCATTGATAACATACTCTGAAACAGTGTACAGTAAGCTCAACTCATCTTCCCAATTAAAATTGCAAATAGCTTTTAATTATGCCACACGTTATGTTTATGGTTTACGAAGATATGAACACCTATCTAGCTTTAGAAATTCAATACTTGGTTGCGACATAACATCATACATCAAAGCAAGAAACTGTATATACCTGCACAAACTTATTCATGAAAAATCGCCTCGTTACCTTTATGAAACCTTACGGTTTTGTATGTCTAGAAGAAGTCATATTCTTATTATACCCAGGCATAATTCCTTAAACACCTCTTACTTGTTTTTCATTAACGTCATGAGACTCTGGAATGCACTACCTAGATGGTTAAGAGAAAAAACTAGGAGAGGTACTTTTAGGCAATCTATCTTAACTTTCTTCTCTACTCCATAGTATCTGCAATTTGCTTAAACTATTGTATTTCAAAGGTTATTTTTTATTTCTTTTCTCTCTTTTTTCTCCTTTTCTTTTCCTCTTAATTAATGTATTTACTCTTTTTTAATCAAAAGTATTGTTAAATGTCTGTTATTAAATCTTGAGCCCGGTTGTTATAATGTTAATCTAATTAAATTCTTATTTAACTAAACTAAATGATTTTTGTACTATAAAAGAACATAGTTCTAAGTGTACTGATGTTAGCTTTTTTTAATTTTTTTATAAATAAATAAATAAAAAAAAAATAAAAAAATTTCATTAGACTTTAACCAGGGACGTAAATGCATCTCTTACCAAGGGGGGCAGAAAAATGACTTATAATTAAAACACAAAATTATATGTTATAAATAAGAGATAATTTTTTATTATAGAAGAGAACATTAATTAATAATTATGTATAAAGAACAGCTAAAACAAAGGATATCATCTTTGCCTTAAATGATCAAAATCAGCAATGACTGAGTCAACGTTAATGATTTTAGCAATTACCAGCAGATCACTAAGTCGCTTATCGCCGCACATGTTTCGGAGATATGTTTTTACTCTCTTCATGCAGCTAAATAATCTTTCGTTTTCCACAGATGTTACTGGCAATGTGTGGACTAAATCTATTATTTTGGTGAGTTCACTGAATCCATTTGTATAGCAACTCAAGCATTTTCGTGAATAGTCATTCAACATCGTGAATAGTCAAAAATGGAAATTTTGTGTTCAATGATTTTAAAAGAGATTTTGCCGAATTAAGTTGTGTATCAAGAATTTATGTATCAATACCGCTTGTTGGATAAAGATCCACAAGATCCTTGAGCGCATCCCAACATAAAAAGTTTGCTGAACCTGGACTTAATGTTGACATATTTTTTAAAATCTTACAATTAATTGTAAATCGAGCATTAAGTTCAGAAATAAATGTGTCGACACACGCATAAAGTATACCAGTACGCATTGAATGTTCACCGGTTGAATTGTCATATCTGATGCCTGCTTACCAGTTGTGGACAACACATAGTACTCCGATAATTTTTTCCATTGCATAATCTCTGTTTGCTTACTTCAACGCCTTTCTTTCTTCATTACAATTCCAATTTTAACTCCTATTTCAGCAGCTTCTTTAACAATGCTATCCCATGTTTCCTCATTTCGAAATGCATTTAGTTGTTTTTTTTTTTTTTGTAGATTCTATAATTATCTCAGCGGATAGATAATCTATTGCTGAATTTTGTAATTCTTCCGATAACGAATTAACAAAGCAATTTTTCAGCCAATATCAAACAACGAAGAAACTTTATTGTATAAATTCGTTTTTGTAGTTCCATAGCTTCTGCTGTTGCTATTCTATCAGTAATGTTATGGCTTCTAAACGATTGATATTGATTCTATTCTAAGCTTAATTTTGTGAACAGAACGATGCCAATAACACCACCGAGTTTCAACCAATCTTTCAAGCTCTGAAACATGTAAATTTTGTTTCATTTGAGCTTTTACAAAGAGTTCATGTCGTGGGCCGCTATTTGTCAAGAAAACATAAAAAGATTGGATGATGGAAAACATGTCAACAATCTCTGGTATATTTTTCACGGTGTTGATTAGAACTAGGTTAAGTCTATTGGCGTGACAGTGGATGAAGATCACCTGTGGAGCAATTTCTTTAATGCGTATCTGAACGCCACGCAGGCTCATAACTGAAGCGCCGCACAATGGGGTATTTGATAGTCAAAAACGCGATTAATTCAAAAAATCAAATTAAAGATAACCAATAATAATTGGTACCGATTTAAAGAGCATAAAAATCTACGTCACTGTGTGAAAGAATAATCGAAAAAAGTTTACTGTTACTGAGTAATGTAATTTTAAATTTGATTGTTTTTTACTTTTGTGCAGGTATAGTGAGAATCAAGAGTTTATTGTTATTTTAGCGCAATTGTTTTTTTAGTAAAATAAAAGTTTTAATTTATTTTTGCAATGCAGCGCCTTCTACTTCGGGTATTTTATGAACGTTTTGTGAAAATCGTTATTAAAAATAGTATTTGTAAATATTTTTAATGTTTTTTTGTAATTAAGCTTTAAAAATCAGTGTTTTTCGGTATATATTGTATGTAGCAATATAGTTGTGATCAAAGTGAAATTTATGTGATATCAATTTTTTTTGTGATAAGTGAACATTATTAAAGTAATTTCAAAATTAAAAATTTAGCCTTTTTTGCCCCTTTTTAAAATATTAATTTTTATATACATACATATGAGAGCGCACTTCATATAAATGTATACAAGTGCTTACTTTAAAAAAAAATATAAATAAAGAAAGAAGCAAAGAAGAAAAACAAAAAATGCTAAACAATATTTGTTATGTTGACGTCTTTTTTTTAGAGTGCAAAGTGTCAGTGCAGTAGTTAGAATTTATCTGTTGGGGGTCGGTGGAGAGTAGATTGTATATACATATATGATATATATGAAATTTAAATGTGAATGTTCGTATATTGTGTTTTTCTATTTTTATAACGTTAAGAGAGCGTGTTTGTACCAAAATATGTTTCATTCAATGTGATGGTTTTATCTTTTTTGCGTGTTATTGCACGCAAATATATTTGCTCATGATAAAAAGAGTGAAATCTAATTCAAGTCTTAAAAAATGTTATAATTATTTCAGGAACAAGTTCAAGTGTTCTTTATTTTACTCGCCAAAGTCTATGCGACATCATGAATAATTCCGGTTTTAGTGAGCTTAAACACAAATTTGAATTTCTTCGAGAAGAAATTAAAAGGCGAACTGGGGTTTCAGAAGACAATATGGCGAATTTTAATGAGACACTTAATTGCTTCACATATCAATTTAAAACTCGCTGGATCGAATCGAAAAACCTGGCTTTGGAAACTCAAATGACGGCAATACTGCCAGAAGATTTTTCCAAAATGCTGAAATTTCAGCAGAAATTACAAATATCGGTATTGCCTTAATAAAAAAGATTCATACATTGATGATTGCGATTTCAAGCGGCCATGAAATCGAAGTTGAAAAATTTAGTGAATTTGCTTTAAGTACTGCTAGATTGTTTGTACAACTATATCCCTGGTATTGTATGCATCCAACAGTGCATAAATATTTAATACATAGACCCGAGATAATATATTTTGCGTTATTGCCTATAGGTCAATTATCTGAAGAGGCTCAAGAATGTCGTAACAAAGATTTTAAAAACTTTCGAGAGCATTTTTCTCGTAAATGTAGTCGACACATGGGCAACGAAGACATTTTTAACAGGTTCCTGATCACTTCTGATCCCTTAATATCTGGCAAAAGGAAGCTGCTAAAAAAAAAGACACGTGAATTGCCTACAGAAGCTGTAAAACTCCTGAAATGTGCTGATGATGATAATGATGATAATGGCGATGATGATGATGATGGTGATGGTGATGATGGTGATAGTGATGATGATGGTGATAATGAAGCTGATGTTTTTGGTGGTTTTGTAAATCAATCAGATGATTACTGATTTTCAATTAAAACAAAATTTTGAAGTTTTATTGATTTTTATATTATTTATTTTATTGATTATTATATTGTTAATAAAAAAAATGCAACTGAATTATTCTTTTTCAAAGCTTTATTGTACTTTTTTATAGTTAATTTACTAAGAAAATATAAAAATTGGCTTGTCAGAAGGCTTGGCTGATTTAATCGCGTTTTGACTATCGAATACCCCACTGTGCGCCATCGTAACATTGCGCGACTTATCCCATGATAATTTGTTTTCTATAACTGCATTTTCTATTGCAGTTGCTAGTGACTCAGCATCTACTTTTTCCATGTGAAAAGTACCTAGTGGCTTTTCCCACTCTGAACCATTCGACGACCTGGAACTCATGACGAAACTTAGTTGCTCTTTATGAGTTTTATCTTTTGACTCGTCTATCATCAATGCCGAAAAATATCATATTGAATCAATTGTATTTTTTCTCTGTTTATTTGCCAAACAGTAAATAATATCGTTTTGAAAGGGTGCAGAAGTATAGTGTCCATATCTTTTTCGAAGTCTTTCTTGTAATTGCGGCGAAAGTTCGTTTACAGTTACCAGCAATTCAATATAATTACCTCTATTTGACGATTCTTTTGATTCGTCATCTCCACGAAAAGCCAGACCTTGTCGAGGCAAATAGGAAGCCGCTAAAAATAAATACTTCACATGATTCCTATTTTCGATAACTTCGGACCGTCTCTGTTCATTTATTATATTTGCCACAGGTTCACGTAATTCAGCTGAAATACTCTTTGCTTCTAACCAAGATACAGTCACATCTTTGTGCTTTTGACTACGCTGTATTAGCAATTCCTTCATGTTTTTCCATTTGTTGAAACCTTTGTCTACAAATGTAATACTTCCGCACGTTTCACCGACACGTACAATATTTTTACCAAAACTTCGACAACTAAAACAAAATGCACTAATTAGGGTGATAGAGTATTCTATCCATGGAAATTGTTTAAAATATCCCCTGTTAAATCGGAGTTTTGAAGTTTGCGGAAATTCATTTAATAATGGTTGAACGGGATTGTCATTATAAGAACTTGATAAATCTGAAATCAAGAGTTCGTTGTTTGTCAATGTTGATAGTTGATATTTCTCTACTAAATTTTTTCTAATAGAAGATCTTGCGTTAAATGAGCAAGCGAGATGGAGATATCAGCGCTGAAAACCATTTAAAAAGTAGCTTTATGCTCGGATTCAGCTTGCACTATAAACACTGAGCTTTTTCATATGTTTATACGCAAAGCATTTTTCAGCAAAACCTAGGACCGAATTACAGCATCCGTGATCGTGCAAAATTACGAACGGCACGACGAGACAAGTGCCGATAAGTTTTGACGATTTTGCTTGATCACGGATGCTGTAGTTCGGCCCCTGAATAAGAATTTATTTCTTAATATAAATAGAAGTTGAAAGTGCTTATATTAAAAAATATTCAGGCATATGATCTTAAAAACTTTTTGAAAAGAATATATATAAAATATATAAAAAATCGCTCCATTGATTTGACAATTTAATTTTTTATGAAAATTTATGGTGCGTTTATTGGTGCTGTAAAAAATATAATTTACCCCTGTGGACTGGTATGAAAAAGCCGTTTAAAAATTTTATTAAAATCTGATACACTTATTTTAAATCGCAAAAAAAGTGTTAATGCAGAATTAAAGTATAACCAATTGTTTATCCAATGTGTTCAGAACGAACTAACTCGGACTACAACTCGATATATTGCGCTTTAAATTTCGAGAGAAATCTTTTTGCAAGTGCAAGTTTTTTTTTTTCGTAAAGAAAATTTTAAAAAAATTTCAGATGATTTAAAAATGTCAAATTCAAATTTTAACAAAAACGTTCGATTTGCAAAAGAATGACCCAAAATGACAACAAAAATGATTATATTAATATTATCGAACTTATTGAATCGTGAAAAAATACAATAGAAAAAATTATCTTCAGGAATGCAGCAGGGTTTATAGATATGTAAGACTTTGTCCTTATGTTTAGACAAACTTTCTAGTATTGAAAAGGAAAAATCACAAAAAAAAAAATAAAATCGAAAAATCGCCTATAAACTAGAAATGAAATATCGTCAAAAAAAATATTTTTTTGTATAAAAATGATTAAAAATGATTCGATTTCAGTCGAAAAAATAACAAAATCACCCAATTTTTCATATAAGAAGTCACCCAATTTTTATTAACGATATTTTGCGCGATTTTAATTTTTTTTTGCGACGACTTTTTTTGGACGATTATAGTTAGAACTGAAAAATCTCTCTGAACATTTCGAAAAACTAGTTAGAGTTTAGTCATACTGTCATTGGCTTTGGCCTTGCGACTGAACAACACATGTTTAAGCGAATTTAAATCTTTGACATCTTTATAGAACGAACAGCTCTTCAGCCATTTTCGCCTTTATTTGCCGCTGAACACTTAACTATACTATGAACTAACTGTCTTCACTTGCCACAAACTTAAGTGCCATTAATTCCTGTAGCATTTTCTTAAAGCTTTGCAAGCTTGCTGCGAATGCTGCAAACATGCGTGTTTGGCGAGCTACAAGTGTTAAATTTGCTTAAAATGCGTGTGCGGATAGACGGACAGACAGACAGACTTTGAATCCCGGCACACTTAAATATTTGCAATTACAATTCGTTAGATTTCTGCGTGCGCAGGTTTAAATTTGAATTCACATTCGAAATCATTTTGCGATCATTTTGCATTTATTTATTAAGAATTTGTTTTTTGCTTATTTCTTTGAATTGAATATTTATTGGCATAAGTTGGCGGTAGTGAACCCCTCTACACATAGGTGAAGTAGTTGGTTTTTTTTTGTTTTTGCTTTTGGATTAGTTGAATTTTGGCCACAACAGTAAATTTAAAATTAATGACCAAGTAATTGATTGGTAATGTGCTGTTATAAATGTTGTTTTATTTGCACAATTATGTCGAACTTTAATAGGCTGCCTATAATTTTTGAGCTGTTTTTTTAATGACGACAGTTTTTAAATTAAATGATTTACGAGAATTTTTTGAGGCAAAAAGGCAAACTTGTTTATTTGCCGATTAAAAGTTGCCAAGCCGCCACAATTGTTTACTTTTCCGTAACTCCTATTAAGCATATTTACATACATAGACCGCTATATGTCAAAAGTTTTCCATTTTCCCACACATAAAAATTGTCAGACCTTTTATGGCAACCCGCAGCAAAGTCTAACATTGTGGTAAAATTTACTAACATGCTCCATTTACATTTCACTGATCCTCCGCCTTGAATTGTAGTTCAGCTGCAGCCTAGCTAGTTTTATTACCATGATGCCTTTCCCTACACAAATAAAAACAAGAACCTGTCACTTGTCGTAGGCACATACTGCTGTTGTTGTCATTCCAATTTTAGAAAAGCTACAACCTGTCAGCCAATAAAATGCGTAATGTTTTTATTCGTGTGTCTTAAAGATCACCAACATCATCAGGCTTCATCTATATGATTTTTTTTATTGTTGCTGTTGTTAGTTTTTGCTTCAATAGTTTTATTTTTATTACAAGTGTCAGCAATAAACAATTCAATGCTATCCTATCCCTTGTTCCAATTCCACAACCCAACAACAACAGTCACAGTCCCAACAACAGCAATGACTCGTCATCAGCCTTTGTCGCTATAACGCCTTTGATAAGGACCACCAGAGCTGGCTGACTGACTGACTGGTTGGTCAATGTTTTGTCTTTCAGCGTGATTGTCTTTATAATTCAATTTTTTTTTTCTTTGACTTTGTTGAATCAATTAAAATGCATTCATCCACTTGGTCCACTTGTTGTCTTATGGTGCATTGATTTTTGTAATATTTTGTCTTTTTTTTCCCATCTATCTTGACTGCACCACCATCAAAGGTGCTAATAATGTCATACATGGTCACTTGTTGCCACACTATCGGCATTCTGCTTGCTTTACGTTTCACTGCCACTTCAGCTCTCGTTATGTTAATCAGTGTTGTTTTATTTTATTTTTTTTTCTTGCTTTTCTGGGAATCAAAGGCTTGCCCTACTCTAAATCATTTTTTATTTTATTGTGGTCAAGTTTTCGCTTTGCATCCCAATATGTTGTTGTACAAATAAACACACTAATTAGTTTTTCTCTAACTCTTGTGTGGCCTACATTTCGAGGGTGTTATTTTATATGTGGTTGATAATTTTTGATTGCTTAGTTTTGTTGTTTGACTTTTAAACTAGGTCTCCATTATTTTTATGTACCTACTTTGAGTGGAATTTTATTCCGCATTTGTCTTAGATACATAAACAAGCTGAATGACGCTTTCGTTATGTTATTGTTTTAAGATTTGTTTATAAAGTCATATTATAAAGTGATTTTTACGACACACTTTTGTTGAAATTGTAAGCTTAGGAAAGAAACTAACTGCAATATTCATTACAAAATTTCTTGATATAACAATTTTATTAGGGCACATTCAAAAAATCATACTAAAAACTGATTGTTTGGAGGCTTAGAGCTCTGAAATAAAGTTATGTATATCTGAATTTGAAGTATTTCTGGTATAACAAATAAAATGTAAGTCATACAACTAAAAATTTTGATTCCTTACAAGTATGGTTTTTGAAAATGTTAAAGAAATATAGCTATTGTTTAGATTCTATAGGCGCGATTATACAAATTCCCTAGCGAAATTTAACAAGTCAAAAAAAGCTTTGTTTATACTTTAAAGTCAAAAATACATGTAATGCAATGAATGAATGTGATCAATATTTTTCTAACATGAATGCAAGTGATATAAATATGTTTATTTTTCAATGAAATTGATATTTTTACTCTTTGGTAAAATAAAGTGTATCAAATAAAGTGTACCTGCTAGATAGGGCTATCTGTGGAAAGTGAAATGGTCCAAGTTTTCATAACTGGTTATCACTGAGTAGTTTTAAGCTCTCAAAAACTTATAAGAACAATTTTAAAGATATTATTTTCTAGGAGAAAATTGTTCACTGAAATAATTTTTACAATTTGTAAAGGTCACTCTGAAAGAGACCAATTCTACTAAAAAGGATGTTTCTGTTAAGTTATAGAATTTTCGACAGAGATATCTGTCAAACCAGCTGTCAATCTAGGTGCGTATATTTAGTATTTGTAGAAAGTACATTGCTATAAAAAAAAAATTACAAATTTGGTTCAATTATTCGAAATTTTAGGGTATCCAGTTCAGGATCACCAAAAAAAAGTTGGCCGAGTCCGACCATCATTCAGCACTGGATTAAGGCTTGTACTTGAGTACAAGGCGGCAACATTTCGGAGGCGGCATATTTTTAAGGGCTGACAAATTTTGAGGAAAACAAAAATTTAAGAACGGAATCAGTTTGGTTGCAGCAGAATTGGCAGGGCGGCAAAATATTTTCGAAACTAATTTATAAATAATTATAAATAATAATATTTAATTTATCAATAAACTACTTTGCCGAGTGCTGTAAATTTTTGAACATCTAAATTTTGAGCGATAAATGTTTAATGAAAACTAACCAGCAAAAAACTAACCGTGCAATCAATTACAATTTGAGTTACAGAAAGTATTACTTTAACATGTCCATGTCATTGGCGGATATTAAAAAAAAATCAATGAATAACGTAATGCATTTTTGGTCTTTCTGACTTAATATAAGGTATTATTAAATAAAAAATTGGGGGGATGAATTACAAAATGTTTAAAATGTTTTGTTGAGGTTATTGAGAGGGTGGAAGTATTTTGATGACCGAAAAATCTAAAAGAGAACAAAATAATATCTACGCTTATTTAATAAATAACTTTAAGTTTCGTGTTCGAAAATTGTTCGTTCATTTAAAAAGTTTTCTTCTTATAGTATTGCAAGAAAAGTAACAAAATATAATTTCTGCATCAAAAATAAATAATATATTTATTAAACGTGATCTATGCGATGTACCCCAAAAACACTCAGTTCATACGACTGAATATTTTTTAATATATTGTAAACACTTTTAATTTTTATTTATATTAATAAACCAATATTTTTGATACAACAAAGTTTGTTGTATTCTTAAAGCTTGAAATATCATTTCTAAGGCTGCATTCACAGTGGACACTTTGGCTTAGGCTGATTCATAAAGCAGCCACGAGCTTAAAAAAAAAGAAAGCTAAACCTATGAAGGCCAAAATCGATGAAACTTCGTCCAGAGTCTATATATGGCCCTAAACTGTATCTGGCAAAATTATTACCTCCACAGGTAAGGGCTAGGCGGCCTTATGCATTTTTGCACCACTAGCTGCATCACACACCTTCACAGCCGTACCTGCCCATTTTAAAACAGCAAACGGGCTATAAATTTATTTAACATAAAATTTAAACCTTATAATAGTTACTTTTGAAAAGCAATTTTCGATATTACGATTTGAAATATTTTTCTGGAACTTTCAAAAATTAAAAAAAAAATCCAAAAATTGCGACGCGCCGTGGGCGTAAAATCTAAGTAAACGACCGAATCAACTCAAACCAAAAATTATGTATATTGTCAAATAATAAATATCACTGTCGCGCTCACCTGGAGAAAATCTAAGTTACTAATGCAGAAATGCACCAATAGCTGGAAATAGGTTAAGGTTTTTATTTAATTTTTAACATACATTTTTATTTAATATAGGTACTAGACCGTACCAAAATAAAATTCGCCGCACTTCATCTAATTCTAAGCATTTTTGGAAAGTAATTCCGAAGATTTTTTTTTACAAAACAATTCGTCATATCTTTGACATTTACAGTCCAATATTAATGTATGATATCTCGGTATTTTTGTCTTGAGAAGAATATTTTTTTTGCTCCGAATGTCATTGAACTCAAGTACCCCGTTTTAATACTTTTTACAGTACTCTAGTACTTAAACTTCAGGATAAAACTACGTTTTTGACACTTCGCCAAAAAAGACGAAGAAAGCTATTTTCAAACGGCAAAAATACTAAAAAAATTAAGCTTAATCGTAAACTTTCAAAAACGGCCACACTGTTGCCGAGTTTATTTATATCATAGCGAACGCTTATTCAGCGCTTCACAAAGGATCTTCTTGAGCTTATTGGTGTTTATAGTGAGCGCTTTCTGCTTGTTTGAGCAAGCGAGATGGAGATCTAAGCGCTAAAAACCATTTAAAAAGTAGCTTTATGCTCGGAGTCAGATTGCACTTAAACACTGAGCTTATTCTATATGTTTACACAAAATATTTTTCAGCAAAACCTCTCATCTCTGCAAAAAAATATGAACGCGGTCTTAGAAATGAAATTACAAGCCTTAAGAATACTATAAACTTTGTTGCAACAAAAACACTGATTTTTTTAATGTAAACAAAAGTGTTGAAAGTGTTTACATTAAAATATATTCAGGTGTACGAACTGAATGTTGTTGGGGTAGTTTATTCATATATAGAAATATCATTGCGAATTCTAGCATTCCTGTTACAACTTTCAAAGAGAACTGCACAGTTTTATGGAAATGCGTCAAATAATTTTATCACAACTACAATTGGAAATTATGCTTGACTGATAGAAATGTGAATGCTGCACTGTTATGGTACAATAAATATTTTATTGGGTATGCGGTCTTTCATGCCCCATGAGATGGGAAACATTTAACCAAAATATCACTCATGGTTTTATGAGACTTTGCAGGATTGGAGTCATGTCTACAGAGGAAGCTTTTAGAATTGGCTTTCCCACAAGAATACTGATAACAAAAGAATTCTTCAATAGAAGCAAGGAATCGCTGAAATGCAATTTTAAAATGCGAAAAATTTCTTTTTTCGAAAAGGTTTCGTCTCTGTCCCAAAGTGATCAAAAATTGTTGTGCATTTTTTGAAAGAGTAAAGAATCAGAGTTTGTCATCGCTTCCAACTCTTTTAAAATATGACGAAATCTATACTGACTCGGCTCATAAAGCGAACCTGTTGGCTGGATTGTTTGCATAAAATTCCACTCTCTCCGATAGCAATTAGCCACTGCACTTTTTTTATGGCAGATCTTCTGCAATGCCAGAAATTTACTTTATGACGAGAGCAGTTAAAAGGCTTCTTACAAATCTCAACATAAACAAAGTTTCTGGCCCTGATGAAATACCGCCAATTGTGCTTAAAATGTGTGCTTCTTCGCTGGCTTGGTCTCTGCGCAACCTTTTTAACATCTCGTTCCTAACAGGAGTATTTCCATCTTTTTGTAAGGGAAGGTCACAAATTTCCAGTACCTAAAAATTGTGATTCCACGAACCTCGCAAGCTGCCGACCCATTGCGATATGCTCTACACTTTTTAAAGTTATGGAGAGCGTAACAAACTTTAACATTAAGAACTATATGGAGCTCAACCGACTGTTCAGTGATCATCAATATGGGTTCCGTAGGGCCTACTGGTTACCTCATGGCGTTGTATACCGAAAAATGGTGGTAGTTCTGCTCGATGGACCAAGTGTTTCCTCAAAAACAGAACGATTCGAGTAATAGTTAACGGTATGTCGTACGAGTTGCAAGGGGCAACGAGGGTTCATTTCTACTGCCAACCTTGTTTCTAGTTTTTATCAACAACCTTCTTTCGTTGACATATAGCCCAATTCATTCATTTGCTGACGACATTCGTTATTCATATTCATTCAAAGAGCTATGAAAGTTGATAGGAAGAGGAAAAAAAACTGTTCAGGAAAACGCCCATTTTCTTCATTAAAACGAATTAAAATCTGTTTAAGGGCAACTATGAATTAGGAGCGATTAAATGCACTGGCCTTATTAAATATTGAAGTAGATCTAAGTGATATCGAATGAGCACATAATGAAACATTTAATTGTTTTATTTTGTATAAATTATTATGTAATTGTGTGTAAAAAATTAAAAAGTATAATTTTTATAATTTTGTTCTATTGTAAGAGAACATTCAATATGTTAGAGGCAGCGCCAAGTGCGTCCGCAGGATTTATTCTAGGCGGCGGGGGGTTGCGAAGGCATAAAGGAGTCTAGAATGCACATAAAGAAAATGTAACCTATATAATTCTATTTTCTGAGATTTTTGGTACTCATTTTGTTATCGTGATACGCTGGTTGACACACGCTTGTACACATAAGAAAATGATATATATTTCAAAGATGGGGTAAACATATTTCTCGTATCATGCGCGAAACATTTTCATATTTAATTTTTTTTCATGTAATTTCAAAAATTTTTTTTAAACAAATATTCTTAGTAATTTAAATAATGTAAGGTTTCCTTTATCCTTACAAAAAATCGCATTAATTACTTTTTAGCCCCCAAGTTTTTCTCTTTTCAAATAAGAATACAAAAATGTCCTAATATTTTTTTTTTCGCTTAACCACTTCGGTAAAATGGTCACATATGTGGACAAAAGTTTTTGTATTGAAATATTTTCTGATTTGTCGTTATTTCTTTCAAAAATTGGCGCCATGAATAGAGAAAATACTCTCCTTCATAAGCTTTCTTTTAATTTCTTAAAAATGTCGCGTAAAAAGGCTCCTCTGCATGGTAAGTAAAAATTGTTGATAAATAATGAATGCATTGTAAAAAGAGTACAATATATCCACGTTCTGAGCATTTAAGAACTATTATTTTCAAAAAATTTTTTGATGCAAAATGCTAATATGTCGCGTAAGAACGCTCCTATGTCTGGAAAGTAAAAAGTGTTAATAAATAAAGAATTTATTGTAAAAAAGTACAATATGTTCATTAGAGCGGGTCGATTTCACTACCATAAACAACAACTACAACTCAACAACGGTCTCACACATCTCCTTTCCAACCCCACTACTAACAACATAAAAAAATTAATACTTTTCTTAAAGCAATCAAACATATACCATCTTATTTAAAAAAAAAAAAAAAAAACATTACATGTAAGATGAACATTTAAATAATAATGCTTATCAGTTTTTCCTAGTATTAAGTTTAGCTTAAGGCCTAAGTAGCCATAGCTCATAAGTTAACTTAAAATTTTAATTTTCTGTTAATATATTAATAATAATAATAATAATACAATTGGAAATTATGCTTGACTGATAGAAATGTGAATGCTGTACTGTCATGGTACAATAAATATTTTATTTGGTATGCGGTCTTTCATGCCCAATGAGATGGGAAACATTTAACCAAAATATCACTCATGGTTTTATGAGACTTTGCAGGATTGGAGTCATGTCTACAGAGGAATCTTTTAGAATTGGCTTTCCCACAAAAATACTGATAGCAAAAAACTTCTTAGAGGCAAGAAATAGCTGAAATGCAATTTTAAAACGCGAAAAATTTCTACACGAAACTTTTTTTAGAAAAGGTTTCTTCTCTGTCCCAAATTGATCAAAAATTGTTGGGCATTTGTTGAAAAAGTAAAGAATCAGAGTTTATCATGGATTTACACTCTTTTAAAATATGACCAAATCTTTACTGACTCGGCTGATAAAGCGAACCTATTGGCTAGATTGTTTGCACAAAATTCCACTCTCTCGTATAGCAATCAGCCACTGTTCTTGTTTCAGTTTAGGATCACGGTGGAAGGTCCAAGTCTCATCCTTAGTTATACAACGACTTACAAAATTTGTTTAATCCTAATTCAAGCGCAATTACGCAGGGGAATTGCTTTTCGATGCAGTTTTTGGTTAATTGTTAACGAATGCAGCACTGACTTTCCGAGCAACAAATAAGGATACCACATATTTTTACTAAGTAGATATAGAACTCTGTCGACTCAAAAAATATTATATTTTTCGTTTTTCTCTTTCACTTTTTAAAGCAAAATTAAAATAGAATTTTGTGATCTTTGAGTGTCTTTTTCTTTTCCGCCTAGCCACATTTTTCTCCAGTTTTATTTTGTACTGTCTACCAAAAAAAAGTGTTGCTTATGAAAATCGAAAACAGTTTGAACTCTCCAAAATATTTAAGCGCGCAAACCCACCCATTTACATCGCTTAATCTGCAGAGGGAGGTTATATTATAAATTAAGTACTAGTTTATGGTATGAATTAAAATTTAATAAGATTTAAACAACTTAACATATATTATATATTTTATTTTTCTTTTGGTTGTATTTAATTCTATTCTTTGGTTACGTTTTCATAGAAGTTGTCCTTAAAAACCACTCACTGTCTGTTTGAACTAGAAAGTCCAATCCCGGAAGATTTCCTCAATCGCGGGACTAGTTCGGGATTGAAAACTTTACTAGTTTATGGTATGAATTAAAAACTTTAATTATTTATTACTTGAAACTAAAAAATGTTAATTTTATCATTTATAAAGTAACAAACGCAAAACACATTAAGATTATTCACAATTGCGTTGTTTTCAGTGTAGTTAAAAAACCCCGTGGTATTGATAACACACTTTACTGAGCTCTTTTTATATTTTTTGTGGTTTTACATGAAATTTCTAAAGGCCAAAAGTGTGGTAGTTTTAAGAAGCCCATTAATATGTTAACGGACGTAGTTTTTAAAGTTCCATAAACAACTGATCGGTTGTAAGTTATTTTCTAATTGCAACAAAGTTTTAATTGCAAGAATGCAAGTTAAACTTTTTTAAAATTTTGATTTAGACTAATTTTTATGTGATACTGTTAGTTTTGCGACATCCGACATAATGATGCGATATGGCATCATCATTCTTATTGGGTTAAGACAATATATATCAAAGAAAAAAAGTTGTCTTTTTTCTTTTGTTTTGGAGCTCCATCTTCCATCCATCCATTTGGACATGTCATTTTTTCTGGTGCTTTTAAGACATTTCCTGCTTATTTAAAACGTCCATTTATGTTTTCTAAATTCCAAATATGAAAAATTTTTAGGACACTTTTTCATCATTTTTCATCGTTTTTAGTTTTCAGGTAATTTTTATTAGATTTAGGGCATTTTTTTGTCTTTTTTAAGTTATTGTATTGTATTATTATAAGTTATTGTTATAAGTATTGTATTAAATTTTTAAGTTATTGTATTGTTTGTCATTTTTGGACGTTTACAAGTTTTAGAGCATTTTTCGGTTTTTACGGTCATTTTAGTGTAATTTTTAAATACATTTTTTCGTACTAAAAAAGCTCTAAATGCAAATTTTTAAACATATTCCTTTAACACTAGAGTCTCTTCAATCAAAAACGTTACCTCTCGACAAAGGAGTAGCTTTGTTTATAAACTTCGATAAAAAAAGGTCTGCGCGTGGTGAAACTGACGAAAGGGTATGAGAAAAATAAAACAAGTGTTAGATAAAAACTCAGGACATGCTAGTACAAAATAAATTTTAATTATTAAGTAAAGTTTTTTAGGGCTAAATTTTTTGTTTATTTTTATGCAATTGTTTGCGTTTTTTAGGTAATTTTTGCCAGTTTTTTTGTCATTTTCTGCAATTTTATGGTAATTTTTTGGTTTTTTTTTTAGCATACATGTGTATGTCATACTTGTTTGATCCACTGTTATCATCAGTACCAAAGTCAAGGTTCGTGAAAACCATAGTGATGGTAATTTTAAATGTATCACGTTTGATCCTATAAATCACGATAAATTTGTTTTCACACGAATCAACTCATAACAAAGACTTTTACACGTAAAAGCTACTTCAGTATATGATTTGTTAAGGTATTTAGAACATATTGAAGTTATTCAATGAAATAATTATTTAAATGTATTCATTTTTATTAAAACTTCGACCCTCTGCACAGTGATGCGAGCCCATATAGCGAGTGGGCAAAATTAGAATAATGGACCGATTTTGATGAAATTTCATTCAAGGTGGATTATGGTCTCCTAAACTCAAAACTGAAGTCAGTTTTTTAATCGAACTTCTTGTTGAAAACTGTTAAATTGTCAATTTCAGAATGTTAATAGTTTATTTTCTGTTACAATCCTTTTTGATGAAAGCAAAGGATCCGAATAAAACAATATATAAAAAAGAAGATCCTTGTTGGCGTGAGTTCTGGAGTCTTTTCTTGTATGGGACAACCACACATTCCTCATATTTTTATTACTTTTTGTCTCCTTTATTCGCCAATAACCAGCAATCAACCAAATCACTATTTTTTAAATGCAAGCACATTATTATTTGTTAAATAATAATGTTAAATATGCTAGGAAATATCGGAGTTAAAAATTTGGATCACAAAAAGCCACGAAAAATTCGGGATCGTAAAACTAAAAACTAAAAAATTTCCTAAACTACTTTTAAAAACCCTCTTATTTTGTAACTAAAATCCTCAAATTAAAAACAAATCCTCCGGGATTCTGGAATCCTTAAATTTGAGTACCCTAGTATAGGCAAAACGATAATAATACTCTTGTAAGAATGCACTCTCATACACACATACATATGTGTTATTGTTTGTCAAATGATAAGTGCAGGTGTTAGAACAAATCGCAAATGAAGACTTTTTAAAATCAAAATTAAACTAATTTGGGGGAAAAAAGTGGAAAAGTTATTTATTAACTCTTAAAATATAAGGTTCAAAAATGTGTTTTAAAGAAAGACCAAAGATATGTTTTCACAAAAATTAATTTTTTCCATCAAACTTGGACATTTTTCGTGTTTTTCAAATAAAAAGATAAGGTCATTTTAAGCTTTTTAAAAAACTTTTTAACAAACACTTTAAAAGAAATTTTGTTTAATATATACCTCTATTTAAACTCTTTCAAACATTTTTTATTTGAATCGAATAGTGTAAGAAATGTATTTAAGGAAATTTTTCTTGCAGAAAGGCTAAAACTGCTTTTTTATACCGGTAATTTTTTGCTTAAAAAGGTCAACTTTCCAAAGATTCTACTAGAACAGGAAGAGGTAAATCAAATAAATTTTGCAGCAGTTTTCTTAGTGGATGCATTACCTTTCCAGAAATACCAAACATTTGGATATTTGCGACATCAAATTTTCGGATTTTTGCCTATTGGGCACATCACTGTGCATTTGGGGGTTTGAACCCAAAAAACCCCTCCCTTGGCTACGGTCCTGGCCTCAGTCATGCTCTTAATTTTTTTATAAGATTACTTATATCTATAGTCAGTTGATACAGAACTACCTAAGCTCTCTTTTCATTATTTTCTTACATTGCCGCCATTCTAAGAACTGGGCATCACTTAGTTTACATCCCTTGGAATAGCAGTTGTCGCACCCTTTCGCATTGTTGCATCTAAACGCGTGACCTGTTGTTGGTCGTTAGTTAGAGATCCAAAAAAACGCAAAAAAAAAACTCACCATACTAAATTATTATTAATGAGACAACAGAAGGTGAACGAAAACTTTCGGGCTTCAATTAGTGGGGGGCGAACGAACAATTTTCACTGCCTATAAGTGTGTCTGTCTGTCTTTCTGTGTGCCTACTAAATATTTATAAATATTGCCTGTCATGATGTTTACGTGTTGTTACTCGTACTTTGCTGTTGCTGACATAAGGTAACGCGATGCATTTATTTTAATTTGTATCCTTTCATTTTCTGCCCATCCTTGAGTAAACATTTATTTAAATCCACCTCCACTATTTTATTTCATTTTGTTTTGTATGATAAAAGTTTTTCTGTTGTTTTTTCCTGCGTGTAGGTGTGAGTCACGTGAGTGCAATGAGGGTTGTTGCCGGCATTAGGCTTTCCCAATTTTACTCGCTGATGTGTGCTTCCTGCCCACTTTATGCATTTTTCCTTTCCATTATTTAATTTGAGCCGCATTGCAGACACGCGATACTAATAAATTGCGTTTTGGCTATGTCGCTTTGGTGCTCATCATTTTTCATAGAAGAACATTAAAATTAATAATAAAAGAATCGATGCATTGAGAATAATTTTAAAAAATTGGCTTTATTTTTATGAACACAAAAAAGGTGCTTCTCTGAAGGGGTGCTTTGTGTGTGTGTCATTACGTATTACTTTCAAATGGATATGAAGTATTATAAGATGTGTTCTACTTAGTACCTGCAACTGTTGTTGATAAACTGTTTTTTGCCATAAAATGAATGTATGATTATTTTTAAAAAAATTGTTTTCTTCGGTAACAAATTGTAGAACAACTTATTCGAAATGCCCTTCATTTGCCTTCCAGCAACGCCGAAGATCGTTGGCCACTCGTCGATAGCAGTATGCACCTTATTCATGAGGAAATGTGGCACTGCTCTGAAGAGTGCGCAACTTAGAGACTCTCAATATTGGAGTGTAGACAAAAGCAAACCATGTCCTCTAAGACGGATCACAATTTTCAGTCCAACTGGCTTAGGTCAAAGCTACCAAATATCAACTCAGCCATGGAAATGAAGTTCGGAACGTGGTTTTTGACCAAAACTTGAGCCGTTTTTGTCTTGTGAGCTGGAGCGAAGTCTTGTTAGCGAACAATGTCTTATTGAGGAGCTTCACAACGTTCTCTAAAACATCTGCATGGTACACTTTTGCCAAAATGCTCACTCTTAATTTTGCAAAACTGAAGTTCGGTGACCCCTTCATACTCCTCAACGGATGTGTAAAAGATTGCAAACATTTTGTATTGCAATCAGATACTTCATTGCCTGCATCAGTGACTTCATATATTCAGGATTTAATAGCAATCTCTTTGCAGGGTATAATTGCAATAATTTTTATTGCTATTTTTGATGTATTGAATGCATAAAAAAAAATTGAAGTCATTGCCGATTTTATTGAAATTGAAACCGCAGTCATGTCTGCAAAATTTCTTGATTAAATTCCTTAAATTTTTTGAAAGTTTTGCAATAATCTTTATTCATTGTTTGCAGTTAATTTGAAGTCAAATTATAGAAACCTTACAAAAGGAATTAAATCATGACCGAGATAAATCATAAAAACTACGATATATAATTTCTTAACTAAATCTCTACCGTAAACAAATTCAAAAAATAATAACTAACAAAAACAATACAATTTAAAAGCAAAACACAATAAACAAGAAATGCAAATATCGAAAAATAAAAAATGTAACACAAAAGACAATGATCTTGGTTCTACCTTAACTCTTAAATGCACAAGGTCACCGATTTTTACAGAATATGTATATTTTACGTAATCTTATGTAAATTTGAGTAAAAATAAAAGCTGCGTTTTTAGTTTTTTAATTTATTTTTTTTTAAATTGATTTAAAAAAGTGGTTGTATCTTTAATGAAACAATGTGCAGTTACCCACATCTAAAATTCCTATGATAATATATCAAAATAAAAGAATTTTAAAAAAATATTTTAAAAACTTAAAATTATTTTAATACATTTTTATTAAGAATACACTGAAAACTAAAAAAATAAGCAAAAACATAAATGAAATCAAAATAATACATATACATTTTTAAAATTCATTTATATACATAATTAATAGCAAATAATACAATAAATTACACTTTTTACGAGCTGTGCTAATTATAAAAACAATTTTTTTCTGCAGTTAAACATAAATTTACTTTACATTTGGTACAATACATCCTGTTTGTCCTGAGCAGTTAGGAAATTTGCATCTACCCTTCATATCAATCGTTGTCCAATGATCAATCCTATCCAATCTGGTGTCCTTCGGAGGCGGCATATGGTAATTAGGTTTGAGGCGTTTTTCTTGAATTTGTGCTTCAATACGAGGGCGTCCGCGAGCTGGAGGTTGTACCGATTGAAAGAAGTATAAGGTATCAGCTATCTCTAATTTAAAATCAATCAATCTCGTAGCCTTAAACCCTCGACGATTTTTATTTATTCGTTTGTATAAGAGCCAAGAATTTACAACTGTCATGTCCAAAAGGTGATAGAACACTCTATTTGTCGGCTAAATGGTTCTTTTGTTTCATTTCTTATTGTGGCTGATATCGGTTTTACTCCAACATAGGTAGATACTGGGTTTACAATCCTGTTGTCTTTCCAAGACAGAGAAGACACATCAATTCCATAAATATTACATATAAACTCTTGACTGTTCACCAAGACCTGGTGTTTCCGGCGCTCCACTATATATTTCAAATTTATATCCATAACCTGTAGTATCACACATTACGAAAAGCTTCAAGCCCCACTTTTTCGGTTTGTTAGGTAAGTACTGCTTCATGTAGCTTCCAATTTTGGTAGAACTCATTTGTTCATCCACACAAAATCTATCTTATTTTGGCACGCTGCCAAATGTAGTATTTAGGGTGTCAATAACAAGTCTAAATAGATAAAGTCGGTCTCGATTAGGATCATCTCGGGATGGCTGATTTTTTTTATAATTGAAATGAAGAAATTTCCGAATTTTTTCAAAATCTCAACGTTCATTTGTTTTTTCACTACATTTACTGAATGGTTACTTTTTTCCGACCAATAGTCTCTTACATTGGAAAGATTGTGATAAGTCATGTAAAAAAGTATTCCAATATATTTTCGTAATTCAAATATATCGAAATGAAATGCCTCCTCAAATCCAGCATATCTTATTGTTTCGTCAACTATGTGTTGTTCCAAAGTCTCAGGAAACAAAAAGCTCCAAGCTTGATATGGTGTTTCCAAATCCATTATGTTTTGTGGTAAACTACTGTTCCCTCTAAGTCTAACTTGCTGGTCATTAAACTGTAATTTACCTATCTTCCATATAATTTTCTCGAATTCAGAAGACTTACAATTTATTTTAACATTTCGAAATTCTGAGGGAAATTCATTCCAAGTATTTGTAAGGCTGGTAGATGGAATATTTTCAGATGAAGTAGATGGCTCAGATCAGTATTATTTATTTATTTATTTATTTATTCATTCATTCATCAACACATTAAAGTATCCTTACGGACTACTAGACTTAATGTATTAACAGTTAACAATAAATTAATAAAAATAGTTAGTTATTCAAAATATTGCTTATACTATGCAAATAAGAACATAAGTGATTTTTGAAAGTATCTCTGCTTAAACCTGGATAGAAATCATGCAGACTGAATTCGCCAGTTTTAAACACCGTGTTATGGGTTCATTACAAGTGTAGTTTACTCTGCGATATGGTATATGAAATACATTCCGTGCTCTAAGATCTCGTGAAGGAATGCGAAAACTAATCTGAAGAAGCAATTCAGGACAATTAATGCTACTACATATAATATCCCTTACAAACATGACGGCAAAATATTCACGACGCATCTTCAAAATGATACATCTACCGAGAAGTAGACATCTTACTTTATATGCCGGCATTTCTATATTCCAATTTAATCGCCCGATTGCCAATCTCGTGAAATGTCTTTGAACTCGTTCAATTCTATCAGAGTGCACTGCGTAAAAAGGATCCCATATAATGCAGCAGTATTCTAATACTGATTTCAAAAAAGCATTATATAATGAAATTAAAGAAAAAGGATCGTTAAATTCCTTTGAGTTTCTAGTAATGAAACCCAGCATGGAATTGGCTTTAGAGATCATATAATCAATGTGCCTAGAAAAACTAAGCTTATGATCAAGAATTACCCCTAGATCTTTCACTTCCGTTATTCGTGATAAAGTTATATCGCCAAGCTTAAACGGGTAAAATAACGGATTAGAGTTTCTCTGAAAAGTCAAACATTGACATTTTGCAATATTAAGCGGTAATAAGTTATCTCGACACCAAGTAGATAGTCTCTTTACATCTGACTCAAGATCCGCGCATTCGGATGTCAACTTCAAACGAGCAAAAATTTTTATGTCGTCGTACATTAAGCACTGAGAAAATTTCAGAATTTTAGGTATTTCATTAACAAATAATAACAACAGAAGAGGAGGTCCTAAATGACTGCCTTGAGGAACGCCTGAAGTAACCCGGATAACTTCTGAAAGCACATTGTTACTGCGAACATATTGCGTCCGACCAGTTAGATAGGACTTTAAGCCATTTTAAAATATTTGAATGAAAGCCAATTCTTTCCAGTTTGCTTATTAGTAGGTTATGGTGAACCCTGTCGAACGCTTTAGAAAAATCAGTGAAAATAACATCACACTGATAACCTTTTTCAAAGCTATTTAGGACGTAATTACAAAAAATAGTAAGGTAACAGTTGACTTACCGGTCACGAAACCATGTTGGAATGGAGATATAGCCTCTTTTACAAAAAAAGTGAGCCTATTGTAGACCAATTTCTCAAACAATTTGGGAAACGACGAAATTTTACAAATCGGTCGATAGTTCGATACATCGTTCTTCGACCCTGATTTGTGAATTGGTAGTATAAATGAAATTTTGCATTCGGAAAGAAAATCACCATTTTTGAGCGATTGATTAAAAACTAAAGCAAGAGGAAAAGCTAATGCTTTTGCACATTTTTTTAAAAGAATTGGTGGCAAACCATCAATTCCAGGCTGTTTATCGGTGTTTAAATGACTCAAACCTTAAAAAAACTTCCAACACACTTAGCTGAAAACTTCCTATGTTGCTTGAAGTGTCTATTAATTCTAAGTTATTTAAGGTTGGATTAGAAGTGGGAGAGGTATAAACAGATTTAAAAAATTTGGCGAAAAAGTTTCAAATTGTGGGGAGATCGGAGGTAGTATTGCCAAGATAACTAATAGTATTTGGAATACCAGAAGATTTTTTTTTACTGTTTATAAACTGCCAAAAGCTTTTACTGTTATTAGTTTTTAATTTAGACTCTTCTTGAAGTATATAAGTTTTATACAAAAATTTATTCAAATGATCAAATTGTTTTTGAAGGCTTCGATATTTATCATAAAGCTCCATATTATGTGGGTTTTTATTAAAGAATTTATAGGCTTTGTTCTTCCTGTTGCTTAGATTTACTAGAGCACTATTAAACAACTTGGGCTTAGAAGATGTTTTAAAAATATTCTTTAGGAATGAAAAAATTCATCGCTTCATTGAGCTTACTCGAAAAATAGTTAAAGTTTTTTGATAATTCAGCGTTGTTTAAAACTGACAACCAATCTATATTGTTCAAATAATTAGTAATACTACAGAAATCACCTTTGGAAAAATTAAAATAATAATTGCTATTTTGAGTTGGCTTAAGATAGCTATAAAATTTGAATGTAAGGCTCAGTACATTATGATGGTTCGTATGAAGTACTAATGTTGAATTAACACTGCTAACATAAGCATTTATTTCCCTATCTCCAAAAATTTGATCAAGAAGTCTATTATTATTATTAAAAATACCATTCAATTGGTGCAAATCAAATTCCGCGAAACTATCAACAACTAAACTCTCAATTGCTTGTAATATTAAAAGGTAGCCAGTAATGCTCATCGCCATCATAAATCCAATTTATGTTAGGAAGATTAAAATCACCCATTATTATTACGTGCTGGTTATCTTTTAAGTTACTTAAAATACATTCATCGATCGATCTTTACGAAATACAATCTTTCATTGATCATGTCAAGAAAGAAATCCTGAATGGATGTATTGAGGTCAACTTCATTCTGATTCATATTATCTTCATCAGTAATCATCTCTAATAGCCCTGACCTTTGAGAACTATCCCCCATCCCATTCCACTCCTCCCCATTTAAATCGTCGCTTTCGTCATAAATGTCATCGACGCTGTCATCACCTCCATATTCGCTATTACAATGCAATTCACAGACGTCATCATCAGTCATCATAACTCTTCCAACTCGAATAAATGAAGCCATGGCTAACAGTTTATCAAATGGTCAATGCGTAATGAATTTTATTTAAAAATTATAATTTAAACAATAGACATACATGTAAAACTGTAAACTTATTCTTAAGCTCCAAACAAGTGAACTTGCTCTTGCAAAGAACAAAATGTATATGAAAATGTACCAAAGCGTAGCACAAAAAGTTATGTTTAACGTGCAAAAGCATGCAGGGAATGCACACTGTATCTTTAAAGATACAACCAATTAAAGTAATTCAGTGAGGTGTCGAATGAAAATCCCTAAAGGACATGTTTTGAAAGCAGTCAGTATTTTTTCCTAATCAAAATTATTTTTCTGTTAATAGAAATTACACTGTTAAAAAGCGTGTTTATTTAATTTTTAAAAATATTTTTTTTTTACTTTGTAAATATTTTTTTAAAGTATTAAAAATTGAAGTAAAAAGTATTTTTATTGGAAGACCAATAATATTCTGAATAATATCGAACCGATTTAAAAAAAAATACAGCTAACACTATAGCCGTAGGAGTTTTTTGAATGGTAGTATCTTTAATGATACACGGTGCATTTAAGGGTTAAATTTCAAGGCCTAATTTTGCTTGATTAAGCAAAAATTTATTTTACATGCAAAATGACTTCAAAAATTTTTGAATGCAATCTAAAGACTTCAATTGATTTAAAGTTATTCCACAGGTTCAGTGATTTAAAACATGATTTCAACTGACTTCTAATGATTTCATTGACTTCAAATCGATTAGAATGACTTCAAGGAGCTTTGATTGAAATTATGTTAAGTCCAATTATGTTAAGTCCAAAAATATTAAATAAAATTATAAGAACTTTGGAATTATCTTATTTTATTAAACGGGCAATATTTATTTGTTTGAGTTCTCGAAAACGGCCCAAGGGATTACGATGAAATTTTCAGTATAAGGGTTTTCGGGGGCGAAAAATCGATCTAACTGGAGCATTGGAGCGATTTAGACGGCTAAAATTATTTTTTTCGACAAAAACTAGCTACTATATAACATACTAATAATTTTTTGCCGATTTTCGGACATTTAATGGCGCTATACGTACTTCTAAACTGTGAAGTGAAAATTTTGTTATTATAAAAAAATAATTGTTTATCGATATACAATCTAAAAGAAAAAACAAATGTAAATACATACATTGGTTTTGGCGGGAAGCCGAACTAAGCTGGATTTTTTAAGCTAAATGTATTCTCGTTTTTGAAAATATTATATTTTAGCGTGTCAATCTACCTGAAAATGTGATTGCAATGAAAAAAATTAGTCGCTTGCTTTGAAAAATACTTTGAAAAAAATTTTAAATACTCTCATACCTCCAAAAATCAATATTTTGGAAAAAAACAACTGTGTATTAAACTTCATTTAATGCTCTTGCTATGGTGCTAACTGTTCAGAAATATCTCTTTCAACAAATTTACGAGGGTCGTTAAAAAAATATTACTTACAAATCGTGACTTTGACTGCGTAAAACACTACGAAAGGTGATTCCAAGGGCAAAGTTGGTTATAAAAAAATGTGTATCTGTTTATTGTGCATAAAAATGTTTGTGCATTTTAAGAGCGTACAACTGTTACTTTAAGAGATATAGAGTAAATAAGCCTAGTATCATTTTTAAGTCGTTTTGGGTCGTTAACCCCAGGGGGCCTGGGTTTTTTCCACTACCGAAGTCCAATTGTTTATGCAGATCTTATTTTTTATCCTCAATCTAACAGAAAATGAGCGGAGAGCGAAAAAATTAGAAAAAGGCACATTCCATATGTTTCATGGGTGTTCATATATACAGTCAACAAAATTAGATTTAAGGTGATAAGTTGAAATCATATTGACAAATTTTTTTTTTTTTGTTTATTTGATAAATGAAAGTTTCACTTTGATATAAGCTATTATCACGAATATCGTGTTTTTATTGTTAATTTGATAAAAGAATCTTTCAATATGAACACAGAATATTTCAAAATGAAAAAATAGTTTGTTGAATAGAAAAATGCTTTTTTGTTGAAAACATATTTATTATGTGATAAAAATCGCTTCGCCTGCGATAAAAATCTTAAATACCATGTAAAAATTTTAAATCTTAAAATGAAAGTATTTAGTTGTATTAAAACAAATTCAAAATATAAAAATTAATGTGTTTGTTTTGTTTAATTATGAAAAAATGGAATAACTTATTTTAACGGTGATTGTTACGATGACATAAATTTACCTGGCTTAATTTTTTTTTTACCTTTGAAAAAGCCCTGCATAACAGCGTTATAAAAAAAATTGGGTAAAAAAATTTTAAAATTTATAATCAAAAATGTAATTTTATTCTGAAAAGAAATATATTCTTCTTAAATTGTTGTAGTTATTGTTATTATGTAACCGCCTTCTTCAGTTATTAATTGTTGTTATTAGGCTTCGGCCAAACAACAATTCTTCTTACATTTAAAAAAAAACCCGATATAATTACATCAAAGTTTTGGCGATATCTCAAAAACTATAGACTTTCTCAATGCATAACAATACATTTTTGTATGGAATCAAGTCGTTGATTAATAAAATTAACGGTAATTTTCTTTTCTTTCCGGAAATATTTTGTACGGATATTAGGTATGTTTTAAAAAAACCTGTTATTATAAAACTATAGATTTTCTCAATATAACTCGTAAGCCTCAGAATGAGAAAAAAACGTTTGAAATTTCATTTTTGGCTTAGCAAGCAAACATTTCCGCAATTTACAAATCGATTTTCATCCAATTTATTTTGTTTGAAAGTTCAATTAAGTAAATTGGGAAAATGAGAAAAGGTTTATCGTTTCCTCACCAATGCAATGTTTTATATTGTTTCAAAAATATCCAACTTGTACTAAACAATAGGCCAAGAGTTGCTTTTGTTGTACATATTTTTTTTAATTTTAATTTTTTTTAATTTTCATTTTCCTTATTCTTTCATATAACATAATTTACCTGCAAAAATTGTTCTATTTTGACACAAACAGTTTCTATCATTAAAAATCATGGGCCACCTACACCCCCCCCCTATGATTTTTTGATGAAAACTAATTTGCTTAAAATGTTGTAATATTTTTTGCAATGTGTTACTAACTAATTCATGTGAAAAACATATTCAAATATAGCTTAAAAATACTTCTGTGAAAAATATTTCAAATATTTCAAACTATTCCAAAGTTATATACATAAATCTATGTTCTAATCTATTTCTTTATCTATATATTCATAGTTAACGTTATAGTAGCATTTGTCCTGACCCAATTCAATGAATTTTTTATGATCGTTTTGTGAATTTGTAAAAGTGTAAATTGACCTTCGAACAAAACACATGCTAGACGTTTCCGTTTGAAACATCAATGCATGACGATCAGAATTTTCTGATATATACTTATTAATGTATAGTATTGCTCGGCAGACGTTGCCCTGCCGCAGACCACCTTACTGCTATACACGAATTTTCATGCTATTCGAAAAAAAATTTATATATTCGCCATATTTAGTACAGTTGCCGAAAGTAGCCGTATGAACTAAACTAACAAATTTTAGTCTAATCCAACCAAAACCGTTCGAAGTATAGCATTTTTGATTAATTCTGGGCAGTAATGGGGGAGTGGCAAAATTTTTTTTCACTTAAACCATCTCATACTCGAAACAATAGAATACCGGAATTTCAGCTCAATTGAGCTTAAACCTAGTGCGCTTTGCTTTACTCCAAGTTTATCCCCCGAAAAATGGACTTAACTAAAGTGGGTCATCCCCCACGACTCCGGCAGCACCTTGACGTAAGTGGTCCATCCGATCGCTGGGTGTGGGGACTTACGTTCTTCACAGGGTTGTGTTACCCTACAAATTCTGTGAGAACAACCAAGACTGCCTCCTTTTCCCCTAGTATCCCTTCTCTTCCCCCTGGGTCGGATCAAGGTGTCACACGTACCGTGCCGAGGATCAGCCTGGCCGGGGACCCAGTTTAAAATAATTGCCCGGTCTTGAACGGTGTGCTCCGGATACCTGGCGTCCTCCGGTTCTAATCAGCCCTACCCAGGTACTGCGGATCTCTGCCTGGGTCGACCTTCCTCTCTCCGCCACTCGTGGGATTTAATATGGAATCAAATTTACAAACAACAACAAAAACTTCAACACCCAAAAGGGGATCCGGAACCCTAACAAAAAACCCGGTAGGGACTTTATGTTCCGATGAAAGAGCTGTGGTACCACCAGGTTCCTCAATCACAAATAAGAGTCAGTCGATGATAGTGATACCATCAAATCATCGACCCCTCTCAACAACAGCAAGCACATCGAAAGCCTGTGCATCGGGCATTGGACCCTCAAGTTCCTCGAACACTGGTGGTAATCGACGCGGAAACGCGGGTTCGTCTAGTGGATCGGGGACTAAGGTAATCCCAATGGTCAGTGCTAGGGCGGCCGATCATGAAAGAAGGGATCCTCTCAAAGCAGGTTACGCAGACCGCAAAAAGGCATCACGAATTCTTCGACGTCTGGCCACTGACCCTATTAAGGAGGGACAGGTCTCGAAGAGTGACATTCTAAAAATTAACGAGGATATTGAGTGGGCGAAAAAGGTCTTACCGGACTTCACGCTAGAGCCTCCCCGGCAAATTGCCGCTAAAAGAAATCGATCTGTGGAGGAACCTACCCAGAACCCGACCGCCAAGAGGGCTAAAGCCCATGGTGTAGGAGCAAGATCCTTCGCAGAGGTTGCTAATAATAGCACAATTGTAGGGGTGATAGACCAGAACAGCGAGGATGGTAAGATACCCAAGCACCAATGGAGCTGGATAGAGGCTTCGCTCGCTAAGGTCGCCTTGCAGGTCCTGAAGGACAACCCTGGACCACCTCCAGCATGCACGGATGCGGGATGGTTTCAGGGCAATGTCAAGCTGATGGCCTGTGAAAATGAACGATCCGCTGAGCTATTTAAAGCGGCGATTGGGAAAGTTGGTGAGGTCTACCCAGGCGCTCGTCTAAAAGCGGTAGATTTGGACGAAATTCCGTCTAGACCAAGAGCCAGAGTCCGGGTTCCAGTCACCCCATCTGAACCTGAGGAAATTTTGGAAATGCTGAAGGTCTTCAACCCAGCCATATCCACCCAAAACTGGAAGGTGGTGAAGTTGGAGCCTAAAGCTGAGGATGCCAAAACCGATCCCAAGAAATCCAAGATGGAGGTTTTGTTGATCCTCAACAACGAATGCATTGAGCAACTCAACAGAGATAAATGTACCCTAAACTATGGGTTCAGCAAGATTCACCCAAGAATCTATAAAACGGACACGGTGTCTTTCCAATCAATCGACGAGTTGATTGGAAGCGAGGATGAGCTATCATCCGCTTCCGAACTAGCGACGGCGATGACAAATCTCCTTAAGGAGCAGGCTCCGTCAGAGGAGCCCTTCAGCGACGAAGAGGCTGACACCACGATTGTTGGAGTACCAAAGGATGTTCCGGGTACTCCAAATTAACTTGCATCACTGCAAAGCAGCTTCGGCTGCTCTCCAGCGTCACCTGGCAACGGGCGATGTCGACTTGGTGCTGATTCAGGAACCTTGGATGAACAACAACAAAATCCTTGGCCTGAATACACCAAACTACAAAATTTACTATGTATCCAACAAAGGTAAAACTCGAACTTGTATTTTAGCGAAAGTTAACTTGAATTGCTTTATTCTCCCTCAGTTTAGTCATGGGGACCTCTCTGTGGTCAGCCTGGAGCTGGGGCCCAATAAACTAAGGATTGCTTAATTTTACTTTCCCTATGATGAGCCCATACCCACGCAATCTTTCCGGGAACTCCTGCAGGGAACTCATCCAGCCACGCACATCATTCTGGGTGGAGATACAAATGCACACCACTCACAATGGAACAGCACTAACAACAACGACAGAGGTGAGTCACTTTTTAACTTCCTACTAAACACTAAATTAAATATAATGAACAAGGGCAATGAGCCAACTTTTATTATCAAAAATCGAGAAGAAGTTCTGGATATCACCCTAGTATCAGAAAACTTCTCGGAAGAAATTCATTCTTGGAAGGTCTTAAAAGAACACTCGTTCTCGGACCATAGGTATATAGAATTCGGCTGGAAGATAACCAATCAATCCATGCCTCTAAAAATAAGAAATCTCCGTAAAACAAATTGGAGATGGTATAATAAACTAATTAAAACATCACTGAATTCAGTCACTTCTTCCCCCGTTGCTAACAAAGAAGAGTTGGACCTTCTGGTTCTAGACTTCACAAAAAAATGCTCGGATGCACTAAACAGAGCATGTCCGAAAAAAGTTTTCAAAAAATCCCACAAACCCGTATGGTGGTCTCGGGAGATTGAAATTCTCAGAAAGGACTGTCGTAGAGACTTTAACTACGCAAGGCGTAGCAATAGTGAGGACTCATGGAATAGCTATAAGTCTAAACTAAGTATTTACAAAACTGCAATCAGAAAAGCAAAGAGGGCCTCTTGGTCCTTCTTCTGCACAGAAATAGAGGGTACTTCCGAGGCTTCAAGGCTCAGGAAAATACTATCGAAATCCCCGACAGTACCAAGCTTTCTTGAAAAGGAAGATGGCACCTGGACGGATTCATGCATCGAAACCCTAGATATACTCATGGATGCGCATTTTCCTGGTAATGTTTACTCTGACATTTCCAGCTTTCAAACACTTCCCTGCGACCTTATGCCTCAACAGATTGAGCAACTGACCAGCAAGGAGAAGTTAAAATGGGCGATCTATTCATTCCAACCTTATAAATCTCCAGGTCCCGATGGCATTATACCAGCTCAACTCCACTATAGCTTCAATGCAATAGTACCCTGGCTTCAGACGATCTACTATGGTTGCCTACGCCTTAACTATATTGCAACAGCTTGGAGAGAGACAAAAGTTATCTTTATACCGAAAGCGGGTAAGTCCTCTCACACTAAATCGAATGACTTCAGACCCATAAGCCTCTCTTCCTTTTTGGTTAAAATTTTAGAGAGACTTATTGGGCTTCTTCTCAAGCCGAAACTTGACAGGCTTCTAAAATCCCAACATGCCTACATTAAAGGCAAATCTACAGAGACAGCTCTGCACTCTCTTGTGTCTACCATCGAAAAATCACTTGAGAACAAAGAATACGCACTTGCTGCTTTTCTAGATATAGCAGGGGCATTCAATAACGTCCTTCCATGTGCAGTCACTTCGGCCTTGTCGGAACTGGGGTGGAGGATTTTCTCGTGAGTTTCATACACCAGATGCTCTTGGGCAGGGTGGTGAACTCAGAACTGGGAGGATCCTCTGGGAGGATCCTCCACTCGTAGGTTTGTAAGCAGAGGCACTCCGCAGGGAGGAGTTTTGTCTCCACTTCTGTGGTCCGTGACGGTTGACCAGCTGTTGCGCATCATGGAAGGGGAAGGCTACAGGGTTGTTGCTTATGCAGACGATATTGCAATAATTTTTAACGGAAAGTTTCCCCAGACTCTCTGTCAACTCATGGAGAGAGCACTCTTAATTCTCTCGAGATGGGCATCTACGTGTGGTTTAAGTGTAAACCCCGAGAAAACAGATCTCATTCTTTTCACTAGGAAATATAAAACCCCCAACTTAGAACCTCCGCGTCTGAACGGCACGAGGTTGCTCTTTAGCGATAGCACGAAATACCTAGGAGTTATCCTGGATAAGAAGCTTATCTGGAATATTAACATTACGGAACGTGTTAAAAAGGCAAACATAGCACTATTTGCCTGTAAAAAAGCTATAGGTAAAAATTGCGGTTTTTCCCCCAAAATAGTACGCTGGATTTATACAGCAATTGTCCGCCCCATACTAATGTATGGCTCACTGGTATGGTGGAGGGCCCTTGATAAGGCAACCATACTTTAGAAGTTTGCAAAGGTGCAAAGAAGCGCAGGTCTTTGTATTACGGGGCACTGTCCTCAACACCAACTAGCGCCCTCAATGTCATGCTTCACCTTCCTCCTCTCGATATCTTTGCCAGGGAATGTGCCAACACAGCAGCCCTGAGACTTAGAGAATCTGGTAATTGGATAGGTAACAACTGCTGCCACACAATTATTCTGAACTCGTATGCACCCGACAAAACAGACTACTGTGTGCCGTGCTTAAATCTTGAAAAGAACTATGCAGTTTTCATCCCTTCACGGCTAGACTGTGCAAACAAAATCCCCCTTAAAACCTCCGCCATAAAAATCTTCACAGATGGATCCAAACTTCGAGAACAAGTAGGGGGAGGTATCTACTCCCAGGATCTCGAAATCGAAGCGTCCTTTAGACTTCCTAACTATTGTAGTGTCTACCAAGCGGAAATGATGGCTATTCACGAAACCACTAGGATTCTAGGTCAAAAAGACCTTGAAGGAAAAAGTATTTCCATCTTTTCAGATAGCCAAGCTGCACTGAAAGCACTGAACTCAAATATTGACAACTCTAAAACTCTCACTGAGTGCCGCAAATCTCTTAACGAGATGGCAAGGCTACTCAGGATTCACCTCATATGGGTACCCGGACACAGGGATATCGAGGGCAACAATTTGGCCGACGAATTGGCAAGGAAGGGTACGACCTCTAACACCCTCTTAAATGAGGACTTTATTGGTATACCAATTTCCTCCTATAAACTCCAGTGCAAGAACAGATCCCTACGTCTTGCACAAGAACGCTGGGAACGCCTTGATACATGTAGGATAACTAAACTAACATGGCCTACCTACGATTTAAAACGCACCAACTCACTGCTTGAGTTAAGCAGGGTAAACCTGTCAAAAATAGTACGAATCCTAACGGGTCACTGCCTGATCGGAGCGCATGCCCTTCGGTTGGGAGTTGCATCGAACGATTTCTGCAGAAGCTGCAGATGTGAGGAGGAGGTAGAAAGCGTTCAGCACCTCCTCTGCGAATGTCAGGCTCTAGCTAAAAGGAGAATGGCAACTCTGGGCCTTCCCTTTTTAAACGGACTTGCCGAAGTCTCATGCCTGGAAATCAAGCATATACTCAATTTCATTATCCGCTCGAACTGGTTTGAGGAGGGAAATCTCTATTAGGTTTTTAAAGAGATCATGTGGTATCACAACGGGCCTGCACTGGTCTAAGTGTACGAGTCGTCTATCGGCTCAGCCACCGTTACCTAACCTAAAGTGGGTCATGCCCATTTTTAGTAAAGTTAGCGAAAGTAACCATACAACGTAGATTACCGAATTCTAGTCTCTCATACGACCAAAATCGTCTGAACTATAGCATTTTTTGCAAAAAATGGGCATGAAAAGTAGACGTGGCAAGTCTAACATTGCATATTACGATAAAGTTGGAATAACAAAACGTTTTATACCTATATCGTGTTTATCTGTTCAGTGGTTCTTGCGTGATTGTCAAACATCCGTGCAGTGTCACAACGCTTTTATATATTCGTATAGATAGACTAACACAATCTCAAGTGAGGAAAAGCTGGCTGGCAAGGCTGCAAAATATAATTAATGCTTAAAACTAAATTCTGGCAACTCCCCTCAAAACATAAACAAAGAAAATTAATTAACACTATGAAAGCAAGAAAATCCCTGAAAGTAAAGCTGGATTCACTGATCACCTTGAGAATGTTTTGAAAGTTTTTTCATATGAAGTTTTCGCTCAGAGAGAAATATTTCTGCACGCTCTCAACTTTATTAACATTGGCCGTATTCTAGCCGAAAAAGTGCTCAAGTAGCGAAGTAGCATTAAATATTTTCGCTATATAAATTGTGACATCTCAAGGAACATGTTCTGTGAGAGCATACCATTCAGCCCGAAAGTTGTGGAACAGTTCTTTCTGCTGAATGCAGGCATTATTTTAAATCCCACAAAAACATGCTGAAGGTTATCAGTGAATTCAGCTTAACTACACAACATGGCTGTCGTGTTATATTAAGAGAAGCTCTCTCGACAAAGAGAGAAAAGCTTTGTTTGCTGTTATATTAGCTGCGTTTTATTCGTTCTGGTTTAACCAGTGAACGAATAGATCGCATTAGTTAAAGTTTTGTAAGTTTTGCCTTAGACCGTTTGGGGCATTGTCGCCAAATGATATGACCAAACGGCTGATTGCAAAACAATACCATTACTGCTTCTGACCGCTTAGGGCATTGTCGACGATGATATGACTAAACAGCACAGATGTTTCTTTTGCCAGCATTGGGTGACTAAGAAGGGTTGTAAACCAAACTCTTACTTGCGAGTGCTGCCACAAACTAAAACAAATAGCGACATCTATAGAACCGTAGCGAAAAACAAAATAGTTCAACGAGATGAACTAGCTACTGAGCAAGTTCATCTTTTTGTTAGTGTTCTGCATGTTATTTAGAACCTATTTAGTTTAACCAGAACGAATAAAACACGCCTATTGTGCTGCTGGTTGAATGTAGGCATCAAATAAAATGCGTGATTTTGCAATAATTAAAGAATACATTTTTTGAAAACCTTGGTAAGCTATAACAATCTATATTATCATAGGAATCGAATAAAAAAAGAATTATAAAAATCGGTTCAGCGGTTACCGAGCATATTCTGGATCAAATTTGTGAGTCTCCTTTTATATAATAGTATAGATAATACTAAAATATATTGTTGCTCTGATAAAAAGATTTCATTAAATTTTATACATAATAAACATATTACTTATAAATATAATTATGGAACTCACAAACGTTGATATTATTCATAATTTTCGTTATTAGCGCTGCTTACATTATTATAAATCACAGTAGGTAATAATAAATTCATTTACACAGAAACTCGGACAAAAATATCAAAGTCCCTCATATGTCGAAGCTGCATTAAGGCAAAATTGTGGCTCTTATTAAAGAACAAGAAAATTTTATTTCACAAGATCACATTTATATTAGGTTTAATAATGTAAAAGGCGTAATTAGCTTCCTTACTTACTTACTTAATTGGCGCTACAACCGTATGTCGGTCTTGGCCTCATCTAAGAATTTGCGCCAGCCATTTCTGTCTTTCGCTTGCTGGCGCCAGTTGGAAATTCCAAGCTTCGTCAGGTTGTCCTCTACTTGGTCTTTCCAACGAAGATGCGGTCGTCCTCTTCTGCGTTGACCGCCGCTGGGTACCGAATCGAATATTTTCTTCACTGGAGCATCGTCTTTCATGCGCTGAACATGACCAAGCCAGCGAAGCCGCTCGATTTTAATGCGCTTGACTATGTCGATGTCAGCGTACAGCTCATACAGTTCATCATTCCACCGTATTCGGTACTCTCCATTGACGCAGATTGGTCCGTAGATCTTACGAAGAATCTTTCTCTCGAATGCTCCTAAAGTCTTTTCATCTAAACTGCTCAGTGTCCAGGTTTGTGATGCGTAAAGTAGGACGGGCATGATGAGCGATTTATAGAGCGTGATTTTCGTTCGTCGAGAGAGGGCTCTGCTTCTTAATTGCCTACTGAGCCCAAAGTAACACCTGTTGGCAAAAGTTATTCTTCGTTTGATCTTAATGCTGATGTCGTTGGTTGAATTAATGCTGGATCCCAGATAGACGAAGTTCTTCACAACCTCGAAGGAGGTATTGTCAACGGTAACGTGGGTTCCAAGACGCTGGGACTGTTTGTTTGTTGACACTAAGTATTTCGTCTTATCTGCATTCACTGCCAGACCCATTCGACTTGACTCTCTTTCTAATCTGGAAAATGCTGCACTGACTTCGCGCGTATTATGGCCAATGATATCGATGTCATCAGCATACGCAAGCAGCATAACACTCTTGTAGAATATTGTGCCACTACGTCTCAGATCAGCAGCTCGGATGATCTTTTCCATCATTAGGTTGAAAAAGTCGCACGATAAGGAATCACCTTGTCTGAAACCTCGTTTGGTAATAAATGGTGGGGAGAGATCCTTCCCGATTTTAACTTCGCTGCTGGTGTTGCTCATTGTCATCCTGCAAAGTCGTATTAGTTTTGCAGGAATACCAAATTCAGACATGGTGGAGTACAGGTGCTTCCTTATTGGGCTGTCGAAGGCGGCTTTGTAGTCGACAAAAAGATGGTGGGTGTCGACTTGTTTTTCTTGAGTCTTCTCCAAGATTTGTCGTAGCGTGAAAATCTGGTCGATGGTAGACTTTCCAGGTCTGAAGCCACACTGATAAGGTCCGATCAGTTCGTTTACAATGGGCTTCAATCTTTCACATAAAACGCTCGACAGGACCTTATATGCGATATTAAGAAGGCTTATCCCACGGTAATTGGCACAGATAGTGGGATCGCCTTTCTTGTGGATTGGGCAGAGCACACTGAGATTCCAATAGTTCGTAATGCATTCTTCCGACCATATTCTGCATAGAAGCTCGTGAATGCATTGAAGTAGAGCTTCGCCTCCGTTCTTAAACAGCTCAGCAGGTAAGCCATCAGCTCCCGCGGCTTTGTTATTTTTAAGCCGAGCTATAGCTGTCAGAACTTCATCATAGTCGGGCAGCGGAACCTCGACACTGTCATCCACAATTGGGGTTTCCGGAATATCATCTCTATTGGCGGGATTGTTGTCAGCGTCGCCATTTAGAAGCTTAGAGAAGTGTTCCCTCCATAACGTCAGTGTACTCTGGACATCTGTCACTAGATTCCCGTTTTCATCCTTGCAGGAAGAGGCCCCGGTTTTAAAACCATCGGCAAGGCGTCTTATTTTTTCGAAAAATTTTCGGGCCTCATTCCTGTCACCATACATCTCAATCTTCTCCTGCTCGCGCTTTTCTGCCTCTCTTTTTTTCCGCCTGAAAATATGTCTCTCTTCCCTCCTCTTTTCTTTGTATCGCTCCTTAGCAGCGCGCGTTACAACCGACTGCAGGGTGGCTTTATAGGCGGCGTCTTTCTCTGCAGTGGCGTCGCGACACTCCTGGTCGTACCACTGGTTTCGGCGAGGGCGTTGGTAGCCAATCACCTCTTCAGCAGCCGCACGCATGGAGTTGGAAATGTGTGTCCACTGCGCGCATATATCATCGATTGGAGGAGTGCTTTGAAGCAGGAGTGAGAGTCGAGTGGCGAAAGCATCGGCTGTCTGTTTCGATTGCAGCTTGTCGACGTCTAGCTTTCTCTGTGTAGGGTTGCGTGCATTTTTAGCTGCGCACAGACGTGTACGGATCTTGGCTGCAACAAGATAGTGATCCGAGTCAATGTTTGCACCACGGATCGTGCGTACATCCAATACACTGGAAGAGTGCCTTCCGTTGATCAAAACGTGATCAATTTGATTTTTTGTTTTTTGATCAGGGGACATCCAGGTGGCTTTATGAATATTGAGATGCTTGAATCTAGTGCTACTTACGACCATGTTTCGTGCTGCGGCGAAGTCAATCAGCCTCATTCCGTTATCGGAGGTGTTGTCGTGGAGGCTGAACTTTCCGACTGTTGGACCAAAAATATTTTCCTTGCCCACCTTAGCGTTGAAGTCACCAAGCACGATTTTTACGTCGTGGCGGGGGCAGCGCTCGTAAGCATTTTCAAGGCGCTCATAGAAAATTTCCTTGATCTCATCGTCCTTGTCTTCTGTCGGAGCGTTCGCACATATTAGGCTTATATTGAAGAATCTAACCTTGATGCGGATTATGGCAAGTCGTTCGTTCACAGGTGTGAATCGCAGGACGTGGGGCCGTAGTCTCTTGCCAACTACAAATCCGCATCCAAACTCGTGCTTCTCCGCATGGCCGCTGTAGTAGATATCACAGGGTGCATGCCGAATGCAACCCTGTCCCTTCCATCGCATTTCTTGGATAGCAGTGATATCAGCTTTGTATCTTTCCAAGACATCAGTCAGTTGGATAGATGCACCTTCCTAATTAAGGGTTCGGACATTCCAGGTGCATATCCGTAAATCATTATCAGTTTTTCGTTTGCGGTAGTCGTCATCAGATTTGGGGATCATTTTTCTTCTATTCTTATATGTTTTCATTGAAATTGGTTTTTACGGGTGGGCTTCAAACCCGACGCACAACCTATTTTAAGCCTAGGGAGGCCTGCCGCTCAGATTAGCCGCCAAACTAACGGTTGTCAGTTTTGACGTTGCCCAGGAAACACCACGTGGAGGTTTGAGTCGACTTGAGGCGATTTCACAAAGATTATGCTGGCCTCGCCAGGTTGAGACAGTCAGACATGTTACATTGTTCCATCGCCCCCAGTTTCCCACAATTAGCTTCCACACACTTAAAAAATTGCACTGAATTTTAAAGCTTTTGCGAATTTTATGTCCTTAACTTTATTTTGTACTGAATTCTAAAAAGCAAATTTCGCCAGCTAAATACCAAACCATTTTATCGTTATGAAATTTAAATTTTGTGCACTTGACTCAATCGAGATTAATTATTTCTTCACTAAAACAAATCTATTTATCAAGCCAACAAAGTAGTTTGTTAATTATATTTATTAAAATTATGAAATTTTATTTCAATTGATTGACGAGTTTGTCAGTGTGAATAAGTTTTTATCAAGTTAACAAACGTACATAGATCAAGATAATAAAACAATTTCTTCAAAACAACGCATTTAATTTGTGCTGTTTTTAATCAAATAGATAAAGTTTATTTTGAATTGACGGAAAAATAAAGCATTTTTGATAAAATTGAACTGATTGGACAAATTGGTTTTGTTAGGGATTAATAAAAAATATAAATCAATTTCACCAAGAATATTTCTTTGAGTGTTACAAAAGGTTTCAACCAGATCATACCCCTTAAAAAATTTGCATGAATTTAACTTCTACAGAGCGAATGCAAACATCTTTTTATAATGATACTGGGTGAATGTCTCTCCAAACTTGATCATCATTAAAATGTATACTGTAAAGCTTACTAAATTAACTCTGAATACATTATGAAAAAAGTAGCTTCTTTCCACTTGTTGGGATATCCATTCCTTCGTCATCGCAATACTTGACGCTTCACACTTTACGATGCTGTTTTAACATTTCAAATTTCTGCAGCAATAAATTCAAAACTTTTTCCTTGCACAATTTTCCACATCCTTTCGCATCAGTTAATTTAATGAACAATTTTGTTCCTTCTTCAATTTTCTTAAAATATTCATTAACCATTGCAAAAAAGTGCTGGTAATCACGGGGAAAATGACTCATTTACTTGAGGCTTATTAAAAAAAGAGGGTGCATCCAACAACAACCCCAAGACACAAGTCCACCAAACCTACTGCTTATCTGTCTGGCAAAGTGGCAGGATAAATGCAAGCATATTTTTTCCTATTTCCTATCCCGCCTGCATCGACCACACCATTCCGCACATCACATAATGAATGATGGATGCCAGAAAACACTTAATCATCATGCACGCTTAATTAATCAGGGTTAAGCAAGCAAGTAGCAGGCCGATGAGTCGCTTCAACTATTGCTAGAACCTAGCCTAGTCTGAGTCAGTTTCATACTAAAAATGCAATTGAGTAATTTTTAATTCCACCGCCTAATAGAAAATTCTTTGCCTTTTCGGAAATGTTGCAACACCAACAGCAACATATGGCGCACGCTGCCATATTATGCGCAGCAACTCATTTGGTTTGGGTGCATAAAATTAAAGCATCAGGAAATGAGTTTTTAAAACAAACCAAGTTAAGACCAATACAACAGCAGCAACAAAGTGTAATAAAAGCAAATCCATTTAACAAAAACACGCACATTTGCACTGTCTGCCTGTGGTCCTGTTCTATGCTATGTTGTTTGATCCTGCCAGCATATTTCTTCTACAATTTGTTTTTGTTTTAGTATAAATTATTATAGCTTGATTAATTGCTATCACATGTTCAACTCCAAGTATGTATTAACTTCTACTCGCATCCTTGGGGAATGAAGTGCACTTTCGTGCTAGTTTTTAGTTCATATTTTTTTTTAAAAATAAAAAGCCTAATTGGCGTAACAACATAACTCCTACAACAACATTGCTTCTTATAGCTTGGTTTGTTTTTTTAAGCCGCATGTGTATGATGTTTTTGTAGATAGCCGCTCTAAATTCAATATAGTTTTTTTTTTTAATCCACCAGTTGTGATGAATTTGCTTTTTTATGCTTAAATTTGAATTATTTGCGGTAAAGAACACAAGGTTCTTGAATTAATAAATCGAGTGTATGTGATTAAAGACTGCAGCAACAGGTTGTTTGACTGTATTTTTTTTTATATAAATTATAATCTTTCGAAGTCAATTTGAAAAAATAGAATTTTTTAATTGAGAGTTAATGTAAATACGCATTTATAAAATAAATCAAGTTCAGTATGTTTCCATTTAAGTCTCAAATGCAACAATTTCATTATTTGATACTTATTTTTACGAGTATAAATATCTAGGCATGCCTTCTACGGATATTTTAAGTATATCTTGTCTTGTCAAATATTAACGTAAAGAACTAAAAATTTTCTAATTGAGATTAAAGTTTTTGTCCTGAGGATTCTAAGTGCATCCAATTTTATGTACGAAGCATTTGTGTGTGTTCTCTTATGTTTAAGTTTGAATTTCCAATGCGAGGCTTAAATGTCTCTGTAAGACTCTTATGTGGGACATTTCCTACACGGAGAAAAATGTAGACTATTAATGTGTTTGGAGGCAAATTAACTATAATTGTGAAACTCGTAACAATCACCGAAAGAAATTATATTTATGACACAAAATCAGAAAGAACGATAAAAGAATTATATATTAAATATTTTATATTTAGGGAAAAGGTTTTAAATTAGTTAAATCTAAATAAATTCAGATTCAATTTATTAATAAAGAAACAGAAAAAAATTTGCAAACATTGTTGCGAATGACTATTATTCAAACTCCTATAAACTTGGTTTTGGTAAATCGCAAAGAGAATTTAAAGAAGATTTATTTGCATCTAAAATTTTTATATTTAAGGTGACGTTGCACGTTGAAAAAAAGACTTTATTTAAACAATTATTGTGAAAAATATATAAGTATATATTACAAAAAAAAACAATATGCAAAATTAAATGGCCGATGAGAATATTAAAATTCTTACGAATTTTTTCGAACGAGTGGCAAATCATATAAGACTTAAACAGTGGGATGGTCACAACTTAATCACTCAAGACTACTGAAGAGCGAGGTTTAGCAGCTTTCGAAACAGTTCTATCTAGTATGCTGTGTGATTGACTCTATACAGAGTTGTTGTTGTTGCCTTCTTCAAACTTACTTGATCTAAAAAGCTCAAAATTAAAGTTATGTGTTATTCAAAAAAGTTTTTAAATTTATGCATATTCTTTTCAACTTAATAATTCTAGTATAAGTTGCAGCGTCTAGTACCCTTATTAATACGCTTTTTGAATTTTTTGTTCCCGATAAAGTGGGACCATAATATCATGACCTCTACTGTAAACGACTACTTTTCTTACGTCTTTTTTGGAATATTGTTTTTGTATTATTTACTTAAAAAAACTTCAAGCCTTTATGTTTTATTTTCTTTTCACAATAAATGCTTAAAATGAAGTCTCTTTCTATTTTTCTAATGTGAAATGGCACCTTAAAACAAAAGACCAACAAAATAGAATGCTTCCAAACTCTAATCAATATACATATAATTGCATTAAAAAACATAATATTAAAAAATTCTAACTGTAAATATTGACATACATGTCCTTAAAGTATGTCCATTTTTAATTACCTAAGTAAGTTGAAGAAACATACATTTTGTTTCTAAGAATACATAAATTAACTAAGGTTTAACTAACTAACGAAAAAAGCTGTAATCGACGAATTCTGAAATAACTTTTTTGATCGTTTGCGAGCTCGAAAAACTATTTAATCATTTCGATCGATTAAGTTATTTATTTAAGCAAGAAATTTTTCCATAAAATGGTTACTGTATGTGTGTAGAATACGTGCTAAAAATTTCGATATCTTTTATAAAAGTGAATATATATATATAATCCAAATAAATATAATATATCCAAATTTAATTTTCATCTGATTATTATAATTATAATTTAATTATTATTATTATTATTATTATTATTATTATTATTATTATTATTATTATTATTATTATTATTATTATTATTATTATTATTATTACTATTATTATTATTATTATTATTATTATTATTATTATTATTATTATTATTATTATTATTATTATTATTATTATTATTATTATTATTATTATTATTATTATTATTATTATTATTATTATTATTATTATTATTATTATTATTATTATTATTATTATTATTATTATTATTATTATTATTATTATTATTATTATTATTATTATTATTATTATTATTATTATTATTATTATTATTATTATTATTATTATTATTATTATTATTATTATTATTATTATTATTATTATTATTATTATTATTATTATTATTATTATTATTATTATTATTATTATTATTATTATTATTATTATTATTATTATTATTATTATTATTATTATTATTATTATTATTATTATTATTATTATTATTATTATTATTATTATTATTATTATTATTATTATTATTATTATTATTATTATATTATTATTATTATATTATTATTATTATTATTATTATTATTATTATTATTATTATTATTATTATTATTATTATTATTATTATTATTATTATTATTATTATTATTATTATTATTATTATTATTATTATTATTATTATTATTATTATTATTATTATTATTATTATTATTATTATTATTATTATTATTATTATTATTATTATTATTATTATTATTATTATTATTATTATTATTATTATTATTATTATTATTATTATTATTATTATTATTATTATTATTATTATTATTATTATTATTATTATTATTATTATTATTATTATTATTATTATTATTATTATTATTATTATTATTATTATTATTATTATTATTATTATTATTATTATTATTATTATTATTATTATTATTATTATTATTATTATTATTATTATTATTATTATTATTATTATTATTATTATTATTATTATTATTATTATTATTATTATTATTATTATTATTATTATTATTATTATTATTATTATTATTATTATTATTATTATTATTATTATTATTATTATTATTATTATTATTATTATTATTATTATTATTATTATTATTATTATTATTATTATTATTATTATTATTATTATTATTATTATTATTATTATTATTATTATTATTATTATTATTATTATTATTATTATTATTATTATTATTATTATTATTATTATTATTATTATTATTATTATTATTATTATTATTATTATTATTATATTATTATAATAATAATTAT